>SMSR01016155.1:82877-103150 GCA_019453355.1 Ceratina japonica | reverse complement strand
GAATCGGTAAATATAATAATAATATTAATTTTATATAAACTACATTTTTTATAAATATTAAACCAGAACTTTTCCAGCCTGTACGGAACCAAGGAGAATAGCTTGTATATCCTTAGCGAAACGCGTTGCCTTCGAAACGTTAACGGAGAATCGCACCGATGTCGGCTATCAAATTCGTTTTGAGAAGCAAAAGAATCAAGATACAAAAATTATATTCATAACAGAAGGTCTTTTACTAAGACAGGTAATACAACTATGAATCATAAACGTTCTGATATTAATCTCAACTGAGATTAATTTATTGTATGTTTCCCATAGTTGTCTGGAGATGCAGAATTGTCTTACGATGTGATTGTGTTAGACGAGGTTCATGAGCGTCATTTACACGGAGATTTTCTCCTTGGCATTATGAAGTGCATCATTAATCAAAGACAAGATCTAAAATTAGTACTTATGTCTGCTACTATTAATATTGAACTCTTTAGCAATTACTTTGCCAAAGAAGACGTTAAAGTAATACAGGTACACTTACAATCACTAAGGAAAAAGGAGAATACTTTAATGAAACATTCAGTAATCAATTAATTCACATTTACAGGTTCCTGGGCGATTGTATCCTATCCAATTATTATACAGACCTGTCACTATAGAAGATATTCGTTACAAAAATGACAGATTTAATCCAAGTCCATATATACAAATAATGCAAATGATTGATCAAAAGTATCCAGGTAAAATAGTCTATCTATTCTACAAGATTTTTGTTCGAACTGCATTCTAATAATAATATGTGTTTCTAGCTGATGAGAAGGGTGATTTATTGATATTCTTAAGTGGAATGAGCGAAATAACTGCAGTCGTAGATGCAGCAAAGGAATACAATCAGAAAAAGAATAACTGGATCGTATTACCACTTCATAGCACTCTAGCTATCAGCGAACAAGATAAAGTAAAATTTCATTCATATGTATTTATAATAACCATGTAAATACAATTTGACTAAACCATTTTTTGAAGGTATTCGATTATCCTCCCGAAGGGGTGAGAAAGTGCATCGTGTCGACGAACATTGCCGAAACTTCTATCACTATAGACGGTATCAGATTCGTTGCCGACAGTGGAAAAGTAAAGGAAATGAGTTACGATCCAACGTGTAAAATGCAACGGCTCAAGGAATTCTGGATTAGCAAATCCAGTGCTGAACAAAGAAAAGGAAGAAGCGGTAGAACTGGACCAGGAGTTTGTTATAGGTACTGAAATTAATTGTATATGCATCCGAAGATGCAAGCCTAAAACAATTCCCGAAACAATTTCTCTAGGTTATATTCCCTTTTTTATTGTAACTTAAAGTATTTAGAATCAGTTTCTTTACGAAATTACAAGTAAATTTGTTGACATTATATTGACGTGTGAAGTAACTAACTGGCTACATTAGATTAGATTAGATCATTATATTTGTACGCAGGTACAAGTATGCAAATATCGCGATTATTAAGTTTGTCTTATGGTGTATTTATCGAGTAAATTTAAGGAATATATCTTTTTAGTATATAATTACTAAGGTCGGTGTGAGCTTGTTTTAAAGTTATTGGATTCTTATGCTGTAATAACTGCAGATTATATTCGGAAGAAGAATATACGGCTTTGGAGAAGTATTCCACTCCGGAATTGCAACGCGTACCATTAGATTCGCTGCTTTTACAAATGATCGCGATGGGACTTCCGGACGCGCGAAAATTTCCATTCATAGAACCACCGCCAGCGGAAAGTATAGAAAATGCAATACTGTCGTTGAAAGAACATGTTAGTATATTCTTACTAACAATTATTTAATTCGATTACGGATTTTTATGCAACATAAAACATTTATATTAATTTAAAAAATGTCACTTGGACAACTAATAAAACAGAAATGATTGTTATAGGACGCACTGACGGATAATGAGAAAATAACGTGTATTGGAAAGACGCTTGCTCGTTTACCTGTCGACATAACGATAGGGAAGATGTTGATAATGGGTTCTATCTTTCATCAAGTGGAGCCAGTATTGTCGTTGGCTGCTGCTTTGAGCATACAAACGCCGTTCACGAATAGAGCTTACAGAGACTCAGAATGCGAGGTAACAGAATGTTCAAAAAGTGTCTCTTCTTCAATTCTATTTCACATATATTGAACACAAACGTTTTGAAGACATCTAGAAAAAAATTGGAGTCTGATCACGGTGATCCAATAACGTTACTAAATGCCTTTAGAGAATGGTTAGAAGTGAAACAACAAAGCTCTCAAGAGTGTAGAGGCAGCGGTAGTAGTAGTAAAAAGTGGTGCAGAAGAAGAGGATTAGAGGAACAACGATTTTACGAAATGACAAAATTGAGAGCACAATTCAAAGATTTACTCCAGGTAAATTGTTATTCGACTGCAGATTTAATGCTCTTAGTAATAGTCCATAAAACTATTTGGAATATTCATAGCTTCAAATAATACAAGAAACATTTACTTAAAACACACTACTCAAACTGATGTCATAAATATCTCACTTTGTATAAAAATCTGCAGTTTAGTTATTGTCTACCTTGTAAAATTATCTTTAAGGCTTATTTCATCTTTTCTGTAACTAATAGGATTGCAGTTTACTGAAAAGTCTCCCAGAGCCAAATTCTTCAATGTCCAGCGCGGAACGCGCCATCAGACACGGAGAACTCAAACTCTTGAAATCCTTAAAAAGAACATACAAACAAAGTGAACCCAGGAAACGAAAGCAGCTTAAACTAGAATCTTTCGATATAGAAATGGAAGATAACGATAAGGATGACGGCGAAATTGATATAAAGGATATCGAATTTCGTATGAGGAATGATTCGAGCCAAGTGCAGAATCTGTTGACAGCAGCCACTGCATGCAGTTATAAGGATTTAACAATGTTGAAGTTAATACTGTGCAGTGGTTTGTATCCACAATTCGCATGTGCCGATGAATTTAATTACTGTAAGGTAATATCGATATATATATGCGTGAATCAATGAGAAATGTCGTTTAATTAATGTATACACATATTTTGATAAAATCATTGAACAATAAGTTACTGTACATGATACTTCTTGTTGATTAATCATGTATATGTTTAGAAAATCGTGGATCCATAATTAACTTTTACAGTCAACGAACGAGCAGCTGTTCCACACGAAAGCGAAGCCGTATATTGCCTTGCACCCAATGAGTTTCTTTGGAAATCATCCTCAGATATTGCAGTTAGAAGAGCCTGATATCATATCAATACCAGGATTTAAAAGCAAAACTCCTGTCAGTGCGAAGCATACAATATTAGCATACTTGTAAGTTTTTAATCATATTTTAAATTATCTTGTCTACTTTAATTGATTGATCAATCGCACATTAACAGATCTTTACTGGAGACAACCAAACCTTATTTGGTGAATACGCTCCGAATGCCTGCTGCACAAACATTGCTTTTATTTGCACGTGAAATCGATACAAACAGTATATTTTCAATGTACGTATTTCAGTAAATGTAACTAAATCCTAAAACTATTTTCACTGAATCATATTTACATTTTGTAGTATAGTTTGCGATTCCTGGTTACAATTGGAATTCCCTGTCCCTGACAGCGGTCAAGTTTTATTGATGAAGGCTACCAAATTAAGACAGAAGTGGGATTTTCTATTGAATCAACGATTGAAAGGTATTGATCGGACATTTAGAATTTGCGAACAAGCTATAATTTGCAAATAATTTTTAGATTCGAGCGATGACGAGAAACAAGATTTCAGTGAAATCGAGTACTCGCTTACTCAAGAATTAATCGAGTACATGCACACTACAGTTCCATATACTTTGAAGCGACTTTTACCAGCTGATCTCAAAACGATATACGTAGGAAATGATGAGAATAAGCCGGTCGTGGATCCTAATCCTTTCCAATCAGATTTCGAAATACTTCCGCATCCGATAAAAGGAGGAGTTCGCTTAACAAATGTCATTACATACAATTGGTAAATGATTATTACTTTAAAGTCAACATATGCAATATAAGCTAAACTGTAAAGATCTGTGGATATCCGAAAAATCGGGTCTGCCTTGGACCGAGAATTTTTTCGGATTCGAGCGGGATCGTGAATTGCGAAAGTTTGTGCTACAAATGTATGTATTGGCCAAGCTTCCGGGATAAGTTTTGGGTATCCATACATCTGTCATCTAGAGTAGCGTTACCTTATAAACAACGATAGCTTTGACTTTGCTTGTTTTAGTGTAAAAGAAACCGAATGGAGCGACAAGCTGGCTATAGAAATGCTCGAAACCGAGTGGTACTGTCAAAATTGTAACATGCAAGCAATTTTAACTACCATAGAAAAATTACAGCACCAACACTCGTGTACCAAAACGGATACGGAAGACACTGAGAAACATGTAGATGTTGTGAAACGCAAGTCTAACAGCCAAGCATACGAGTGTCCCGACTGTGCACAGACACTGTACCTGACACCGATTGAAATACTTAAACACAAGAAGTCACACGTTAAATAGTCCCATCAAAGATTCAATATTCTAAATTTATAACACATTTGTCAATTTATATAAAAATATAATAATTTATTGAACAATATGTATAATAATTTACAGTGGGGTATTATAAAAAGATGTAATACAAGAGTAAAATGTGTACTTTGTTTAGCGATGCAAGAGTTACTGTACATTACGTCCATGGTAAAAAGTTAGAAAACATGAAGCATCCTAAAATTGTGTATCCTAGAAAATAGGATAGTAGAAGCCTGTCTTGCAAAAAGTAATGTTTCTGTGTTAAGAAATATAATTTCCATTTAGAAGATACATTTTCCTCCAGTTCAAGTACATCATCGTGACGTTTGCGAGATGTGCAACTCGTGAACAAAGCGCAATACCAATATATTAACGGGCTCGCCGAACATATTAGACGTGTGCTCACTTGAATGTGCACGAAAAAAATGCAAAACACAGTTAAAAATAAACCATGAACGATGAACACTAGCATTTCGATCGGGTACCTCTTCCTTTTGGAATGTTCATTATTTTCGATGTGCTTAACGAAGCCCAGAGTGTAAAAATATCTTTTATGCTCGACGAGATACCCCTTTATGCATTTAATCATGATGTACAATATCGGAAACGCTAGGATGAAATTTGGTATTTGCTTCATTTGATAATAGCTGAGAAAGCCGACGTTCCAATATTTTTTCTGTACGTAAGAATACGCGATTGGCACTCTCGAGTAACACCATTCTACGTTATCACCACCGGGCAGTGTTAAATTATACATCTCGCTGTGTGCAATTATTTCTAGAGGCAAATTTAGAATGACTTGATCCGGATTCGGAATACAAAAGATAATATAATTGTATATTTGTAGTAAAACGAATTGCGCCATGGATACAATTATTGTGTTAGACATTGCGCAGAAAGATTTTAAAGCAATCGAGCTAAAAATAAATTGATAAAGCGTTTCGCATGACAAATTTCCTGTGCAACTATGAAACAATTTTTTCAATTGAAAGTATATGGGAAAACCGACGTTGATTATACCATTTGATCTCGTGAGAATGGATAAACCTATTGGAAAAGATACGTACGAATCTGATTGAACAGATCTTAACATGCTGTAAAATGTTAAATAGGCAAATAACGATTCGGAGTAGACAGCTGAGAAGAATATACTTGCTGGGTTTAAACAATACAGCACTGCGGCTTTATAAGCTATATTGCTCTTTTTTAATATTGTTTTACTTAGATCATAAAATATAACTGCCGATTTTATGAAACAGACAAAATTAATTAGTACAGCTGCGACAAGCATAGAGCTACGACTGTTCAGCATGAAATATATTCTGCTGATAGGAACGGAAACGATTCGGATTAACAAAGGGTACAGCGGATAGAAAGCTAAACTATTTTCGTACGTGTAACCGTATTTCGCGATGTGTAAGAAATGTTCGCCGTCCCACCTCGCAAGGCCACCAAATAAATATTCAATTATAGTATCGTACACTGAACTTTTTTCTAAGAAATCAATAGGTCTCTTAAACGCACCAGCTTCGTGATCTGGACATAACGTATTGAATACAAATTGTAAGACTAAGACTGTTATCCTACTGGTTAATGCAAACCAATAAATTTTCCTCCTTGGTTGGTACATTGTACTGCTGATATTCTTGTTCAATAATCAAACATTTTCTTTTTCATTGTACTGCTGATATTCTTGTTCAATATTCAAACAATTCTTAGTTTACGAAAATGTAACGCTAGAACAAAATATAAATTTCTAACATATCCGCTATTCATTTTGCATTACTTGACTAGAAACGTTGCTTGCATAAATTGCAATTTTTAAAAGTGACATACCTAAGAGATAAATTTGAATAATTTGGTTTGTAAGTTCACCAGAATATTGCAGTATCACTTCACCAGAAAGACATCGGTACAGCGTCAAATTTAAGTATTCTGGAAACAATTTCGTTACATATTAAAACCATATAATTTTCCTTCTAACAATTCACACAGTTAACAAAAATTTAGAATATACACGAAGAGTCGAATAACCTTTAGCTAAAAGACATTTTCAATGTAGCAAAACTAAGTCTTTACGCCGCAAAGTTTCTTTGCAAAGTCCGCGATGTGATGATTTTTGGGCGAACACTCGTACTCGATAGATTCTGCGTACGGCATTGGTACATCGACACCAGTGCAACGAATAGCTGGTGCATCAAGTTGAAAAAATACTGGATTCTCCATTACTCTCGCCACAATTTCAGCGCCTACCGAACAATTAGGCCAACCAGTTTCAACGGTCATCAGTCTGTGAGTTTTTGTAACAGATTTGAAAAGCGTCTCCCAATCTAGCGGCCTGAGAGAGCGCAAATTGACCACTTCTGCTTCTATCCCCTGTCCTGCTAGCATCTCTGCCGCTTGCATCGTGTAAACACAAGCTTGGCCGTGCGAAGCCAAAGTGATGTGTTTACCAGTTCTCTCAATCTTAGCTTTGCCAATGGGTATCACAAAATCTTTATCCATGGCTTCGTCCGATACAGAAAACTCTAGATTATAGATTATCTCACTCTCTAACATTATTACCGGATCCGGATCTCTGACAGCAGATTTCAAGCAACCTCTGTAATCTTCGCACGTCGTCGGTGACATGACTTTCAGACCTGGCACATGCATGTACCATGCTGCAAAGCATTGAGAATGCTGTGCCGCTAAACCTTTTGCGTGGCTGTTAGGCCCACGAAATACAATAGGCACGGAATAATGTCCTCCGCTCATATAATACCATTTTGCAGCACCATTCACTACTCGATCTATAGCTTGCATCGAGAAGTTAAAAGTCATAAATTCGCATATCGGTCTCAAGCCTGCGAGCGCTGCTCCGACAGCTACGCCGCAGAATCCAGCTTCAGTAATAGGTGTGTCGATCAATCTCTTATCACCGTACTTTTTCCAAAGATCTTTTGTCACTTTATATACTCCGTCGTATTGTGCAACCTCTTCTCCCATAATAAACACTCTCTCATCCCTTGCTAATTCTTCATCAAGAGCTGTGTTCAACGCATCTCTTATGCTCATCTTTTTAGCAAATCTATAGAATTGTTTCTCAACATTCTGCGACGAGTTCGGTAACAAACTACCTTTTACAGAGCATATAAACTGCATTTTAATTTGTATAAATGTTATTCCCCTATGTCCAACTTCTTACTTGACAACATAAATTTATGTAGCAAAATATATTTTTATAGACAAAATTGTACAAAAAAAATGTGAATACAAATAAACATTTAACAACACAGCATTGTAATATACAGGTACAACTAAGTACTTCGGTGTTTATCACGATTTCTTTTGTGTAACAATAAAATATTGATCAGAAGATTCGCACTGGGAAAATGTCGCAGTCCACTTCCTGATTGTTTAACTATTTACTATATGAGTGTTTAACTATTTATTTACGATTTACGAGGATTATTATTTCAATTTGATCACACTTGCATTGCACTAACCATTGCACAGAATTTCTTATTAATTATCGTGATTTCACGAAATTAATATAAAAATTAATGAAATAGATTGTACACATTAAAAAATAGCTCTTCCGTGGCCTACTTAATAAAAAACTTCTTATGTTTCAACATTTGACTAACAAACTTGAAAGTAATGAATTATTATTCTATTCTAAATACTACGAATGCAAGAGCATACGAGTAAATGAAAAATTAAAATATAATACAAGTGTAAATATTTACATTACCTTCAACGTAACAAGTATAAGATTACGAAATCACTAACTATTGTACAATTAATATCGTTTACTAATATCACACACGGTTATATATTAAATACTGTACGCATGAACTTGATTCAGCTTCATAATTGCACGCCGCACGCTCATCGCGTGCCATAACCTTCTTCAAAAGATCTCGTTGACAAGTATAATTCCGACAATGAATAAAGTAAATAAATTGCTAAATATAAATAATGAGATTTCCATACTTTCGCCCAAGTCTCTACATACACGTACGTGCTTTTATAAAGAAATATGATATTTAACTATGTTAGTAAATAAATAAGTAAATAACAATATTAATATCCCTTTTTAGAGTTGCAAATTCTCTTCTCAGAGAAGAAGAAACCAACCGAGAGTCCAAGATTGCGTGAATTTCGAGAAAAGCTGAGGGAACGAACACCTATAGGTAATTGAAAATTGTTTTGAAGGTCAAGCAAAATATTGATGAAACGTTTGACATGTGGCAGAAAGATTAGAGGAACTGGACACGCATCCTCATCAAGAGAAGGAACCATTGAAACCATTTCCAAACAATGTTAATCCAGAAACAGGTGAAATAGGAGGTCCACGTGGGCCGGAACCAACGAGATACGGAGATTGGGAAAGAAAAGGTCGAGTAACAGACTTCTAGATACTTCACATAAACATAATGTTAATAGGATACATTAATATAAATACGTATATCAATAGGTCAATGTAGTATTATAATAAGATATGTTGTACATAAAAACAATAAATACATAAGTGAAAAACCTGTGTATTATTGCAGATACAATATCACTGAAAATATAAAACATCTGACAAAGAAACAAACAATTGCATGTATGTATTTCCTACAGTTCTACGAAGTGTTTTGTTAGAAACGTAACAAACGAATGCATCGAAGCTATAATTTTTTAACTATCTAAGAAGCATAATAATTGCAAATATGAGTATTTTCATGCAAAAACTCCCTGTTTTATTGAAGTCCACGAATCAGATTTCGTACAGATCGTCGATGTTTAAACCCAGACAATTTTCAACAGGTATTTTGAACACGTATGTGAAGTATGATTCGCGACGGAGGAGTTTTGACACTTCGTCATCGGATATTTTTCTATCGTTTTTAGCACTTTTACTGCGAGCCAAAGAACCATCAGATCCACCGAAAGTGGAAAAGAAGGAGGAATCAGTAAGAATAAAACAGTTTCATCAAAAACTGAAGTTACAACCAATACCTAGTAAGCACGTTCCTTGAGTTGCGTAGAATAATCCTCGAAAAGAAAGTAATGTTACAGCTTACTCATTTTGTCTTTGCAAGGTAGAACTTACAATATAATAATCATTAGTTCATATTTTGCTCGCGATTCATAAGTTATAAGTATAATAAAAGTTAATTAATAGTAAAAGAATCATTTATAGCTTTCAAGTTTTTCAAGAATTTATCAAGACTTTGTGAGAGTATAAATTGAAATATAAAGTATATTCCACATTCTCTCCTCGGTAGTATATCTGATGAATTTCAAAATCATAGCATCGTGAAAATGTTGGGGATAATAATTATTAAAATCGAGGGATTTAACACATGCTTCTGTAATAGAGGTCTTTTGGGGGACAAAAAATAAACGCTCATTTACTGATAGCGATATTAAAAAACTTTATCACCCTTAAGAGAACTCCAAATATTTAAATGACGATAAACAGGCATTATCGTGTAATTTTTTAAATAATAATTATTAAAGCAACTCCTGGGTATTATTAGTTATAGATATAAACTATAAAAGTAATGGAGAGGAAAGAGTAAGTCAAATTTTTGCGACATTGTCACATTTTCTCATGTATTCAAGTTGGCTTTTAAAACATGTTTATAACTTCTTCTTATTATTATTACAAGCATAAAATAAATCTTATATATTTTTCTAATTCATTAAAATTCCTGAAACACGTACCATTTTGTAAATACTTCTAATTTGGAAATTCAAAGTATTCGAAGGAAAAATTTTCCGATCTCTGTTTCGATCAGAGAGTACCCCTATAAAACCACTCCCTCTCCAATATTTTGTGGCGCGAATATTGCCGCCAATTTATATGCCTGTAATAACAAATTTATTCTAAACATTTATCATATTACCATACCGTAAGTTAAATCTGAAATATGAGAAGAATAAAAATTGAGTACACACACGTACTTTCCGCATAGTTCTTCTTTTGATGTGTAATAATTTCTTAATGACACTGAAGGCAGGGGAGATTAAACAGAAGTAGATGTCGCCGTCGCCTGATGCGTAGAAATTGGCGGTATTGAAAGAGGAGATAGTTTTTATAATAAAAGAATACAGAGAATAGCCGGTAGTTTTGTTTCGCATTTCGTTGACCATTTGTTGACTGTTATACAAAATGTACGAGCTTACGGAAGGAGCGTTGGATAAAATTATGAACGGCATCGAGGTAGACAAGCCGATATTACAAATACTGGTAAATAACTCATACATATCGTGATTTAACCTCGGAAGTGGTTTGATACTCCACTGACATTCATCTTCGGAGATGATTCTTTGAAAACGATAACACATCATGATGTAAGACGTGCGTTGATGACATTTTTTTACAGGGTCATAAAAGGTTGGCTAGTTCGAATAATGTGGAGCGTTACAGACTACTCGTGTCTGATGGAAAACGATTGAACTCATTTGCGATGCTGGCTACCCAATTGAATGATATGATATCCAACAACATACTGGCAGAATATACTGTTTGTCAGATAAACAGATATGCCATGAGTATGGTAAACAACGCGGGTAAACAGAAAAGAGTAATGGTAATATTAAGCATCGACGTTAAAGCTGCTGGCGATGAAGTTGGATGTAAAATTGGCGATCCAACGAGTGAGGACAGTACTGATTCTAAATCTGGACAGTTTGCGCAGCCGGTTCCATCTGCTCCACGAGCAGTTCCTCAAAAGTCAAGTTCTTCGATGCCGAAACAATGTGTACCAAGTTCTTCTACCAACAACATATTAACAACCCCGATAGTTGGATTAAGCCCCTATCAAAATAAATGGGTAATAAAAGCACGAGTCGTCAACAAGACTAAAATCAGAAATTGGAGCAATTCGCGTAGCGAGGGAACAGTGTTCTCTGTGGATCTCGTGGATGAGACCGGAGAAATTAGATGTACAGCATTTAAAGATCAAGTAGACAAATTTTACAATATGTTCGAGGTCGGAAAGATTTTCTACATTTCGAGAGCTTCCTTGAGAACGGCGAACAAAAAATTCAATAATTTGAATAACGAGTATGAAATGACTCTGACCGGTGATTCAGAAGTGATTCCGCATCACGAATCTGATGACGATAGCATTCCCTCGCTTCAATTCAATTTCGAGACGATAGATAAAATAGAGACAAAGCAAAATAACGATATAATGGACGTTTTGGCTATCGTGAAAAGCGCCGGCGAAGTACAACATTTAACTTCCAGAAACACCGGCAAGGAATTGAAGAAAAGAGACATTGAGATCATCGATGAATCCAACACCATGGTAATCCTCACCTTGTGGGGAGCAGACGCGGAACAGTTCGATGCGAGCAACAACCCGGTCGTGGCTATCAAAGGGGCACGCGTTGCCGAATTCGGCGGCGGAAAAACTCTGTCGATCCTTAGCTCGACGGTTCTTCAAATGGATCCGGATCTACCTCAAGCGCATAGATTGCGTGGGTGGTTTAATGCAGGCGGTCGTAATGAAATGGTTAAGTCGATTTCGAAGACGATGGGCGCTGGAGGTGTAGACATGAGCGGACCGTTTACTACGTTTGTAGAGGCAAAAAAGAAAGAATTGGGATTCCATGGTCACCCAGAGATGTTCACTGTAAAAGCAACTGTACACCTGATACGCTCTGAAAATTCTATATACAAATCTTGTCCCTCAGAGGGTTGCAAGAAGAAATTGATCGACCAGTCGAATGACATGTACAGATGTGAGAAATGCAACAAAGAATATCCAAATTATCGGTATCGTTTGCTCACGCAGATGAGCTTAGCAGATTGGTCTGGTAACCAATGGGTAACTGCGTTCAGTGGCGAGGCGGAAAAAGTGTTGGGCCTCACGGGGGAGGAACTCGGGGAATTAAAGGAGCACGATAACGACGCGTACCTCGACAAATTCAGCGAAGCGGCCTTTAAAAGTTTTGTGTTTAAGTTGAGAGTTACCATGGAAATGTTCAACGACGAGAACAGATTAAGGTTTACAATCGCCGGTCTAGCTCCCGTCGATTATAAAGCATACAACAGACAATTATTATCAAAGATCAGTGAAATCAGCGGCATCGGTAGAGCTTGAGATCGTTTCATTTTCACTATTTTCTTATACGTTTCATAAGTGTATAACGCATCGCTTGTAATTGCGATGTTTAAAAAATCACGAG
Source organism: Ceratina japonica (assembly GCA_019453355.1). NCBI lineage: Eukaryota > Metazoa > Arthropoda > Insecta > Hymenoptera > Apidae > Ceratina > Ceratina japonica. Next base: position 90,419 of record SMSR01016155.1, on the reverse strand, counting down.
CAAAATATGAATAAAAAATAAAAAATACTACGAATTATTTATTATTGGCATATTAAAAAATTTTTAATTGAATTTAATTTTTTTCTTGCAACTTCATTGTGCTGATTCAGTTATATCGAAAAATAGCATTAAAAAGTAGGATATTCCTTTAAGAATTTATTAACGTCCATTACTTATTCTATTTATTTTTATAACATTTTACAAAAAGAAACTGTAGCATATATTTTGTTCAGCGACATTTACTGAAGTTATAAGATTAGATCAATGATTACTGTAAAAAAATTATAGGAGTCTCTCCTAAAGAACGTTTCGTGGATTTGGTACTCGTGGAAACTGATCCGAACGGCGAATTGATAACCAATAGTGAGAAAGATCCGACGAAATGGGGAGACTGGCAGAACGGTGGCCGCGTAAGCGATTTCTAATTTGAATTTTCGCGTTTTCTACTTTCACGAATTGAAATTGAAAAAGAAAATACTATTCATTTTCTTAAATCGATAAATTCATTGTAGATTCTAACCGAATCACTAAATTGTTAATACGTAATAAATGTGTATAATTTTACTGTCTATACTATACTACTACTATATTTCTTTACTTGTAGTTATTAATAAAATTTCTTGCACATTATGTCTTTATAAGTCATTCTCTTAGAATCAAGGATCGAAAATAGTCGCGGCGTCGGTTCCGGTTCTTAAGATAGTTACCGAGAATTGAACAAATGCCATAAATGTTTTAGATACATTGATTCTATCAATACACGTTGTCGTCAGAGGAGTCCCATTAAACCGATGGCTTACTAATAACATTAATGATATTTTTTCAGTTCTCCTGTTTCGGTCAGAATCGATGATAAACGTATAACAGTTTAAACTAATTGTTTTTGGAACCTTTTAGTCCCTACTCGAAACAAAAATGATCAGTAAAAATTAAAAATAATTTACAGCGAATATTATTTTTTTTAGCACTTTAATAAAAAAAAAAAATGAAAGATAATATGTTCGAACTACCATTGTTACTTATAATAATTGTATACATTTCGAGAGAATTAAATGTTTGATTTATTCAATTGTTCCGCACCATTCAGTTTCTTCTTATAAAGAAAAGTCCTTTTTATTCGTAAGTAATACAGTAAGAAAGATCAGATAAGTATTGTATCGTCCACGTTTTTTGTAATCTTTAGGAAGTAACAGTAACAATACCAAATGTCTCCGTAATTGTTATACTTTAGAAAATTACCGTCGTTTCTAGTTATTTACAATTTGAATAATACTACCTCGTTGAAACGACCAAAACAATATCATATAAAAGATAGTGGATAACAGATTATCGAATAGTTATTTTCTTTTATATCAAAGATCCTTTAAAAAAGTAAGTGAAAATATTACATTAAAAATTTACGATTGCCGATGACACGAAATTAACATTCATAATTACAATAGATAGTATTTAGTTATTATCTATGTCGGGCTCATTTCTAAAGTGCGCATTACTTTTTTTGTATGTACAATACAGTTCCACTTTACAATATGAATACAAGAAATTGTCGAGTCACACTTTCATTGATGCGCGATACACAAAATACAAAATTCTTTCTTTTTATGAAAGTTAAAACGAAGAATTAGCAAAGTATTTACAAAGTGGCCATTCTTACAGCGCAACGTTTCCGTCTCTCCTACTTCTAACAGATCCATAGACGATGTATATCGAAAATAATGCTCGCAGCACCTATTCCATTTTCTTTTGTTCAATAATCAGAAATTAAAATTAACTCTTTTTCGTTTGCTAAATTATAATTGAAATAAATATACATTGCAGATCTGTGAATTTCGTAATGTAAAACTCCGTTTCCTAGTTAACTTTAATTATGAATTCGAGAAATGTCATTAAATGAACGATCATTATAATTAAGTTACACATTTGAAATGAAATGAGACGAAAAAAAAAGGATGTACGAATATAAATACGCTCGTTCGAAATGATAAGTCTTCAGTCTTTCATCTAGTATCGACGGACCTGAAAATTGCAGTTTTTTTTAAAGGTAGCATCGAATATTAAAGATTAATAGATCTCTCTTAACGAGTTATAAACTATAAAGTTTTATTGATGGCTAACACGTCTCGCATCATCATATTCCTGAGCGTCCATAAGGCGTTCACCACGTTCCCATGGTTACCCACACCGTTGCCCAACCATTCCGCAGGCACCTTTGTTCCATCAGAAATTTGCGTGTTATCGGGCGTAGCGTTCATCTGTTTGTCCCAATTTGATATGTATCGATTTTCTACGTTCAACGCTTCAATATATCTAAAAGTTAAAAATTAGGTAAAATCATACATCGACTTTTGGAAAAAGATGTGATGACGATTCAATTTACCGTAAATAGGCATCCGAATGCAGTACGCGGCTTGGTCTTGGAGGAACAGCGACAAACATAGGCTCTGGTTGCTTAACCACGGGGACATTACTCGTTTGCGTTGCGGCCGCTGATGTTTCTATGATAGAAACAGCAATTAAAACTTGGAATAAAAATAACAACACGATAATCTGATTTATAAAATTACCTGTTTCCATTGGTGGCAATACTGTTGGGCCTTTCGATGGCATATAGTTTCTGCAATAAAAATGAATATAACAATTTGTATTCATGCGCATATGAGAAATTGATTTATCACGTCGTTTCGATATCGTACTTGCTTCTTTCCGATGGAGGTATGATACGTCCGTTCGACTTGAGAATATGCACTTCCTTAACGTGCCTCGCGAGTCTCTGCACGCTCGGGAATGGAGGGACAGACTTTTTCGTACGACCGCAACCTCGCCATTGACATTGAAACTCGACGTCTATACGTAAAACGTAAGAGTTGCACATTTTATTCATTTGATGTTCCGCTCTTGCCGTTAAAGCATATAACTCGTATCTATGATACATAACACGCGTAACACGTACCATTCGCTGCATTAACGAAAGACGACTGAACGTGTCCGTTTTGTTCGGCGATGCAATGGTCGATACAGTCGGTCATATCCTCGAATTGCCAATCACAATTGTCCCAGCAACATTCGTAAACTACGTCCTGCAAAGCATTAGTTGTTACCGAAACATTGTTTCCTTTGAGTTGACCGCCATCCTCATTCATCTTAATTGCCCTTTCTTCCCAAGCCTGTTTCTCCCCCGCCGGTAGTTTCCTCCACTGCAATACAAAGAGAAACATTCGTTTAACAATTTCTTCTATACATACATTTCTATGTACGTTAATAAGGAATTTTTCTCAAACCTTTTCTCATGATTTGAAATTTGAAATATAAAATGATTAGAGAATCGTAGTCTCGAAAAGGACGAGTCGCATTTGAAAGAAAGATAAAGCATGCAGAACGATGCACTTCATTTAACGCGTTACGACAGGTACTCGGAAATACATATATGTTTGCAACGCGAATGATCTGCATACTTTCCTTTTTCTTCAGAGAAATGCTTATAGTAGTAAAATTAAAAAATGAAACAGTAAACAAATAAATAAATACCTCGTTGCCAACAATTCTGCTAATCTCCCCAAAGGATGATTCAGGATTGTTTTGCGTAATCTGCGTTCGCATTTTACTCGAATATAAAATATAGCCCGTAACTAATTTCTTACCCGCCGTTTTCTAAACAGAAGAAAACACAAATTATAATGCCACCGCCTTATGGAAACGAATAAATTGATATATAAATATAGATATACATATATAAATATATATGTATATATTCGTTTACGTTCAGAGGTAGAACATCTAATATGTCGTTCTAATGTTAGATTAACAAAAAAGTAGAAACGGTGCAAAACCAAAAACTATATGTATATGCTGGCATATTTTTCTAAACAGAAAACAAGTAAATCAAGTAAACCGAAATTATAAATGAACCGCGACCGGTGTACGATCGAGTCGTATAGGAAATAATGTCACGATCAAGCCTACCTTTTTGGTCGACACGGGTGTCTGAGTATTGGAGAGCACCGGTTGAGCTTCTGCAGATCCAACGGACGGTGGACCACCGGCGTCCATGCTGTCCTCCCCAACTCCTACTCCTACTCCCACGCCTAATCCTACTCCCATGCCTAGCACATCGGGTTCCAGCTTCGGTAACAACGGCGATGCTTCCTATACCATTTATGTTTATGTTACCTTAATTATCCGTTACCGAACGTAATACGACAAATTTTCTTCTTCTCCAATCAAATTTAGATTCGACGCAACAATCTTCCGGACAGACGCTCCCCCCCCGACCCACAGCTATCGCGAGGCGTACAAATGTTATCTGTTATTATCATCCCTCGTTGACAACAGATTCGAATCCAATTGTAAAATACTCAAATGCGCTGGATATTCTATTTTAGAATCGAACTACTCGTAAACGTTCGAACAATTTCTAAGTATCTATTGCATTAGTACCGGATACATTCCATTTAAAGCGTAACGCTTCGTTCGTATATTATTTGGGTTAGAGCGACATGGAAGCGAGACTTTTCGGTGGTATTCTATGTAAACATCGTATATGTATCGTACATACACATGTTTAGAGATAAACCCAACAGGTGCTCTGAATCGAAATCCATGATAAATATCATTCGTCTAGTCCTAAGCAAGTACTATGTAGGAGAGTACGACGTCTCACGAGATATGTAAACAAAAGAAAAGGAAAATGTACCAAAAAATAAAGAGAAAGAAAAATGAATATGCCGGCATAAAATGGGTAAACATGCTTCGATAAAAGTTAATACGTAACCTACGTCACATGCAAGTCAACGTTTCCATATGGAACGGTGGCATCGGCCAACCTCTCAACGTAAGTCATTCGCAGTAACGAGGAGCTTGCACGTGATTTCTTATTCGAAAGAACATGCAACTCCGCTATCTCGTTAGCAGAATGTAAGAAATCGATAAGTAAACAATTACCATTTCGAATTGAGTCGAACTAGAGGTAACAGACTTGACTTGATTTTGCGTTTGAGCCACGTCGCCCGGTACCTACAACACACACGTCGCATGCAAAGCAACGATACTTCGGTTAGTCGCGCGTCAAATAACAGGCATATCAAATAATGTACGTCGTTATTCGAACTCTGCGACTGATCGCGATTCGTATATACCTTGGCTGGGTTGATGGGCCTCCGGAAGAAGTAGATTTCATCCTCAGTCACTGCCGAACTATGATGAAATTTCTTCAGGCCCTCTGGCCCGAGTTTCTTCATCAGGCTTTTGCTTTCGTCGTACAACGATTCGCATATATATACATCGTCTTCCGGGATTTCCGTCGGTCGACCTATATAAATTTTAATTTAAAGAAACGCGCAATATCTACTTGTTCTTTTAATTTTTACTCTTAATCTTTGCAAGTACTTACTGCAAATGTACTCTCCGTAGTCCAGCACAGCAGATTTTCCAACGATCGCCACGATAGGGTGAGTACCATCGACCGTAGACAAAAACAATTCTTGTTTGTAAAATAATTTTGTAGGAGCATGCGGCACTTCCGCAGGCATCAGCAGCCACGGGCCCTTGAAGTAACACTTTCCACTAAAATAGAATCGAACAATTAGATATAATTAGTTTGTATCTATTTACTGTAATCCATATGTCACATACTCTTTCGTCGACCAAACGGCATCGACCTGCGCGATTTGTTGTCTACCTCCGTCCGTTGCTACATACACGAAATCACCAGTTTTTACCGGGCCCGCGCACGTATTGTATTGTTCGTAATAAGTATTTTCTGTGTCTTCTGAATTATACAGTACAACGTTCTACGATCAAAGAAATCCGTTAATAAAGTTATAAGCGTAAAGTAGAAGTATATGATACGTACAGGTCTTTCCTTCTCCATCAATTTTTCTCCTTCTTCCAACTCGGCTATTTCCTCCTTGTGCTTTTCCAGCCTCTCCTTGTAAACCGATATCACTCGTTTTGGCTCCAACGGTTTCTCTCTTGCAATTAATTTTAAATGATCCGGATCAAAGTTCCATACTTTGATCTTCTTAAAAGCTCTTGCTTTCGTGGAATATCGCGATTCGCACACGTACACATCCTTCTCCAAAAAACCTTCGGGTTGCATTCGAAAATAATCCTTAACGCTCAACACGCAACATCTTCCAGCTACTTTGGCTAAAGGTACAGCTACGTGAGCATCGCTCTTAAATAATTCTTTGTCGAGAAATTTTCTAGACGCTACATGATAAGTTTCGCTCGGTCTATAAAATAAGTTGCCGTACAACATTTGTTGACCTTCCCCGTTCGTCCAGAGACGTTCTATGAGAACGACGCTGTATTCCATGCCTCGTTCCGTGGGCTCTACATATGCGAAATCACCGGCCCTATAAACTTCTTGATTAAAACTCATCGATGCGCCACTATCGCTATTAATTCCTTCCGTATTCGTGTTCGTTTCAGAATCCTAAATAAACAGGGTAAATATGTACATCAAACATCTTTCGTTATCAAAGTGTTGCACGTTCTAACTTCGCAATGTCGTCGTAAATGTTCGAAAATAGAACGAGCATACAAATGGGAGACTCGAAACCAGGCAATTGAGAGAAAGGAAACAAATGGAAGTTTGTTTCCTTCATGGAAGAGTTCATCCGAACCATGTTTCTCCCATCTAACAACAAAATATACCGAACACTCGGTTTATTCTCTTATGTTTATGAACTTTGTACGTACTTTTGTTTCATTTCCGTCGCAGCTTTCGTCTTCGTTAGGCAACGACAATTCTTGCTGCTGCTTGACGCGTTTTAATTCTGCAACTTGCGTCGAAAGATCGAGAAGGGTATAGTTAAGGGCTGGCGAATGCAAAAGGTCCCCGCTACGAGTTACATCGTCGCGAGTACGTAAAAAAAATGCTTGAAGTTCTACACTGTCTTCGAAAGGCTGTGAATCTGTACGCGACAGTCTTCTAGCCCTTTCTAAACACGTAAACACGTCTTCTTGAAACCGATCTAACCGCTTGTACACTCCTCTGTCCAACCTCCTCTTAATTAAATCTAACGACAGTCCTCGTACCCTAACATTTAAGAATTAGATTAATTCTAATCGAGATTGTTATATAATACATTGATGCTTCCTATTCTTAACATCGCATTTCAGTGGACATATCAAAAGTAATTAAATTTCATGCATAATTCGATTGATGCACCAGCATTGTACATCCATAGAGGGTTCGACATGACCGACGGTTACGTTGCATACGTTTAGCGACATACGATCTTACGAATAGAACGCATCAATATAATTCAAAGCAAAGATAACACACTTCTTTCCATCAACAATATCGTGTTCTGGAAGTTCTGCCATAGAGTCTGAGTAACACCTTCCTTCTTCATCTTGGTGATTATAAAGAGCAGTGAAGATGGTGGCCAATATTTCTTGAACCGCAGCTGCTACGTCGGGCACACTTTCCTCGTCTTCGCTCAATTGTAACTTGGTTTGAAGAACCAATCTTTGAAGGATTAAAGCATCCTAAAATAAAATTTGAACAACTCGCACTCAATGACGTTACAAACAAAA
>SMSR01016155.1:10029-82670 GCA_019453355.1 Ceratina japonica | reverse complement strand
CCCGCCGTTTTCTAAACAGAAGAAAACACAAATTATAATGCCACCGCCTTATGGAAACGAATAAATTGATATATAAATATAGATATACATATATAAATATATATGTATATATTCGTTTACGTTCAGAGGTAGAACATCTAATATGTCGTTCTAATGTTAGATTAACAAAAAAGTAGAAACGGTGCAAAACCAAAAACTATATGTATATGCTGGCATATTTTTCTAAACAGAAAACAAGTAAATCAAGTAAACCGAAATTATAAATGAACCGCGACCGGTGTACGATCGAGTCGTATAGGAAATAATGTCACGATCAAGCCTACCTTTTTGGTCGACACGGGTGTCTGAGTATTGGAGAGCACCGGTTGAGCTTCTGCAGATCCAACGGACGGTGGACCACCGGCGTCCATGCTGTCCTCCCCAACTCCTACTCCTACTCCCACGCCTAATCCTACTCCCATGCCTAGCACATCGGGTTCCAGCTTCGGTAACAACGGCGATGCTTCCTATACCATTTATGTTTATGTTACCTTAATTATCCGTTACCGAACGTAATACGACAAATTTTCTTCTTCTCCAATCAAATTTAGATTCGACGCAACAATCTTCCGGACAGACGCTCCCCCCCCGACCCACAGCTATCGCGAGGCGTACAAATGTTATCTGTTATTATCATCCCTCGTTGACAACAGATTCGAATCCAATTGTAAAATACTCAAATGCGCTGGATATTCTATTTTAGAATCGAACTACTCGTAAACGTTCGAACAATTTCTAAGTATCTATTGCATTAGTACCGGATACATTCCATTTAAAGCGTAACGCTTCGTTCGTATATTATTTGGGTTAGAGCGACATGGAAGCGAGACTTTTCGGTGGTATTCTATGTAAACATCGTATATGTATCGTACATACACATGTTTAGAGATAAACCCAACAGGTGCTCTGAATCGAAATCCATGATAAATATCATTCGTCTAGTCCTAAGCAAGTACTATGTAGGAGAGTACGACGTCTCACGAGATATGTAAACAAAAGAAAAGGAAAATGTACCAAAAAATAAAGAGAAAGAAAAATGAATATGCCGGCATAAAATGGGTAAACATGCTTCGATAAAAGTTAATACGTAACCTACGTCACATGCAAGTCAACGTTTCCATATGGAACGGTGGCATCGGCCAACCTCTCAACGTAAGTCATTCGCAGTAACGAGGAGCTTGCACGTGATTTCTTATTCGAAAGAACATGCAACTCCGCTATCTCGTTAGCAGAATGTAAGAAATCGATAAGTAAACAATTACCATTTCGAATTGAGTCGAACTAGAGGTAACAGACTTGACTTGATTTTGCGTTTGAGCCACGTCGCCCGGTACCTACAACACACACGTCGCATGCAAAGCAACGATACTTCGGTTAGTCGCGCGTCAAATAACAGGCATATCAAATAATGTACGTCGTTATTCGAACTCTGCGACTGATCGCGATTCGTATATACCTTGGCTGGGTTGATGGGCCTCCGGAAGAAGTAGATTTCATCCTCAGTCACTGCCGAACTATGATGAAATTTCTTCAGGCCCTCTGGCCCGAGTTTCTTCATCAGGCTTTTGCTTTCGTCGTACAACGATTCGCATATATATACATCGTCTTCCGGGATTTCCGTCGGTCGACCTATATAAATTTTAATTTAAAGAAACGCGCAATATCTACTTGTTCTTTTAATTTTTACTCTTAATCTTTGCAAGTACTTACTGCAAATGTACTCTCCGTAGTCCAGCACAGCAGATNTTTATTATTATTATTACAAGCATAAAATAAATCTTAATTTCATTAAAATTCCTGAAACACGTACCATTTTGTAAATACTTGTAATTTGGAAATTCAAAGTATTCGAAGGAAAAATTTTCCGATGNTTTTCCAACGATCGCCACGATAGGGTGAGTACCATCGACCGTAGACAAAAACAATTCTTGTTTGTAAAATAATTTTGTAGGAGCATGCGGCACTTCCGCAGGCATCAGCAGCCACGGGCCCTTGAAGTAACACTTTCCACTAAAATAGAATCGAACAATTAGATATAATTAGTTTGTATCTATTTACTGTAATCCATATGTCACATACTCTTTCGTCGACCAAACGGCATCGACCTGCGCGATTTGTTGTCTACCTCCGTCCGTTGCTACATACACGAAATCACCAGTTTTTACCGGGCCCGCGCACGTATTGTATTGTTCGTAATAAGTATTTTCTGTGTCTTCTGAATTATACAGTACAACGTTCTACGATCAAAGAAATCCGTTAATAAAGTTATAAGCGTAAAGTAGAAGTATATGATACGTACAGGTCTTTCCTTCTCCATCAATTTTTCTCCTTCTTCCAACTCGGCTATTTCCTCCTTGTGCTTTTCCAGCCTCTCCTTGTAAACCGATATCACTCGTTTTGGCTCCAACGGTTTCTCTCTTGCAATTAATTTTAAATGATCCGGATCAAAGTTCCATACTTTGATCTTCTTAAAAGCTCTTGCTTTCGTGGAATATCGCGATTCGCACACGTACACATCCTTCTCCAAAAAACCTTCGGGTTGCATTCGAAAATAATCCTTAACGCTCAACACGCAACATCTTCCAGCTACTTTGGCCAAAGGTACAGCTACGTGAGCATCGCTCTTAAATAATTCTTTGTCGAGAAATTTTCTAGACGCTACATGATAAGTTTCGCTCGGTCTATAAAATAAGTTGCCGTACAACATTTGTTGACCTTCCCCGTTCGTCCAGAGACGTTCTATGAGAACGACGCTGTATTCCATGCCTCGTTCCGTGGGCTCTACATATGCGAAATCACCGGCCCTATAAACTTCTTGATTAAAACTCATTGACGCGCCACTATCGCTATTAATTCCTTCCGTATTCGTGTTCGTTTCAGAATCCTAAATAAACAGGGTAAATATGTACATCAAACATCTTTCGTTATCAAAGTGTTGCACGTTCTAACTTCGCAATGTCGTCGTAAATGTTCGAAAATAGAACGAGCATACAAATGGGAGACTCGAAACCAGGCAATTGAGAGAAAGGAAACAAATGGAAGTTTGTTTCCTTCATGGAAGAGTTCATCCGAACCATGTTTCTCCCATCTAACAACAAAATATACCGAACACTCGGTTTATNTATCAAACATCTTTCGTTATCAAAGTGTTGCACGTTCTAACTTCGCAATGTCGTCGTAAATGTTCGAAAATAGAACGAGCGTACAAATGGGAGACTCGAAACCAGGCAACTGAGAGAAAGGAAACAAATGGAAGTTTGTTGAAACCATGTTTCTCCCATCTAACAACAAAATATACCGAACACTCGGTTTATTCTCTTATGTTTATGAACTTTGTACGTACTTTTGTTTCATTTCCGTCGCAGCTTTCGTCTTCGTTAGGCAACGACAATTCTTGCTGCTGCTTGACGCGTTTTAATTCTGCAACTTGCGTCGAAAGATCGAGAAGGGTATAGTTAAGGGCTGGCGAATGCAAAAGGTCCCCGCTACGAGTTACATCGTCGCGAGTACGTAAAAAAAATGCTTGAAGTTCTACACTGTCTTCGAAAGGCTGTGAATCTGTACGCGACAGTCTTCTAGCCCTTTCTAAACACGTAAACACGTCTTCTTGAAACCGATCTAACCGCTTGTACACTCCTCTGTCCAACCTCCTCTTAATTAAATCTAACGACAGTCCTCGTACCCTAACATTTAAGAATTAGATTAATTCTAATCGAGATTGTTATATAATACATTGATGCTTCCTATTCTTAACATCGCATTTCAGTGGACATATCAAAAGTAATTAAATTTCATGCATAATTCGATTGATGCACCAGCATTGTACATCCATAGAGGGTTCGACATGACCGACGGTTACGTTGCATAGGTTTAGCGACATACGATCTTACGAATAGAACGCATCAATATAATTCAAAGCAAAGATAACACACTTCTTTCCATCAACAATATCGTGTTCTGGAAGTTCTGCCATAGAGTCTGAGTAACACCTTCCTTCTTCATCTTGGTGATTATAAAGAGCAGTGAAGATGGTGGCCAATATTTCTTGAACCGCAGCTGCTACGTCGGGCACACTTTCCTCGTCTTCGCTCAATTGTAACTTGGTTTGAAGAACCAATCTTTGAAGGATTAAAGCATCCTAAAATAAAATTTGAACAACTCGCACTCAATGACGTTACAAACAAAAATATGATAAAACAAGACTATCAAATGATCGATATTGAGAAAAGAGAATGCCGTTTACTTCGGTGTTGCTCTTCCTGCATTTTTTTGACAAATGTTGATTTACTTCTTTATCTTTCGTTAAACGAATGAAACAAGGTCGAACTTTTAGTGTCTTTTGTGCAGGAAATTCATTATCGATATTTCCTTGCTCGAACATCTCGAGCAACAATAGACGCACGTAAAAAACGTGCAAACTTTTGACTATTGTAGACATTCACTGAACCTCATTCCATGTGTTTTGTTAAAATTTGTCCGATTAATAGAATTTCATATGTACATAAATTTTGTCGTTACTGTCTATTCTCGTGTGAAAATTATTTGTTATTTCATAAAATCGTTCTATCGAAGAAACCAACAGGACAGACAAAGCTACAAACGAAGCTAACTTCACGTAACCTTAAAAACCAGGACCATAAACAGATCGAGCTTTTCCGGCTTTGGCGCGAAATTTCAATCGAACCAAGCTCACATATTATCTACTTTGATACAACCCTTACGAAAAATTTAAAATTTTAACGTTGGATTTTTATCTCTTTAAAGACAAGCACGATAATTTTAATTTTTTTTAAATTTTATAATGCGTTTTTATCAGAAAACACAGCAGACAATTATTACCAAAAATTTTTTCTTTTCTTAGACAAACAGTTTTGCTCATTTTAACAGACGTAGTCATTTAATTTGTAAATAAGCAATGCATTATATATATTAAAACTGAATGATACACGAACCTTGTATATTTGCGAGTCGGGTTCATTGTACTTGCAAGCATTGTCGAACATCAATACGAAGTCCGATACGAGTTCATCCAAATTCTCATATCCATTGTTCTTTAAAGCAGAAGCTATTTTCTCCATGTTCATCGGTTGTTTAATTACCTCGTAATAATCGGGGTATTCATTTTTATTTGGTAATTTCATAAAAATTAACGACAACTGCCTCCCCTTAGCGTCGTGGTAATCTTTTATGGTGTCGTACATAGTTTTCAATTTTTGTAGATGCAATGGCACGACTCGTTTAAGTCTCCTATTGCATTACAACGAGAACAAATTGTTTATTCCTTTTGCAGATTTTTAGAGATCAATCGCAGTTAATTAAGTTTATTAGGGCTGGAACAATTATCTGGATATTCGAAAATCCGGATATCAGAAAATAATTCACATAACAATCTTATCCATATTCTTATCAACTCGTTAGTGGAAACCTTAGTTTCTGGACGTAATAAAGAGCCATTTTTAATATCCAGATTTTTTATATATATTCGGATATATAGTCTTAGGCCGGTATTCATAGTCGTGACTTATATATAAGACCGACTCAAGCATTTGCTTAAGTCCGTGTTTCCTGTACGAGACAAGGACGGGAAATATGGGATAGATAGTGATAGCAAATGCTTAAGTCGATCTCAAGAATAAGTAACGACTATGAATACCGGCCTTAGCCCTAATTTTTATATTACAGTTCTATTACTTACCCAATATTTCGAGTAGGCGTAGATCCACTCGATTTCGTTCCTCTTGGTCCATCCAAAGGACCCAACTCTTTTACCTTATCCATTAAAACTCTCTCAAGAGTATTCGCGTCTTCATATATTAAAGAACCTTCTTCGTTATATTGGCGACAGTTATTAAACATTAACTAAACAGAAAATACAGAAAAAGTTAAAGACGTAAATATAAAACGCAATCTATGTACACAGCGTTTCAGGAATAATGCATACTTTAAAATCTTGTATCAACTCATTTTCGCTCTGATATTTTTCAGCCTTGATATTAGCTTCGATTTGCAACATGTCGATGGGCTCTGCTATCACTTGATAATAATCGGGATACAATTTCTTCGACGGTTTTTCCATGAACATTAACATTGGTTGTCGGCCGTCTTCGCACTGCATCGTAATAAATTCTGTATTCATAAGCTACAGAATCGGTTATTGCAGTTGGAATTACTTACAACGTATTCTATGACGCATTTAACCAGTGTATACAATCGTTTCTTTAACGGTATGTTATCCTTGTATTTGCCACGCGTTAACAAATTCGAAGCTCGCTTAATCAGTTTCGGTTGATGGGAACTATTTTCAAATTCACTGTCCGAGTCCGAATCCTATAAGTACAATATACAGTCACATTTAAGTCTACTGCATTAACATAATATTCCAGAAAATGAATTTCTACGTGAAGGTTCTTAAACAAAATTTTATTTACCTGGTCGAATTCCAGCAATTCTTGGACTTTCTCCTGCATAATTTTTTGTAGTTTTACAGCGCACTGGAACATTTAGACACAAACGAATAATTAAAGTGAAAATTGAAACGAGAAGGTGAACTCAAAGCGAACATTTAATACCTTATATAATCTCGAGGTATGAATATTATACTTCTTAGCATTTTCAAACATGATGTTCATGTCGCCGGCCACTTCGCTGACAGTACCGTATTCACCTTTCTGCAAGAGTGACGAATGAAAAACAGTTCATTAAATATTAAACATGCCAAATTTATATTACTTACTTTTATTTTTGTACGAATTTGTAGTAAAGAAATAGGATTCTTGATCATTTTATAATAGTCGGGATACAACCTCTTCGACGGTAGTTTCCAAAAATATTCGCTCATTCTAACTCCTGAATAAATTCGAAGTAATTTCAGTCGATGTTATTACATTAATTTTACCATAGTTGCGTCGATTATATTACCAAAAATACCTTGATTGTTAGGCGCAGTTCTGATAGTCTGAAACAATTGCCACTGTGGATTGTCAGCTTCCTCGGTTTCCGCAGCTTCTTCCTCTTCATCGTCGCTCTCTTCGTCTTCATCCCGCAAAGCTGCCGTTTGAGATATTAATGATTGCGCCATAGTACGACTTCCTCTTTTACTTCGAGTCGACGGAGCGGTCGAATTTTTTGGAACAGCGCTGCTGAATCCAATATCTTGTTTTCTCGCCGCCGCGGTAATAATCTTTTTCAACAGTTTCGCGTCTTTGTAGATTTGAGAGCCAGGCTCGTTAAACTGACAAGCGTTACGACACATTAACATCAAATCCTTCTCCATATCAGCGGTGCAACTGTAAATTCCTTCTTGTATCTTCCTTGCGACCGTTTTCAAGTCCACTGGTGTTTCGATCACATCGTAATACTCTGGATATAACTGAAAACGTAACGTTATTCGTATAGTAAATTCATTTAACTCAACGACACATTACTGTCTGATGAATAAAAGAAATAATCGGACTTTTTTCGAAGGTTTAAGTTGAAACATAGTATGCAATGGCCTGTTATTGTCAGCTGGATCTGTAGCCATCATAACTGCGGCAAATAGATCTTCGAATTGTTGTATCGTTTCCTCGTCGGGATTTGTAGAACTCTCAGACGTATCTTCTGCGTCTTCTTGCTTTATCGTAGCTTTTCTAGCCTACACAATCGATTTTACATGTAGCACTTGGAATAGAAATGCGGAAGCACACGAAAATGTATAGGGATAAGAATTTTTGTGGGGATCGGGACAGTTTTTCAAAAGTTTCGGGATTCCCGAAATTGTTCAGGATTCTCAAAAACATTGAGAGTAATAGCTATGATATTTTATTTTCAATCTTAGTATAAAAAGGCTAATTATTATTTATTTGGAATACTTTCACTTCATTCATACCAACTTCTATGACTCAACACTAACGCATTGATTAAGTAAAAATGAGAATAAACGAATAAATTTTATGTGACTTTCGAGAACGCTTAAAATATTCGAAATATCACAACAAAATCGATTTTATCCAGTCTCATAATGGTAATCAAATCTTCAAACTTTTTGGGAATCTGAGATACTTTTGGAAACATTTTCAAGCCATTCCAACTCAACTGAATCTTCAAGTTCTTGCGCATCTTTAAAGATTAACTATCACGTATAATAATGCTTCAACTTACCAGTCGTCCAACTTTTAAAATAAGTTTCCCTTTGGGTTCTGATTCTTCATACTCTTCCATGATACGATTTTTTGTATTTATACATAATTCCCAGAGTTCAGTAGCATCTTTGTATTCAGGAGACGTACGCTATTGCAATAAAACAGTTTTATCGACATAAACGTTAACTTAATCTAGACTTGTACTTAGTATGCATAGTTTATATGTATTACCATATAAAAAGCTTTCGCATTATTAACCATAAGTTGGATATCAGCTGCCAAATCATCCATGTCCCTGTATTCATCTGTTTTTAGTTTCTGTTGAACCTTTAGCAGGTCTATAGGATTTGTTACAACTTCATAATAACCTGGTTCTTGTCTACGTTTAGGCACACGTATAAATGCATCACATAACAATGTTCCATCCTCTTTTTTTTGATTACGTAGTACATCGTATAATTGTTGGCACAAATCGCTCTGTACACGAACATTAGTTTTTGGTTATTTATATTAAAATACTTGCTAGGGATATCGTAGAGCAACTTACAGGATCTAATTTTTTCCGTCTCTTCGTCGGCTCAGGCGGTATGTCATCACCATCATCTTCTGTTCCTCGACTTGCAACTGAAGATGTTCTACGACGTTTGTTCATCTCGAACAATCTTAAAAAACAAAGAAGATGAATATAACGTTGAAGTAAAACTACATTCGTGTTTTCTCTTTACAGAAAACTGTTGCCTCAAAGTTTCACATTTAAGTCATAATGTCATTGTAAATGATGCATGTACATAGTGGATACTTCAACTACATATTATGCCTGTCCGATACAATAGAGATGCATCAGTTGAATCATAACGAGTAGCCGTCTACGAGAATAATTTCATGCACAATATATCCATTTACCAAATGTGTTGCTTTACAAAGAAATTCCTTGGCGTACGTATTAAGTATGAAAACAATCAAGATACACAACCGCAGTCAAGAAAATTTCGTCGCCATGATGCGTCGCCACTGTGCTTCAAAATGCAGAGATGCATGTATACGTCCAGTTATTTCAATTTACCGATGCGACAACACGAAACGAACCCGTTTTCGAATTGAAATTCGACGCGAGCGTAAGATTCTCGCATTCGAGCAACCGATAAAACAATTAAATAGCACCGGCAACGTTTGCAACGAATCATCATCTAATCTAAAATTTGCCGCCATATCAAAACCTCACACCACTACATCCTTCAACATCGCTCGATTCGAGAATATATTATCGTTCTATATCTTACGAGCCACTCGTGCTGCCGGTCCTCACCTCTCGTTAAAAGTTGTACAAAAAATTTTTCATTAATATGCAACATGTAGATTTTAAGACACTGTACAAATGTGCCACACTTCTCATCTGCAACGCACGATGACACACGACTTGGCTAACGCCATGCCTGCCGTAAGCGCAACCGCATTGTATTGTGTGTGATTTGATGCGATCCTATAGCCAGAAATAGAGACTGTGTGACGGACTCGTATAACAATTGCACTTAGTTGATAACGTAGATTTGTTTAAACCACGACCGAGCTTTAAACATTCACGAATCCGCGTAAGAAGATAACAATCAATTAAAGGAAATGTGAAATAAATCAATTAAAAATCTCTGAAGACTAGCGAAATACAGATTTCAATTTCATTCGTATACAAATCAAACTACTATGGAATTAAAAAAATATTAACACTTCGCGATAAATATCTTGACTATTTAATTATATAAAATTAATACTGCATTCGTAAAATGCTTTTCATTGAATGCAAACATTTGTTAATGTAGAACAGAATATCGTATACAATTTATTTCAGAAAAATGCAGTAGAGTCAATTATTTTCAGATAAGCAAAGAACACGAAAATATTTAAAAGCCAATTGTCAGGTGCAAATTTTATATCGATAGTTTGACTTCGATATTTATACATGTATATAACATAAACATGTATGTATTTGTGCACATTTATTGAGAACTGAGCAGAGACCAGTTCTTGCAGTGGCCATTTTTCTTCTCTTATAATCAGAATCGGCGAGTGAAGTAAGTTTTTATGAAATAATTACTAAACTTTTAATTGTTGGCATTAATTGTAAATAACATTGCACAGATCGTATATTAACGCATCGACTTTGGTCAATACAAATATCCTTCAGTTCGGTCGTTAAGTTTTTGTAGGACTTTGAAATATACTCATATTAGGTAACCACTCACTACAGCAGTCAATATGTAACGTTATCTGAAAATCAAATGTTCTTAGAAATGTATTAAATAAAATTTATAGGCTTTAGTTATTGGTACTCGTTACATTTTGGGCCTAATTCTTACGTGACAACGTATGCGTCAATTTGTATAAAATAATATTTTGCAGACGATATTTTTATGCGTATATTAATAACAAATTTGTGGCGATAGATGTATCGAACATTCGTATATTAATTTTTGACATGGTATTGCAAGAGTTAAGGCACAGATTTGTACTGATAGTTGTTTTGAATACGCATAGGATAATTTTTAGTTGAAGTTTTTAGTTAATAAAATAAAATATTGCAAGTGCTAAAGAATCAACTTCTTATGATTTCAGTCAAAAATGGCAAATAAGCTTTTAATTTCATATTTGCGACAAAATGCCCCAATGAGTGTTCGTGGGATGACATCGTTGCCCGATCTCATGAACAGAATTGGCAATAGAGACATAGTGGGCCATGGATTCAATGGAGAACCAACTTACTTGGATAGAGCCGATTTTCCAATGCCTGCAATTCGTTTCAAGCCAAACACACCAGACATAATGGTAAAATAAGTATTAATTATAACTTTTGTGACAATTTCATTTCTAAGTAATTAACATCTTCTAATTAATATTTTAATTCCGTTGTGCATATCACAAAGTCAATAAAAGTTGATATGTCTTTGACTAGGCATTGAGAGAAAAAGAGAAGGGTGATTGGAAAAAGTTGTCGATTGAAGAAAAGAAAACGTTATACAGAGCGAGTTATCGCCAAACGTTCAGTGAATTTCAGGCACCTACGGGAGAAACGAGGGCAACTTTTGGATTAGCTCTGATAGGTGTTTCATTTAGTATTTGGATAGTCTATTTCCTTAAAACATTTGGTAAGTTTTATCAGAAATCCACGTCTACTTGTAGCTTCTTTTATGTAACTTACAAATTAAATAAGTTAATTTTGAGGAGATGTCAGTTATAAATGGATGAAATCTTGCAGCATATCCGCCGATGCCAGAAAGCTTTGATGAGGAACATAGACTTGCACAATTGGAACGTATGCAAATACTTGAAGCTAATCCTATAACTGGACTTACTTCTAAAAAGTGAATTTAATTTACTTATGGTTACAAATATAGCCAGAAATATGCTCCATTATACAGCAACAGGTCGATGGAAATGTTCTGTATAAAGCCTGTAGGAAAAATGTTTAATAAATTAAATATTACTATTAAATAAAAAACTGCATTATGTAGTTCTTCTACTTATCCTATGTGCACACGTGATTAAAAAATGTATTCGTGTATCACATTTCTCTATATTTTAATATTCTACCTTAAAATATATCACTTATACGTGCTGACTTTCCTAACACTTTTCAGTAAAATTTTGATGTTCTTTTCCTCTGTCTTATCGCTAACCAGGCGCTCGGATCCTCTTAATCGGCAACAAAGTACTTACTCGAAGTCCTGGTGTCTGTGACTTGTAAAAGTCGTCGCGCTTCTAAAAAGCCGGGTATTGCTGGCTGCCAATATCATCTCCAGTCTCTTGCTTACGTTGTAGCTCTTCTCTGACTAAGGTTCCGAATATCGGCAACTCTTCGGCAGATTAAGTCGCACGTGCCCGACGCGTTCGATANCCCTGGCTGCCAATATCATCTCCAGTCTCTTGCTTACGTTGTAGCTCTTCTCTGACTAGGGTTCCGAATATCGGCAACTCTTCGGCAGATTAAGTCGCACGTGCCCGACGCGTTCGATACGTGCAATCGTTCTTGAAAAGGACTCGCCGCTAACAGACAATTATAATGATACGGAGAGAACCTTGAGAGAACCTTATTATCATTGTTTATTAAATTTCCAATGTTTTACATTTTTTTTAAATAACTTTTGGAAAAAATAGATAAATGTATATCGCAAATAGTAATAAAATTGTACGAATATTTAATCCCCGACTTAAAAAAAGTTGTGATAACTCCTGCGGACTAATTAGCGGTCGTAGCTAACAATACATTTAAATATTAATTACATAAAATTGAAGAAATCCACATTTTACTGTCCACGTGCATACGTTATACATCATATACACACGTACGTATCCGTGTATGTATGTTGTAAGAAGCAATTGACATTCTAAATATTATAAAATTGAATCACAGCTTTTAAACGTTATCCATGAACAATGCATCGTTAAATAATATTATGAATATTATAAAGAATACTGCGTAAGAGTACGAAAGTTTTCGAGGAGAACTGAATACCAGCGTTTATTCGTAGCCGAATTTAAAGACGTTAAGAGACGCTCGTTCGTTTAGAATTTTATTACAATCCTTTGCGTTTTAACACGAAACGTAGTCGCTCGATAAGTTTCATTTTGCGCGGCTAATCTCGGACGATTTGACGAAGTAAAAGAATTTCTCTCGTTCGAAGCGGAATGTAATTCTCAATGTTAAATTAGGATGAGATTTGACAAATACAGTTGTAGTTTTCAACGATGTAAAGGCCTTCTAAGTATTGTCGCGTACAAAACATGTTTATCTTTTTTTGAAACGTTGCTCAGAATCTAAACGGCAATACGGAACAATGTTATTTAAATGCAATTTGTCCAACTGATTTGTACGGTGAAATTCATAATCTTGAATGTTCGACCATAAATATAACGCGGTATGGTTTCGTTCTTTTTCATTCTATTACTTTTTGTATAATATAAAAATAATGTATTATATATATCGTTCGGGGGATACTAAAAATTACAAACTAGTGTTATGAAATCAGCGGTTTTGTATAAAAAGTAAAGCATTATGTACGATTACGAATTCGAAGAACGCAGTGTTTAAAAGTCTAAAGTGTATTATTTTGTCGTCAATGAATCAGTATTTTGAAAAATATTTTTTGTTCTTTTTTTTTTATTCAAAATTTGTTGATCATCGGCACACGAACTTATATATAACTTTATTAAAATCCGAAAGGTATACCAAAATATTTTCACAACGGTACGGGAGACTTACGTATTACAAGGGTGAAAAGAAAAAATTAATTAGACAATTATTCGCGCGATCGCATGGACCGATCCAGGATTCCCTCAAATGATAAAATCATAATAAGAAACGCTATGTTCGATACGTACGAGATAAAAAAGAAATTTAGTAGGTAACTCTTAGCCTTATTCTTCTATATCGTTCGATAATATATATATATGTATATATATGTATGTATATATATTACAGTATTTACAACGAGTAAGTCCCGATATCACCAATTTTTCTGTTACCCCATTTTTGTTTGTTTGTTATAAGAATATAGTTCCATATAGAAAACTAAGTCTTTGTCGTTATTAGAGCTTGCGTTTTACAACTTCATGAAATTTTTTAAGAAAACTGCACTGTAAATAATCGTTCTGTATATCATTCGTATTACGTATATATAAATGTATTACAACGAGAGTTTACCATTATTATGAACACAATTGCTATTCAACGATTACTGTCGGTTTGTTAACTTTATAAACAAAATACTTAATAAAATATTACACATCTCTTTCTGTAAAATGTGCAGTAATGCGGAAAGAAAAAATAAAGAATAGAGCTAAACCAATCTATGTTACAGTTCTGTACGTCTTTGGTACGTAAATACTTTCGTACAGACAAAGAAAAGAGAAGGAAAATTTATCCAGGGAGGTGAACTTAACAATACCAGGAGCCGCTCTTTTGTCCGCGTAGGAATAAAAGGAGAAACAGTTTAGCAACTCCACCCGATTACAGACGATCGAGCTGCGCCGCTACGCGTAGGAAGGATAATTTAGTTGCGCGATGAAAGCCTTCGTCAATGTCTTTTCACCCACGTGCGGTTATGATATTGAGCTCTCTACTTAAACGTGAAACAAGGTCCAACGTTGTTGTGCACGTTTCATCACCGTACACAATCCCCGGTGCCGCGGGGTGTGATGCACTGTTTTTTTCGCTTCACGGTCTGTGACCTCGAACTCGGACTGTGGTTGTTATTGTTGTTTCCGTTAGGATGAAGAGAGTGTTTCGCTTTACTCTGCACGCCTATGTTGTTGTTTATCCCCCGGTGATGATAATTTCCTCTGGAACTGTGATGATGATTACCTGTAAAGAATAGACCATAAGTTAATACAAAATATCGTAACACCATTATTATATATATCGGCTTCGGTTTTTCAGAACCAGTACATGGATAGTTCTTCAGAACTAATGTAATGGATGAACTATGCTATGTCGGTTCTGTAATTGTTATTTTTCAGTTCTTCGTCTCGACTACAATTCTTTCAAGTACCTAATAAATACAAACACAATTCCCTTAACGTTTAAAGCCATATTTAATTATTAATAGCCAAAGTTAATACCTACTATACGAAAATAAAAAATTCCAACTAAAATAGCTTTAAAAATGCTGTCCTTAGCTATATCGGTTTTAGTTTCGGTATTTAGGAACCAATATTAAATTGGTTTTACAACTATTATTTTGGTTCTGTATTTCGGTTTTACCGATTATCTAGTACGTAATCAGCATTTTTATGATATTTTTGCAATTCTCGATAACCGTTCCGAGCATTAGAACTGATATCGTAACTTCTTTCAACCCGTGGCTACCGTGATCTTTATAGATTATGAAACGAACGCATAAACATTTTAATCGCGTACTATGGCTAGTTCCTTTAAATGGTTTTTTCCATTGCGAATGATGGTGAGTATGTTGGTTGTTGTATATGTTCCTTTCTTTATTCCTTTCTTCCCCTTTCCCACCAGTGTTAGGAGAATTTCCACGACTGCATTCCGAATCCTAGAAACATTGAACTTGGACGTTAAGAACGAATACAAGATCGTAATCGCATTCTTTGTAAATCAACGAATCATAATTACGCACCGTGTCACTGGCTGGAGCGGATAACGTCGAAGCATCGGATCCAGTAGAACTCGACAACGAATCTACCTCGTTCAAAGGTACTGGGAATGTTTCTTTGATCCATTTGCGGTATTCTATTACTTCGTCCGTTACGCGAATTATTCTTCCTAGTATACTGTAAAACAAATATAATTTCACGGCTAGCCTCGATGACATATTCTAGATAATCTTACCTCGCTTTACTCGCGTCGTTTACTAAAATATTTAAAGGACTAANGGATAACGTCGAAGCATCGGATCCAGTAGAACTCGACAACGAATCTACCTCGTTCAAAGGTACTGGGAATGTTTCTTTGATCCATTTGCGGTATTCTATTACTTCGTCCGTTACGCGAATTATTCTTCCTAGTATACTGTAAAACAAATATAATTTCACGGCTAGCCTCGATGACATATTCTAGATAATCTTACCTCGCTTTACTCGCGTCGTTTACTAAAATATTTAAAGGACTAACTGCTTGGGAAAGGACGTAATAAGCCCAATCGAATGCATCTTTTACGTACAAAGCACCGTAACTACTACGACCGATGTCGTTTCCCGGCGTAAGTGGATCTTCTATGCACAGTAAAGAAGGTCGATGGCCATCTATCATATCTCTTTGAACCTAATTGAATTTATACGAAAGGATAGATGAGAAAATATATAGAACTGTTTATAACGATCTTTCTAAGAAGCGCACACGCATTTGTCTCGCCGCGCGCCATTGCATTAGGTGAAAATTTTTTAATTAAGTAGATCATGCAATTGTACCTTACCTCTTCTTTCGATATATAAGTACCGCCATCTTTTACGCGAATCCCTGTCTTAACATAATTAAATTTCCTACCATATAATTCCAAAAACTCTATTAATAGCACTCCGAGATTAGCGTCAGAGGTATAAGCATTTTGCCTGGGATGTAACTAAAACAGTAAAAGAACGTAAGTTATATAAAAAATTGCATTTTCTATTGTCGCATCGTTTCTCGTCGAGTTATTTAAAAACCTGATCCAGCGATCATCATTTAAATGTCATTCGAGCGAACAATACATTGATAGTTTACCTGTAAAAAACTGATAGTCATAAGTATTAAACTATATGAGGAGATCCCACCAGTAAACACTTCGTTCAGGTCTCTTTGTAACAAGAATTGCTTTAATACCATAACTAGTTTTTCCAATACTGGAAATCGCTTCTTAAACGAATTAATCAATTCGGCGGACTTAACGCCGTTGTTCATATTAAAACTGATGTCTACTTTAATCTCGGTCTCTTTATCGGTCAACTTAACGATCGGAACGCTAGCTTTATCCAGAACTTTAATCGAGGATGGCTCGGCAATATTTTGATCCAACAAAGCACGCTCCAAAGTACGCAACGGAAGATTTGTCCACATTCCTATTACTACTAAATCTATATCACTGAAAGGGAAAATATTTTCTGTGCATTTCGAAAATTTATTTCTAATCACAAGTAAAAAATGAATTAACGTTGTATCGTTACGTAGACAATTTTGAAGTACATTTTGTACGAGTAATACCGGTTCAAAAGATATCTGGATTTTATACGTACGGTAAGGAGCAAAAATGAAGCAACAGCTTTTAAAAATAGACTTTTTAAAATCGGACCAAATGACTTTTTGTTCTAAGTTTCTTTAACAGTAAGGTCGATCAGTTTACTAAATGATCTAAATTAATTCTCGTAAAGAAAATTTCGCAAAAGATGAAATTGATAGAAATCGCGAGAAAGAATGCGAGAGCTGCTTTTTAGCTTTCTTATCTAAAGTTGTACTGAAAATTCGAACAAAGCATTTTATTTGATGTTAGTATAATACACGTTGAAACTTTGACTGAACGCCATCAAAGATGAAAGAAGCGACGTGCATTGAAATATGTTGATTTCAGACGAAGAATAGTAAAAATTGTGATATTCAAAGTTTTATGCGATTACAGCTCATAACAGTGATGAGTTTCAATCAAATTTTCGGCATGTACCAATCTCGCATAGTTGGCCAAGATCTGTTATTCAAATTTTCGTTACAAAGCCAGATGAAAAATTTAAAAAGCAACCTTTACTTTTTTCTCAGTTTCCACAAATTGTAATTTTTTCGACGTTTTCTTTATACTTTAGTTACTGAACTGAGGTACCTAATCACTTGAAAGAACTAGGTTTGTTTGACCACAAAAAAGTTTTCAGCTTTAAAAGTGGTCGGTTATAGTTGGTTCAGTTTTGCTCTTTGCTGTATAAGTACATCGCTAAGTGCATTACACTTTAAATATGTATAATAACACGTACCTTGTAGGTAAATATAAACCAGTGCGGAAGCTGCCAAATATTTCAACCTTAGAATTTGGCCAGAGATCATATATTACTTGTTCTATCCTTTTGACAACGTGCATNAAAATGAAGCAACAGCTTTTAAAAATAGACTTTTTAAAATCGGACCAAATGACTTTTTGTTCTAAGTTTCTTTAACAGTAAGGTCGATCAGTTTACTAAATGATCTAAATTCGTTTTCTTTAACAGTAAGGTCGATCAGTTTACTAAATGATCTAAATTAATTTTCGTAAAGAAAAAGAAAAAAAAAGAAAAAAGAATGCGAAAGCTGCTTTTTAGCTTTCTTATCTGAAGTTGTACTGAAAATTCAAACAAAGCATTTTATTTGATGTTAGTATAATACACGTTGAAACTTTGACTGCACGCCATCAAAGATGAAAGAAGCGACGTGCATTGAAATATGTTGATTTCAGACGAAGAATAGTAAAAATTGTGGTATTCAAAATTTTATGCGATTACAGCTCATAACAGTGGTGAGCTCCAATCAAATTTTCGGCATACACCAATCTCGCATAGTTGGCCAAGATCTGTTATTCAAATTTTCGTTACAAAGCCAGATGAAAAATTTAAAAAGCAACCTTTACTTTTTTCTCAGTTTCCACCAATTGTAATTTTTTCGACATTTTCTTTATACTTTAGTTACTGAACTGAGGTACCTAATCACTTGAAAGAACTAGGTTTGTTTGACCACAAAAAAGTTTTCAGCTTTAAAAGTGGTCGGTTATAGTTGGTTCAGTTTTGCTCTTTGCTGTATAAGTACATCGCTAAGTGCATTACACTTTAAATATGTATAATAACACGTACCTTGTAGGTAAATATAAACCAGTGCGGAAGCTGCCAAATATTTCAACCTTAGAATTTGGCCAGAGATCATATATTACTTGTTCTATCCTTTTGACAACGTGCATTCTCAAATGGTGCTCTTCGTTAGAAGGGCACATGTAAGCAAAAAAATCTTCAATCTCTTCGTGTAATCTAAATATAAAGATAGAATTCGTTATTCGATGTTTCATGTTTCTACAAAGTTATCTTATATCGTACGTACGTATATTTATTATTATTCTACATTTGAGATTAATTTGATTTAATTAACTACTGTCGTTAAATGTTACGATTGTTTTCTTATAAAGCAGAAAAGTATAAATGTAAATATACCTATTTGCAAGTTTTACGTATTAAAATCATTTGAATTTATATATTTTTACGAAATGTACATGAAAATCAATAAGAATTCCTTAACTTAAAGAAGGACAGCAATCAACTTATGATCGAAATAAATGAATATAAGATACGTAATGTAACATATTAACTCTTAGATAAAAGCTCTGAACTGAAGAATTGGGAACAGAAAAATAATAAGTAGTACAGTTAGATCGTACCAGTAATACTTTTTAATATATAATATGAACCGTTGTAAGCATAAATATAAATAGTCGTAATAATAGTGCATACATACGTATAATCCACGCGTGTTTACAAGATTATATTAACTATGAGCAAAAACGTGTCTGTGAGATTTCGGTTTTAATTAAAAAAATGGAAACGATTTGAATAATCGTAGAAAATGTAACGAGAACGATGGTTGCACGAAAAAAAGTAAATTCTCGTTTAGCAAGTGTCTAATTATACCTAAAGGGACCTTGCTATACCCTATTTGTAAACGAGCGTGCAGGCTACATAACCTCGGTAACCGTGGGAGGCAACGGGCTGATTTTTGAAAAACAAAATAATAAGCAATGTTCGACGTATATAAGCTTACCCTATGACTCCTTTCGAATAATGTTTATTCGGTACTCGCCACGGGCAGCCGCCGTATTCGCCGACTAAGGCATCGTAATTGTAGTTCATGCCGTAGGTACTAGCACGATTATCACCTTTCCTACGCGACGGATTGTAATAGCTGTTACAAGTATTGTGCTGCATGCGATCGCCACCGGTACGAGAATTCATCTGATCCAAGGATATGAAGTCCTGCTGAAGCTTCACACCCATCACATTCGAGGACGAGTCGTTCTTCAGCGTTAAGATATCCAGACCTTTCTCAGCTTCCCAAATGTGTAACCACAAGTCCTTAGCAGGGCCGAACTGCTCCGGTTGATACCAACCGATAGTCGGATCCATTAAATAGTTCTCGATTCCGTGTCCGACGATTAGTGGTCCTTGCGCACTACACTACAATTCCAATCTTAATTCAAGTTTAATTGAAAAATTGTCTGATTTATTGTAACCTGCGAACACTATGAAATTCATACATACGACCGATGAGTAACAAACATTTTAGAAGGAGCTTCGCGAAACCGTTTCACGAGCATAGAGTAACGAAATGTCGTCTCTCTCTGTCTCTGTCTCTGCTGGTCGTCTCGCGGCAGAAAGGGTGTGCCTCTCTAGGGTAAACGAAAGTTCGAGTTGTTTGTTTCGCGTACTACCACATCAATGGCGGAAGGGCAACATTTCAAATAGGACTACGTGATATAAGTCGATTAATAAGTTTTATGCACGTAATTACGAATGTATAATTTAAATGTACTGTGATTATAATTATAATCGAGGTAAGGAGCCTTGATGCTAAAAATAAAGAATTACTACTATTACTACTTTTTGATTTTACACGTTGTCAAGTTCATTTGNAAGCCTTGATGCCAAAAATAAAGAATTACTACTATTACTACTTTTTGATTTTACACGTTGTCAAGTTCTTTTGAAATGGAATAATCAAGAATGAACCACTGACACTCTCATCCCCAGAACAGTATTTGTCATGATAATTGATCGGATTTAGATAAAAATACACATTCTGGTGAATTATTGTAATATTTGCATTTGTTGTCAGTTATCCCCAAATCAATTGAACGAGTTCATGCATTCGAAAAATTAGGAAATAAATGGGAAAATGAATGTGATCACAGTCTTGAAATCTGTGCAGAATTTATCAAGATTTGAATATCGCTCTCTGCTCGTTCGCTAGCTGTGAAAACAATATGGTCCACATATGGGCGGTTCTTATTATTAATATCCTTATTACTGACTGATTATTAGTGTCTTCAATGTATATATAAAATAAAAGATTCTTCTTCTCGTATATAATAATTATGTTTATTATGTGTGGCTTCGTATTATATTTATTATTATGGATCAATAGCAAAATGCCTGATGTACTTCCGCTCTGAGAACGTAATTGTTTATAACATAATAATGATACTAAAATATATTTATAGTTGATATATATATGAAGAAATGTTCTATTATAAATATTTAGAATCATTGAAAGTTATTGACAATACCAAATAATTTTACAAGGCAAAGACGAAATATTTCAAATCCTATTAGTATGTTTAATGTATCCGTTTATTTATTTATTTAGTTATTTATTTATTCCATCCATACAAAATAGTCTTAGGATTTTAAATACATGGCAGTATATCTGCACAATATACCTGTATTGGAATTTATAGTATATATATATAATTAATATTGTAAGTTAATAAATATATATTTACGTCACTCTGTAAAACAGTTTAGTTGTTATAGCCACCTTTTTCCCTCATTTAATTATTCGTAGATAATTTAGTAGGCTATACGAGAAATGTTGTAATCGGCCCTGTTTCATATACATGTACACAGCACACTCATCAGTGTGCATTGTGGTTTTTCCAAATATATATTACGAGGTCAACTTATAATCTTCATTCGCGCATCGCAAATGTAATACTATTTGCATAAAAGTACAGAATTAACATACAATGAAGTGTATAGTCTTCAATTGCTTACGTATAAACTACCGTAGATTTATTTGTATGAATTTACAACAATATCCAAAGGCGCATAAAGTAAAATGAATTTGTATATAACATCGTATATATAAATCTGCAGTTTATCTATAAAATTTTGTTTCAATCCATACATTATTTGAACTATCGAACGTATTATATACTCATTAGAATTTCCGTCGCGTCGGATGGTTTAATCGAAGCCACGCAAATTAAGTAGGGAAAAAGGAAAATGTTCGTCGCGTACAGACACACTTCCCTCGAAAGGAACAAACAATTCATCTACCTCGTATCGCATATGCACTTTCCATTTCCACGGCAATGGTATATCGCGCCGCGTTAAAGGTCGTGGAACAACGTCGGATAAAACGAAACACATCCATTATGACCGTTTCTTATCAAACATTCTGAATCAGCCGATGCATATATGTACATATATATAAAATACCCACGCTTTTAATTTTGGTAATGCGTTTCGCGCGCAACGACATGTCGGTGTCTCACGGCCTCTTCTTACTGTTATTGCAATTTTACATTTTACACACCCTCGTCGTCGCGCTGTCAATCCACAGATCCAGCAACTCCAATACCGTACTCAGCACCGTGAGTTATATTCTTCTTCTTCTTCTTCTTCTTACTTACTATTTTTAATCCACAGTTTGTATACTTGCAGTACAGGTGATCAGATTATACAGGTTGTTTCAGAAAATGTGGGCATAATTTCAAAAGTGGATTTAGTAACTGAAATAGGAAAGGAGAAGGTTGATATAAACATAATAATTCTTATGACTCTGCTGACTGTTTTCTTTAATTGTTTATAATCAATCCCATCTGGTCTTTAAGACGCGTGAAAATAGACCGAGTACTCAGCTAGGAGATTGGAGATCAAGCAGTGCGTTGAAGAAAAGAAAATGAGTAGCAAAGTTTCTTGGTTCTTTTTTTCTATTAGTACGTAAAATGAAGGCAGAAACTCTTCTAAAGCATGTTTTTTCTATCTTTTATGGGATCAACAAAAATATATTTGACGCATGGTCGGTACAGTTATTCAGTTCAATAAATTCTCTCCGTATTTTTGAATACTGAAATAAAGCTAAAGGAATAATATCTACAAAAATAGTTAGACAATAAATATAATACAAGAATAGTTGTAATTCAAAAATAAAGTCATATTTGGCAATATAATTGAAATTTTTTACTGCATCCACCTTTGAAGTTGTGACCAAATATTTTCAAATATAGCCAAATCTACTACGTGCTTTGATTTCAGTCTTAAACATAAGATTAATTAATTGATTCGATATTACCTCTTTATATCATTATTTAATTAACTCGTTTCGCATTGAATTGAATTGATAGAAACTACAAATAAGCAATTATAGAAAAATTTTGTTATTGCAGCCTGAATTGGTGATGAAACACGGGTACGAGGCTGAAATTCATAAGGTGATCACAGAGGATGGATACATTTTGGAAATACACCGACTCCCTTGTAGACAGATCGATTGTGAAAGTAACTTCGCAACTGCGAAACGGCCGGTATTAATTCAACATGGTTTGTCCGGCAGCTCCGCGGACTGGATTCTTTTGGGACCAGGCAGAACGTTAGGTGCTTTACGTATTTCTAATGTGCAACGTAATAATCAGATATTCCACAGCTGCAAATTAGCCACTGCGATTGATAGAAAAAGTGTCATACTTCTTTCAGTGCGTAAATCTTATACATTTATGAAATATAGTAAATGCTAGTTCCTGTTCACTTCGCAATTTCTACTCACTGCCTTATTTTCCTGTTTTTAATTATTTTCTATAGTTGTTCTAAATAATTTTTTATAAGATTATGTTACCACCAAGGAGGTTTAAGATTATAGAAAAATTAGGCAGTGAGTGGAAATTTTCACGCGAACAGAAATTGGGACGTTTACTCGTGTGTTCAACATACAGACGCATTGCATAAACGCCAGAAGTGAATGTATATTGCAATGCTTAAATGAAGAAAGAAATTGCAGTCTGTAATTTATTTTTTAACTGACAGTTATAAACATTTTATGTCGCGTAAAAATTCATCGTCTAGTAGTGTGTTATTGCGTGTTATAAATGAACAGATAGGGGAATTCAATTGCATAAAAGTAACTGTGTGTAATCTCTGTAAAAGCTGCTTTATTCAAATTTTCAAAAAGAGTTTATTTGAAGATTGAGAAAGCTGGCGTTATATATAAAATTCTGTTAAATCAGGAATCGTGTTATTATGTCAGTGTGTTTATGAGGAACAGTTGCGTGTTTATCGTAAAAGGAAGTTGCTGCGCAATCCTTTCTTGCGCGTTATTACTTCATCCTTTTTGTACCAATTAACTTTTCTTTGAAAATTCTACCAGAAAAATCAAATTCTTTTAAAATGAAGTAGACGTACTACTTTACACGTTAATCATTATGTTTTAAAAAATTATGCCAACTATCTTACAGCGTACATGCTAGTAGATGCAGGATACGATGTGTGGCTCGGAAACAACAGAGGAAACGTTTACTCGCGAAATCACACATCGATGCTACCGAACGAACGAAATTTTTGGAATTTTAGGTAAGTTCTACATTCTAACGTATTTTTGATATGAAGAAGTAGCCTTGACATTTTTTCTTATGATTCATATTTATTCGATTTAATTTTTCTGTTCTTCACGAATCATTTAGTAAATTAATCTCATTAATACCTGAAAAAATTCGTTAGCTCCGATATTAAAAAAAGTTATACAATTTTGAAATGTGTACGAATATTCATGGACTTCACTGTGCATTATATCGTACATCAAATGACTTTATGGTACTCTAAAAATGAGATCATATCTTTTTTTATTATTTACCTAAGTTTCATTCGTTTTTATCAATTTTAGCTTCCACGAGCTCGGGGTTTACGATCTACCGGCGACGATCGATTACATACTTGATCGTACGAACTGTGATAAACTGTATTATATAGGTCACTCGCAGGGTACCACGCAATTTTGGGTGACGATGTCGCAAAGGCCCAGCTATAACGAAAAAATTCAGTTAATGATCGGTCTTGCACCTGCAGCGTTTACTGGCAATATACGCGGTCCGATTACAAAACTCGCTAAATTAACATACATAGGCGTGGTTAGTTGCACAAGAATTTTATCTTAATTGCGTGAGCGATCTAAAAAAATCCCTGGATCTGCTTTTTCTAACAGCTGCTTTGATTGATCTCCTCATTAAATCGTCATAACGTAATATATTCTTCACAGAATTGATTTAAATGTATATAGAAACATTTTCCTCGTATAAAGTAACAAAGACGTGTAACAAAGACGTATAATAACGATGAAGATTGGAAAGCACTTAAATTAACAATCAAAATTTCTAATTATATTCGTTGCACCGAAACATAGTAAATAAATAGAAAATAAGATAGCGAATTTGTTCGCGTTACAGTGGATAGGCGAATCATTCGGTTATCCAGAATTTCGTGCACGTTCTACTTGGGGAAAGTTCGTGGTGAACATACTTTGTCAAGATACCACGCAATTCTTTTGCAACAACATTTTGTTTCTGGTCAGCGGCTTCAACCAAGGGGAGCTGAGCGCGGTAAACGATCAAACATTCATTCAATTCCTATACACTAAATTATTAATGGGGCACTATTGACCTTAAAGCAGTCCGTAAGAAATATTTAATATATAAAAATAAATTAAACAGTTTTTAAGCTCAAAAGGTCGCACGTATATATCAATTTCCCATTGCATTTACTTAATGTGTTTTGCAAATCTATAATTTACAGATGAACTTGACCGCGATCATGACTTACGTTCCCGCTGGTGCTTCCTGGAAGCAAGCGGTTCATTTCGGGCAAGGATACATGCATCCTGGAAAGTATCTAATCTCGTTATGAATAACACAATACAAACAACGAATCTTTTGTTAATTTCAGATCACTTTAGACAGTTCGATTACGGCAGCGTCGAAAAGAATTATAAAGTCTACGGCTCGCCAGAGCCGCCTGAATACGAGTTGAATAAAGTAACAGCGCCAGTTGCACTCTTAAGCAGTGAACATGACGTACTCGCGGATACTAAGGTGATCAAATTCATTATTCTAACGTAGGTGTCACTTCAACTATTTTTCAAGAATTGATCAAAAGATCTTTTTTCAGGATGTTGATCTGTTGAAAACGAAACTTGGTAACGTAGTATTCCATGAAAGAGTATCTCTTAAATCTTTCAGCCATTATGATTTCATTTGGGGAAAGTATGCAGTGTCGACCGTATTTGAACCTATATTAAAACTGTTAGCACTTCATGAATAAGAGCTACGTTACAGTATCTCGTTATTATGTAATTCTCATCTTCCTTATTCCATAGTTATATCTATGCAACCTCATAATGTACGTCTAAAAATAATCTGAAGCACAATAAAGGATATACGATACTGAACAAAAATAAATCATTATTATTTAAATTTGAACTGAATTAATTATAGTTATATTCTTGTCGAAATGAACTCAGGAACTAGTGAAATCAGGAAAATCATCAACTTTTCTTCATAAGTCAATTACTTGAAGTGTCTTCGGGTCGCAGTCGCATTCCTTGACAAAATAAATGATTGTACGCCAGATTTCATATGAATGAGAAACGATATTTAAAGAAGAGGCACTCAGACTGTAAACCTACTTTATTCTGAGCTATCAAGCTCTCGGAGTACGATTTAACAACGCAGGTTTTAAAATGCTAATATTAAAATTTATTTATACATTATATATATATATATTATATATATTACACATTATATAATATACATATATATATATCAGATAACTGATAATAGTCATAGAACACAGAAACACAATTTAGAATTTATAAAAATCTATCAACACCTCTCATATACATACAATACAACAATAATTGATACAATTTAAAAAATGTAATTATGTCAATTATGTAATCGTTACTATAATGTACTATGAAACATTGTTAGAACATATAAAAATGATAGAAACTGTTGAATTACTTCTCGTGAATCAATGATTTATACAAACAAATCGAAGAAACGAATTCGCCGGTTAAAACACCTGTCTGACTCTATGTATTATTCTTTGTTATATTAATATAAACAAGCGCTCTACACGTTTCCGGTCTCGATCGTTTCATCGCTAAAAACGAAATGCGTTGCGCAAAAAACTTTGTCTCGGTAATTATCATATATTATCATATATGCAATTAATATTTTTTATTATATATCGACTAACGAATATACCTTTCGAACAATGTCGCTTAAAATTAGTATAATTACATTTAGTGTACAATCTTCGTTCGCGATTGCGACTTATCGTATCGTTCACTATGGAAAACTGAGTTTCAAGAACAACAAGGCATAAATTGTAAAATTCCTTCTCGTATATAATATAGAATACTTGTTATCATTTATATGTATACACATATAATATATATATATGATAACAAGTATTCTCTTTTCACTTTGAGCACTAACAATAGAATATTTAAATAATATAGAATCCAATATCATTCTATATTTACTTTTATCATCGTAGTCTTCAATTACAGCAGCAACCCATATCGCCTTCTTTTATTCAATAGAATTCTTATTTGTGGAACTGCCGTGTGGAACATATTTTTTGATACACGAAAAATCATTTCAGTTGGTATTGATCAGCGATTAAAAAATAATTTAAATGATTATATAGTTTAGTTCTCTTAATATGAAAGCTACAATAAAAGGCAATGCTTTTCAATGCGAAACATTCGATTTACAATAGCAAGAATAATAGTGTGAAATCATTAGGAGGTTTGTTTAGTTACAAATGGGAAATGTTGAAATTGTACAGTCTGTTAAATGTGGCAAATGAAAGTACGATGATCACCTTTAAATTATGTACATGCATAAATATATATACATTTAGTATACAGGGCGAGGCACTTAAAATAAAACTGAAATATAATGGACGAAACCACATTTTGTTAAAAAAATAATCAATACTTCATTATGTCCGAGGACATGTAATTTATTCAGGAATGTTTATCTTAAAATTTATTATTGATATGTATGGCTTCTATGCAAATAGATAACTATATATGTATTAAAATAATACTTCGCGTTACGCAATAATGTAAAAGTATTTGTTAACAATAGGAAATTGTTAATGAATATAATAAATACAAAAGAAAAAAGTCAATGACTCCTTATTTATTAATGGACGAAATTATTTTGGAATGTTTTATTAATTAATTCGTGAAACGTAAACATTATAGTTGAGTAAAAATAATGAGTAATTTGGTGTACAAAGAAATACAGAGGAATGTAGTACAAAATGTAATTCACGTTTAATTAACAAAAAGAAACGCAAGATAAGTGCATCTAATCGTGATAGTAGTAATACGAGAAAAGTGTAATTCTGTATCGAAAACTGTGTACAGGCCCGTTCACCTATAGTTATTGCATCCTTTTTAAGAAAATATATGTATTATCTCTGTTTTTCGATACTACGTAACATGTTCTGTTTTGTTTTAGCCATGTTTTATACGACTGTTCATAACAGAGGAAGAAATGAAACACAATAATCTCAGAAATGAAAACGATTACACGCTGGTGAACGTACGTAGAATTTTGTTTATTTCGACTGATTCAAATCAGTCGGTGCGTAACTTGAAATCTTTAAAAGAAACGGATGTTTTTGTAAAAGAAAAAAATGTCTCACTCTGCATAACTCATAGTATACATATCAGGCATGTGATAACGCTCAACGAAAATTGATTAATTTCGTATAAAACTTCTTTCGTATAACGCGCTTTGGCAATTTCATTTTCGTGTGTGTCCTTACGCTAACTTCCTTTCAGGTAAACCTACTTCTCTGCTCTTTTTACTTTTAATGTTTTTTTTTTAATATTCATAGTAATCACAGGAACGAACAATTGTCAGCAGTAAATGATCTTAATGTAAGGGCAAAAATAAAGTAAAATTGCACAAAATAGGGGCATTCTTAGCTCTCGTTGATCGAAGAATAGTTGAAGTCTATTCTTGGTAAAAAAAAAGAATAGCACGTGTAAAAATTTGTTATTCTAATTAAGCATGGAACGACACAAGTTTTCTGAGATACAAAAAGACGCGGCAGTGGAAGACATTCAATTTACGTTTCTATAAAAATGATTAAATGCCTAAGATAGGTATTAAAAGTTTGGAAGTCGTGGCAATATACTGTTAAATAGAATTACTAATAAAACGATGCCATTCAAAATGCAGTGTGCCATTTTGTGCAATTTTAGCCTTACCAAAAATCAGATTATATCGTTCGAGGGCATATTGAATGATCATGATCAAAATCATTTACTGTATAATTCGTACGTTCTTGAAGCACAAACGTAACCGTTTGAAAAAACCGTATAATACTATACTGTGATGTGATTAAGACTTCTTTCTTATTTTTCCTCTCTTTAATATACATCGTGATCAACAGTTTTCTCATAAAAGTGTTTCTCTAATATATCATAGCTTTAAACAGTTCTTATACGTACGTATATATAAAAAAAAAGAAAAACATAGAAAAACAGAGTTAGTTTCTTTAGAAATGTTATAGTTATGTTCGCTATATTTCCTTTCTCAAACGTAATTATTAATCTATCATATACAGTACTCTTGCTTAAATAGGTATTAGTTCGTTAGAAATATTCTGTTGCTATTCTTTTCTTTTAACGAATTAGGTTCATGCAAGCGGTATAGTAGATCGTACAATGCTCGTAAATATTAAATAGAACGACTGCACAACTGAATGGCATAGCATCTACGAGATTAATCGAAGCACTCAGGTACATTTTCTGTTTTTATTTTTTTGTTACTTTTAATTCATTTCGTCTCTAGAAAATAGCTGAAAATAATAACCATTAAATACGTTAGAGTTGCAGCACCATGTGAAAGAAAAGTTTTAACACGATCGTATCGTGACGTGTGGCGCATAAAATGAAATACATTCGTTTCCTCCTCTACAGATACTCGATGCAAGGAATTCTCGTCAAAAGATGAAACTTGTTTCATTGTACAAGGTCTCTCTCTCTCTCTCTCTCTCTCTCTCTCTTTCTCTCTCTCTTTCTCAAATCTGCTGCTCGATCTACAAAATTTATATTTAACTATCGGATTAGAGGCAATCGTATTTCCGTAATATTAAACAAGCCCTTATTTAGCTTAATTTAATGGAAGGCAAAACATTTGCTTCAGCAGCCCCTTCTTCGGGCTTTCGTCTTCCTCGTCATCGTAATTCTGTTCATCGTAGTTGCTAATGATCTCATTGTTATTGCTAGAGCCGTACGTGACGTCTGTGATACTTAGAGAACTGGAGCATATCGGGCTTTCGTATCGGAACGGGAAAGGTGGCGATAACCGATACTCATTATAATTATTGTCGTTCTCATTTTCCTCCGAGTATGTCATTAAAAAAACGTTGTTATGATAACCTCGATTCCCCGGGCCGATGTTCAACAGAGGGTCGATCCGGAGCTTGGCCAGCTTGTCCTGCAGTTCGTACATGTAACACGGTTGGAGCTGTCGCTGGTTGTTTTGATTGTGACGAGGCACAACGACGAGCGGTTCTTGTCACACGCAGTCTTCCAGGGACATTAGCAACGGATTCACGTACTCGAAGCCCTCGAATTCGCTCTGGTCAATCTTGTCGATCACCCTCCTGAAAACCGATCACATCGAGAGTTTCCATTACGTTCATCGACTTCTATCGAGAAATTCTTTGTCGATAGGAGACTTACGGATCATCCGGTGTCAGATGAACGGGTTCATCTGTAAATTCTGGTGGGAAGTTTGCCAAGTCACGATCAGAATCTAATCTCGGCTTATAAGGCGGTGTCACTTGCTTTTGTTCTAACTGAAAAATTAATACACGAGACATGTAACATATATTCTCCATAATCGATATCTCATGCATACTTGACGGGGTAACGCGTACAGGCTCTCCCAGTAAATATATAGTCCTTTATTTCCCAAGTCATTGGAGATAAATAAAAATTTTTATTGAAACATATGCTTCCTTGAGTCGTGCAAGTTCTGTACACAAACGTTTCTAACTCTTATGACTTGGCAAATAAAGGACTATTCAGTGTTTCGTGTGACACTCCGTGTACACAGCGAGTTCTCGAGGAGAATATTCTTACTAAGTTTTTATTAAACTTTCATAAATTGAAATCAGTCAAGACATATTGGAAATATCGAAGCAAACTAATGAGGCAAGACGGTCGTCATTTTTATGGCCTCCCTATACTTATATTCATGCGCATAATTTAACACTTTTACGTAACGAGAATTACCATTTCCCAATCTATCGCCTTGAAGAACGGATGGGCGACGATATCGAGGAAACCGGTCGGCCTCTTGCCACAGCCTAATCTCTCGTTCGGATCTTTGCAGAGGAAACCCTTAAGCACGGAGGCTGCCTTGACCGACAACGACCTCGGTATACGAATCGTTTTCTGTAAAATCACTTGGAACAGATAATCCTCAGTGTTTTGGTCCGGATTTTCCGATGCGCCTGCTATATCGAACGGGCTACGACCAGCAAGCATCTCGTATAAGAGTACGCCGAGCGCCCACCAGTCTACAGAAAAACTGTAATCTTCACCGCGCAATATCTCGGGCGCTATGTAATTCGGAGTGCCGCAGAATGTCGCGGTGGTATCTCCTTCTCGTACCCCTTCTTTGCACATCCCATAATCAGTCAGCTTCACGTGTCCTTCGTGATCGAGCAACACGTTGTCCAGTTTCAAATCTCTATATATTATACCTGTAGGCAGATGAAATACGTAAAGTCGCACGGAGGAACAATTAAACGTTAAATTGTTTGTAATAGTTTGAAATTTGTTACTATTACTCTTCAATTATCGTTATAGTTATTTAATGTCAGAGATTATAATGTATGTAATATTTGAATGATGCAAATTATTTTATCTTCGAAGAAGAACAGAAATCTAAAAATTAATAATAATATTTATTAGAAGAACGTAGGTTTTCACCTTTCTCGTGTAAAAAGTTTAAGGCGAGACTGATCTCAGCCGCGTAGAATCGAGCATGCTCCTCCGGAAGACGACGTTGCCTCTGCATATGGAACATTAGATCGCCACCGCGTACGAATTCGATCACGAAGAAGAGCCGGGAGGGCGTCTGAAAGCAAGAATGAAGTCCCACGAGGAAGGGATGATTCGAAGCGGTCTCGAAAACATGCTTCTCCGTTTGAACCCAATCGATGTCCTCGTCGTCCGTCACTAAGGCCTTCTTGATCACTTTCATCGCGTAAATCCTCTTCGTCCGCTTCAACTCTACCATCAAAACTTTCGCGTAGGAACCACGACCGATTACCCTAATCAGTTCGAAATCGTTTAACGAGTATTGCCTCTGCATATCATTCGAGTTATCCGCATCGTTCAACATATCCAACGGCAATTCTTCCCTTTCTTCGTTTCCGGTAGCTGCAAGAATGTTCAATCGTCGTTTCATTTCATTTTCTATTTAAGTAACTAATCTTCATGTACACAAGGATTTTTGATCGTTCCAATGTTTCTACTATTAACAATAATACTTCTTTTAATGATAAATTTCTCTTTATTCCTAAATCATGATTTTAAGTGATATATAAAGAGTTTACTGACTTCTGATCAATAAATTTTTATATACTTTCTTGCGTGTCTCCAAAAATGTAATTAAACTATCCACGAACACTCTTGACCTTCTTGACATTACACCTGCATTCGAAAATTGCAGTTAACAATAATTGCTCTTTACGAATAGTCTCTTTAATCTTTAGACCGCCGACATCAGTTACGTCGACACGATTTTAAAAATTCACACAAATATAATACGATTATATCAACGATACGTGTTATATAAAGTGCTCATTAATTCGTGAGTCGATATTTTGGTTTTCCGGCGTTTTAAAGGTTAAACAATTCTGTGGTGAGATGCAAACACTGTTTCTTTGAGATTTATCTCGTAATCTTTTAAACGATAAATGAAATTTCCAATGGTTCTTACGATTGCGTGAATGTTCCTCGATGATCGGCGACTCCGAGATCTCATCTTCGAGATGAGCTACCGGGCTGCATTGAACGGAATCAAGCTGTTGTTGATCGCCGTTTCTGTCGATCGTCTGCGACTCTGTGCTTTGTATCTGTTGCTGTTGCTGCTGCTGCACGCTCAGACATGGCTTTCGCACCACCTTGTGACACTTCTTGTGCACAAGCAGCTTGCATTGGATGCACTTGAACCCTTGCCGACCTAGCCCCCAAATCCGATCCTGGCAGAACGCGCAAAACGCTCGCTACGAAATTCAGAGAAAAATGTTACTTGCAAAATTGTCGGTCTCCTCGTTCTCCGAGATCACGAGAAGGGTGCAAGCTAATTTGAAAAGATTAAATATACAATTTCGTAAATCATTAAATTAAAGAACATAAACGTTACCACTTTCTATCAGGATTAAAATCATTCACGTGTAGTTTCTTAAATATTACCTGAAAGGATTCTAAGTGTGTCTACGCATACATTAATGATTCTAAAAACTGACTACTGTAGAACATAATTGTACAAGAGGATATTTGACTAAACAGTGGGATAAGTTTTTGTATCTACTTTGAACAAATATCCTCTTAACAAAGCTCGCTACTTGTACAGAAAAGAAATAATCAAATTCTACGATACACTTCGTGTCCTTACGGTTCACGCTAAAATGTATGGATTAACTATTCACCACCGGAAATGACAATACACCAAACCACCTACATCATTCTTATTTTGAAGCATTGAATGGAAAGCATGTATCGTTGTCGGGATCGATTCAACGCATGAAATAGAGAAAATGAACGGTCCACGAGTTCACTAGCCAGCAAGTTCCTCTGATCAGGAATTACAAATCTATCCGCCATGGTGAGATGTTTGCTTCTGGGAACGGTGACGTGTAGCGGAAGAAAAACGGTAACGAGGGTGTCGACGTGCGTGATCGCCGCAAATGTGTCGAGAAATAATACGAAATAATGGGTGAACAAGAAAGAAAACGAGGAAAGTAACGCTGCCCTCCTTTCAGCATCAATCACGTCGACAGTCGACTGGTCGTTGAAACAAACTTTAACTTCGTAACTTTCTTCGGTGAAAATTATTTAAGGTTGTATGAACCGTAAGATCTCTGTACGAGCGGAAATGGAAATTTCAACTTTTAAGAAGACTGGTATTTACGAAGAAATGATGTTTAGAAAGTTGTTCACAAGTTCTACTTTTTATTGTGTACCTGAAAGAAGATCCTCGACGTTGATATTATTTCAATTTTAAAATATTCTTAAAACATGTAATAACAATTATATAAAATTACAAAATTCTATCTTTTTTTTAGTCTTTTCTAGCTGTATAGCACTCCATCAAAACCCGATTGTCAATTCTATTGTTAATAGAATGCTCTTAATTGTTTTATCAGTGTAATGTCTAATAACTGTTGAAATCTAAATGTTTTGTCATTATTTTTATTTAAGGGCTCATACAATCTTAAATTCACTTCGCTCACGGTCAAGATAAATTTCGAAATTTTTGGCACGATATTAGAATACTGTTAAAATGATAGAAATCTACTTGTTCCGTAGAAACCAGAAGTGTGTTAATTGACATTTGCTGTGAACAGCAAAACTATCCGAGAAGCAGTTAGGGCAAGTAAATTGGACTGTCTCTAAAGTACTGGAGAGTGCTCTAACTTTAATCAAAGGTCGAAACTATCTCGAAAAACGTTTTAATTAGTTAGATAGGACGTTTGAACTAAGGAGGGCAGAACAGTGGTGGGCAGGAGCCGGGTTGGGGGTCAATAAATTGAATGAAATGATGCTTACCCGATTGAAACGTTTCGCTTGAAATATATGACCATTCACTCGGTACAGCTTCCTCCATCTACGTGCGCCGCGTCTGTAGATGCTTCCTTTGGAAAATGAAAAAACATAAATATCACGGGAGAACCAGAGGAATGCGTTCTTCAGTTTGTCCCGGTCTTTTGTCGCACAGTCTTTCCTTCCTCAGTCAATTGAATATACACACAGTGGTCCACGTAATTTTCACAAGCTGTGATTTTTGTTGCAATGACCTTAGACGAAAAATATAGACAGTTAAAAGAATACGATCCGTTAGTTTTTCACGAACTCTTTATCTTTAACGCTAAACCTATCGGATACAGGTCAACTGTTGTCAAATTCTTACGTAAGATAATTGTTCTGTCATGTCGTAAAAGTTGTAATAATTATTTAAGTGAACACTAAATTACACTCTGGTATATTAGTGCATAAGAACTATTCGTAGGTTTAGTGTTAATCGGTAACGTCGAACTGCGAAGTAAAAAAAGAAGTATGATTTGTGACAATTATGTGGGCCACTCTGCACGGTATTTAAGACAGGCAAACGGAGCGCCCGTGGCACGCGTGAATTCTGTCGCATGCCTTTTAATAAACGCTAAATCGCTCTCCGGTTAATTACGACAACGTGTGTGTGCGCGTGTTCTGAAGTTAAAATTAGAATAAGTATGTATATTCCCGTTGGAATACCGCACTGGAACATCTGCAGTAAAACTGCGATCGGGCTGAGGCCCTCCATGCTTCCCGATCGTCGAAAACTATCGAGCGTATCTTGACAAGGGCGAAACGACTGTGCGTAATAATAATAGTAAACACGAGAAGAAGAACAACGCCGCGGTGTTTGAAAATGAAACCCATGACATTGTCTGACGATCCGATGCTCCTTTTTAATACGTCGACTTACCAACTCTGGAATACCAACGTTTTTACTCAGATTTCCGTACACAGTAGAACGTCGATTATCCGGATAGAGAATGAATTACTTATACCCACTGTTAAATCCATAAATATTCGTACACATCTCAAAATTGAATAACTTTGTTAATCTCAAATTTAATGAATTAAGTCTTTTTAGATGTTAGAAAAATTAGTTTACTACATAATGTATTACAAAACATTAGAGAAAATTGCTATATATCGAATTTACGAGGAAAAAAGTAAAGATACGATACTTATATTTTTTATACGACTCTCTGATAAAAATTTGAAACATCATTTATATAGATCTGGGACGTTTTATCCACGTACAAAGTTTCATCAAAGTCGGCAAATGCATAAAAAGTTAAACACAATGAAATATAAAAATTCTTAAATTTATCTTAATTAAAGGCCGGAATGCAATTTTCTCCATTTGTACCAATAGCGACATTAACCGACTTATACGAAACTTTCAGCATGATTGAAATCACATAGATTTACAAAATATATGATCAAAATATTCATTATGGTCTCAAAAAAGCCAGTCTTTAAAGAAGATCTTTTCATTTCTTATTTGACTCCCATCAATTGCAGTTAAAAAAAAAATTGCTTCTCATCTAATAAATTTCAAGAAAATTTAAATCGTTTTCGCGTGAGGCAACTGTTCTATTTCAGAGAGTATCTTAATTTTGTTCCCGACTGTATATACGCATTACATATCGAAACTATGTATTTAACAACATACACATTTTCCAAATTTCATCTTCGCAGACCGATTATTCGGAAAGTTACTTATTCGAACTACTTTTT
Organism: Ceratina japonica; assembly: GCA_019453355.1. Classification (NCBI taxonomy): domain Eukaryota; kingdom Metazoa; phylum Arthropoda; class Insecta; order Hymenoptera; family Apidae; genus Ceratina; species Ceratina japonica. The sequence continues at coordinate 46,640 of SMSR01016155.1, read as the reverse complement.
CTCCCAATTAGTCCGAATAATCGTCATTCTATCATGTATGATTTTCCTTATTATGCCCTATAAGATTCTGCGTGTATGGTTCTTCGTAAGATTCTTGGTAATTCTATACCAAATATATAATTTTCTATCTGATTTTATACGTGTGTATATGATTCTCCATAACTAGATACTCTTCGTAGTACGAAGATCAGTTAGAACAGAACAAAATCTAATAATGTATTACGTACATACGTTCATGATGATAGAAATCAAAATAAGAGCAATGAGATCGCCGATGATGCCCCATGAGAACTCAAAACGAAGCTGATTGATTTCGAATGCAGCAAAATATTAGATTGTACCAAATGTGAAGTAACTACTTTTATCGATTGCCTTTCAGAATTAACATTAGAATTACCAAACTAATAAAAATGACGGGTTTTTAATGGTGAAATGTCGATAAATCTACTGTTAAGTGAGTATGAATCATGTGGTATAAGCCAATAAAGTTCGAAGGGAAGAAGCGTCGGGACGATGGGGAATGAGAATTATTTTTCTCTTCCTCAAACGTGAAGTTGATATCATTAGCCAGGTATCCCTAACTTAATACAAACCGAAACTTAATTATTCTTCGAACAACTCGCTGGCTAGTATTTATGTACAGAGTCGAAAAATTGGTAAATTGCGAAATATAGCGTAAGTTAGAGGTTTGGATTAATTGGCAACGAGCACTCACTGTCTTCTCCTTGACAAGGCATCCCTGGTGCAGGCGGCACGTTAGGAAAAACTGTAACAGAAACACAAACTCTCATTTTCACACGTTATTCGTTTCTCGTGTTTTACAACATTAAAAGAAGGATGCAGAAACCGCTAATGTAACACTTTCAATAATGACTAGACTGCGGATTTAATGCATGTAGAAAAACAGAATATAAACGTTGCACAAATATTTAAATGATCAAAGAAAATACACTATATAAAGTAGTAAATATATATATCTCTTGAATATTTTTTTTGCATAAAAATCCGCAACCAACTGATAACTATCGTCTCGAGCAAAAGTTTAAACAACGTTTCAACTACAGTAGACTGTCAAATGAAATTTTCATTTTATGGTTCGTTAAAACGATTTAATATAACGTTTATTGCACGAATGCCAATTGAAGTCTACCGTAGATGTTTTGTCATTCTAAGAATCCATAGACATAACGAATCGAGCAATTTGATGAGTGCAGGTTTCACTGATCGCACAGAGTGTCTCGAAATTCGTAGTAAGGTACTCTGAACTATCAGCACTAGGACACGGAACGAATGTTTCATAAATATTCAGTCATGCAAAACAACAAGGCATCGCTATGGTAAAAATTAGTCCGAGGATCCACTCGTTTCGATAATTAAACTCATCGTTACTCGTGTATCTTTTTATCTTTGTATAATAATTAATTAATATACGCATGGTTTACGTACATCCACAATGGTTAACGTGACTTTCTTTGTCACTTTTGTTCGATCTACAAGAAGAAAGATTTCTACTTTAGTCTGAGGGGGAGATTCTCTTTTGTCAAAGCTATTTTCACACACAGCATTGCAGATTTAACTAAACTTAACTTCTTATACATGCTGGGAAAAGAAATTTTGTCTAACACCGATTAAATTTTAAATAAACCGTATCATAACAATACCAGGAAGTCGTTCATGCCAAACGATTCCAAATTGCGACATTATAATATAGGAAAATCAAATTAAACTGCTACAAATATTAATATCAATTCGTTTTTTAAAACATGGAAGTAGTTTAACACGTACACTTGGTAAATATGGATATAAAAACATTAAATATATGGAATTAATATGGAAACAAATGTATCCCATTTTTATCCAATATTTACACGAAACATATTTAGTTATCAAATCAAATAAAAGTGTTTAATAAGTAAAATGTGCTTAACATATTTTCCTTCGTTACATTGGTTTGCTTAAATCATATAGTATTTTTACATTTGCGTTCAATGTGAAATTTCAACACAAATAAAAACTTTTTTCGCGTGACGAAATACCATGTAAAATAATTATAAACAGAAAAGCTTAAATTGTAAGCTAAAAAAAAAGGCGAGATGTATGGACCATGCTCGAGTGATAAAATATCTGTAAAAGCCTTATTATTACATTTAGCACTGTGTTAAATTTCACCTTGATTCGCAGTATACAATCATGTACCCTTTCGACTGGCAACGCAGGGGATATAAACTGTTATATGTGAGGTATTCTTCTCTTTCAACGATCTAGATGTACCGAGAGAATCTTTTAAAAATATACGCAAATGCATTCGAAGACATGTGCAAATTCTTATGGAAAATTAAACAAAATTTAATCAAGTAATATTAGATCGACAATAAAAAATAGTGAGTATATTTAATTCTTATGACTGCATAAAAACTGCAGTCAGTTTATGAAACTGTTAAGGACGTTCACGTTTTTACGTTTAGAATTTTAATTCACTTCTAAAAATTTAAAATTTTGTAAAAAGAAAAACAGTTATTGTCATATTAAACTTGCATGCAAAATTTGGAAGATATTGAGAAGCTCCTTTTGAAGTTATATCAATTTAAAATGAACGTGTGTTAACAGTAAAAGTTATTCAAACATGATGTCACAATAAATGAATATGAAAATAGTAGTTAAGCGACTTTAATAATTATTAAAAATTCTATTAATTATTTAGTTTAGCACATTCCAATTAAAATGAGTTTTGAATGCGAGTAAGTACATATAAAATCAGAGAGTACACTTTATTTAGAAACCGTATNTATTAATATCAATTCGTTTTTTAAAACATGGAAGTAGTTTAACACGTACACTTGGTACATATGGATATAAAAACATTAAGTATATGGAATTAATATGGAAATAAATGTATCCCATTTTTATCCAATATTTACACGAAACATGTTTAGTTATTTTTAAATCTGATCGATCAAATCAAATAAAAGTGTTTAATAAGTAAAATGTGCTTAATATATTTTCCTTCGTTACATTGGTTTGCTTAAATCATATAGTATTTTTACATTTGCGTTCAACGTGAAATTTCAACACAAATAAAAACTCTCTTCGCGTGACGAAATACCATGTAAAATAATTATAAACAGAAAAGCTTAAATTGTAAGCTAAAAAAAAAAGGCGAGATGTATGGACCATGCTCGTGTGATAAAATATCTGTAAAAGCCTTATTATTACATTTAGCACTGTGTTAAATTTCACCTTGATTCGCAGTATACAATCATGTACCCTTTCGACTGGCAACGCAGGGGATATAAACTGTTATCATATGTGAGGTATTCTTCTCTTTCAACGATCTAGATGTACCGAGAGAATCTTTTAAAAATATACGCAAATGCATTCGAAGACATGTACAAATTCTTATGGAAAATTAAACAAAATTTAATCAAGTAATATTAGATCGACAATAAAAAATAGTGAGTATATTTAATTATTATGACTGCATAAAAACTGCAGTCAGTTAATGAAACTGTTAAGGACGTTCACGTTTTTACGTTTAGAATTTTAATTCACTTCTAAAAATTTAAAATTTTGTAAAAAAAAAACAGTTATTGTCATATTAAACTTGCATGCAAAATTTGAAAGATATTGAGAAGCTCCTTTTGAAGTTATATCAATTTAAAATGAACGTGTGTTAACAGTAAAAGTTATTCAAACATGATGTCACAATAAATGAATATGAAAATAGTAGTTAAGCGACTTTAATAATTATTAAAAATTCTATTAATTATTTAGTTTAGCACATTCCAATTAAAATGAGTTTTGAATGCGAGTAAGTACATATAAAATCAGAGAGTACACTTTATTTAGAAACCGTATGACTTTTTCCGGAGATAATATAGCCAGATCAGCCTTAAAAACAGGGAACAAAAGTTTTGTATTCGCGGATGATCCTGAAATAGCAGAAATATCGGAGAGATCGATATTCTAATTTGAATTAGATGCATGTAGCAGCTTCCTCCTAATAAGACCATCCCTACCGTCAACCTCTTCCGGTACATTATTCGGTTGCGCGACGTTGATTAATATTTCACCTCGGCGTAACAAGCTTCGCACAATTAAAATTTTCATCGTCGACGAGAGTGCCCGGAGTCCGTCGACGAGCGACACTCCACCGTTCCTAGGCCGTGTGCCCGTAATCTTTCTAAATCCATACTTTGCCCGGGAGAGGAGTAAGAAAAAACTCGAAAGCTCGTCGAGCAAGGTAAAATATCTAGACGCGTCGCGCTTCAACATCTCGCCGGTCTAATTCTCGGTTCTAAAGTCTACTCGACTCGGTCGTAATTAAAAAACGAGTTGCACGAAGATCCGTATATATATGTACACACAACACAAGTATACTGCTATCCAAAAAAAATTCGATACTAACACAGCTCATTCGTTATGTACAAAGTCATCATCGTGTAATGTCTTCTCGTTTGACTTCCTTTCAACGTGAGGGTAGAAAGAATTGAAGAAGCGCGCAATTTGGTGTGACAAAAAAATAACGCTGCCGATGTAACAGATAGTTTAACACGAAATATTTTAATGTTTAGTCTTTAATCGATGCATTTAACTCTTAACTTATCTTACTTAAAGCAATTCTGGAATCTTACCAATGTACTTGTTTTATCGGCTTGTAAAAATTATCTATAAAATTGGAAAAGTGGATTCGCGCTCAGTGACGTGTTTACTACTTTTGAAAAGGAAATGATCACACTGAAACTTTTCTTTATGAAAACAATTACGTATAATTCACGAATATTATTGCGCAAAGCAAAAAGGCAACTGTTTTCAAACTACCAAAATTGTGTTTAGTTATTGTTCTGTCACATCTCGTGTACACGATGTTTCCAGTACTCACGGTCTACCAAATACGAGAAAGAAAAGGAGAGATAACGATCAGTATTAGGTTTGAAAAGACGTCGGCTATCGCGGAGTATGTATGCCCTGTACTGCTCCTCTTACTTCCCGGGCTGATCATAAAACGCCCGCGGTCTCGATAACGGATAAAATTGAATTCAATTGATGCGATCGTCGTTATCGCTTTTATCGGCGTAGTTAGCCAGATATATGTATAGGTGCTGTAGGCACGAGAATAGCTGCTGTTGCTGCTGCCCGCCCGGCTGCTGCAATGTTGATTTCAATGTCCGCCGGTTACATTTCACGTCGCGTTTAATCGATCGTTACGAACTATCGGACCGAACCCAACCCCGACGAATTAAATGAATTCTTTGCACGCTGTTCCAGTTCTCCCGACGCGACGATGCTGCACTGACCGATTTGGGAAAAAGGGTCGGACGATTCTCGACGTATCGCGGTCGTACAATAAAAATTCACCGAACCCTCTGTTTCACCTCGCTTCGAGGAAGTACTCATGTAATTTGAGTTCTTTTCACTTCAAATAAATTCATTGAATATTTTAAGTACTTATTAATGATTGTTTACACTTCAAACAAATTCATTATGTACTTTAGATACCTATAGAAGTATGCAACAAAACCTAATGCAGAAAGTTTAATAATGCTTCTACAGAAGATTCCTAAAAATGTTGACATCCAATTTTTAAAAATTAGTCCAAATATTAATGGGAATACATAACGTATATACCATTTAGCACATTTGGTAAGAACCATGATGTTTCAAATAAAAAACGTTTCTGTTTAGTACAGCTTTATTGGGCATCATTGGTAAAGTGTTACAGGGGTGAAGCGTTATTTTGATTCATCTTAAGTGTCTTCTATCTACAAGAGAATTTGAAACACCTTTGAATACAATATGAGAAGCAAGAACAATAAGAGAGAACGTGACGGAACGTCACGTGAATGCAAGAGATAAAAATACGTTTCGGTGGATATACAATTTTAACGTCATCTTTGTCTTCTCGAGTGAAGAGCTTCAGCATTGTTTTATTCTTAATACGATACTCTTCAGCATCCTGCAGGAACTGTGTAACCTTTATGTGTGCATATATAATATATGTATATAGAGGTACAACCATTTTCATTTTTAGTAAGTCGAGGAAAAATAGATCTCTCAAGTAGATAACATATAATATAATTTATAATTTAAAATAGACACAAAAGTTATATGCGATAGTTTTAAATCTAGGTTCAGGTACTTTGATTCAAATCTCAAAGATTTTGTATCATTTGGCACGTGGAGGATAACATTCAGTTTGTTAACTGGGCATATACATATGTATTCAATAAGAAACTTTTATCTTCAAGGCAAAACACAGTTAATTATCACGCATTATATGCAATTACGAGAAGTTAATTAGCTGTCAATCGCTAACGGCGGTTAGACTCAAACAGGAGCAAGCAAGTAATCCTGATTTTAAACTCGTGACAGTATGTTGCCACTTCACGCGTCTCAAACATTTGTTTACACTTCACATATCAATGAGTATTTGAATAAATATTTATCGTCTTTTAATGTCAATCGATATTATATTAGTATAATAATAAAAATGGAGAAAATCGAGCACTCACTAAAATAATAATCGAAAAAGTCGACGATAATGACCCTATTCATTACAAAACAACTCATTGAAACATTTAATGATCACTGGTGCAACTGTTTTCTGACTCGTTTCGGCAGATTAACAGAACCATCGACTAAAGAATAGTTACGACATTTCCGTCGAACGAACGTGTAGAAAAGTCGTGCACTCAACGAACGGTATCTGTCGAGAATTGATGAAACGAACTTTCGGATGCGTATGTATGCAAACAACGAGACTCGTCGTGGATCGAACAACACCGACCGGAACGCAATGACAATGGATACTTTAGAAATTATCGAACACACGTATAGAAATAGGCGAAAAGGCACGGTGACATAGATTAGATAAGCGCACATGTTATCACGCCGCAGTATCAAAAACACACACGATTCTCCGCGATCGATATCCTCCAATTCCATCCGAGCGCTTGAACAGTGTTCAAACGTGTAATAATACTTGATTCCGATTAACGATTAAAACCAGCTGTTCACTCGAATCGATAACCGTACGCAAGATAACTACGTATGCATGTATGTGTTATGTATGTATGTACGTGCAGTGTATAACGAAGAAAGAAGGTAATTAAAAATAAAAATGAAAAACTCAACATAAGAAAAACTGCTAATAAGTCAAAGAAAAGAGAAAGGCGTTCGCTAACGATCGTGCGTTGCAACGGATTCGGCGAAACTTAGTTTTCAGTTCGTTTTAGCAAGGAGCCAGGTCAAGACCTACCCCAGGTGATGTCGTTGAACCAAACTTGCGAGGATCCGGTGGAGTCGTCGATCAGGGGCGGTATGGGTGCTCCCGCGTCCGACGCCGGATTACATGTTCCATGCACGAGACACGTATTAGTCCCTATAGCTCGGTTAGCGGTCGCGTACATCATCTCCGTCGCGGGGACCTCATCGAGATCGAGCTCGGACGTGTCGTCCAAGCCCTTGTCGCAGATCAGTTTGATCCTGGAGGAGGAGGTGCCGGGCTGGGCGAATATATCGTCACGGGGACTGTTGTGGGGCGAGCACTCGCTTCGCAGGCTAGCCAGCGGCTGCTCGTACTCGGCCGAATCGCTGCTCGGCGACGGCGGATATGTGTTCGTACTTAATTTCATCGGCCGCTCCCTCGGTAGTACTTGAATGCCGGTGGACGAGGTCGATGGTCCACCTTCAATGACAGGCGGTATCCTACGCCCTGCAGCGGCCGCGGCCGCCGCCGTAGCCGCGGTGTAAGAATAGAAGGAACCACCCTGTATCATGCAGGGTGGTTCCTCCACTGCGGCGACAGCACCGGGAACTGTGGACACGGCAGAGGACGTGCTGATACCGGCGAGCTCACCTTGTATCTGCTGTACGCCGTACATCCCCTGTGAGACGCCCGTCGTCGTTTCGGCCTGATGGTACTGCTGTTGCTGTTGCTGATGCAATGTCTGATGCGGCTGTTGTTTATCCTTCTCGCGACGGGGTGACCGACCCCGATCGCCGACCGACGTTGCGCTCCAGTAACCCCAAGCCATTTCGCGAGCAGTTTATCCGTATTTATCTCGACGATTTGTCCTCCCTATCCCGGCTGTCTGATATCGTCCACCAACAATCGTCCACCACTGGTTCCCGTCTTTTGCTCGCTATTACCCTCTACAACTCCCACCCCTAAGTTTTCCCTACTTTCCTTCTAACGGGTACCGGTGCGCACGCTCTCGCCTCTCTCTCCGTCTGTCCGTCTCGCTTCGCCTCGCTGCTATCTTCCGGCGGAGGACGTCGCTCTCCTCGTTACTCTTATGCGGTTCTGTGTCCTCGTCTTTTACCGTAGCCCGACCTCTTGCAGGAGAACCCGGCTGAGAATGCGACGAGTCAGCGCGATCGATGCTGGTTTATCGCCACTTTTGCAACCTCTTCTCGCTGACAACACCGATTGTTAAAGGTACGCTGTCACAACCTCTCGACATGAATCGCGGACCATTGAAACCTGCCGCAAAGCCTCCGCTCCGAGTGCCGTTATCGTTATTCGCCAATGTTTCACTGGCTAATCAACGCGGTACTCTCTCTTTCTCTTTCCTCCTTCTCAGCTTTTTTTGCTTTGTTTAAAGTTTCTATTTTCTTTGGTACACCTTGCTTCCGTTCCTCTTTGACCTCTCTCTCTTTTTTTTCGTTTTTCTCTCGATTTTTTTGACAAACCTTGTGTCAAATCTTTTGACAAGGCGTAACAATATCTTATAACGTTCGAACGCGCCTCGACCGGTCTCGGTGCGGATGCGTTTCGGTGGAGAAAGTTCGTGGCTAATCGGTCCGCGTAAGAATATCGACTGCTGCCGCGAGATTCGTTAACTACCGCCGCCGCCCGACGCGCTTTACTCTACGAAATGCGCAAACGCTGAAATAAAGGCACACTCCGGGATACAGGAGTGATTTCTCTTTAACAAACTACCGGACCCTTTTCCCTTCTTCACCGCCTGTTTTCCGTGTATCCCGCCCCTTTCGTTCATCCTCTTATCCATTTCTCGCTGTTCTTCAACCCCAGCGTTCCTCGCCCATTATCATTTCTTCGCTGCTTCCCTTACCCGCTGTTTACCTCCTTCTTATTTCCACATTTCTGTCGTCATGCACTCGTCCGATTTTCTCAGTTATCGTTTCACTTTTCGTATGCTTCACACCAGCTTCTCATATCTGTTTCCTTCATCCAAGTAATTCTTGCTTTAATTCCTTTCCACTTTCGCTTTTGCTTCATTACGACCCTCTTCACTTTTTAAATCCTTTGGAGAATCAAGGGCGTGGGTAAAATATGAGATGTTTAATGCGAATCATAAATGGATGTGATCACACGGAATAAAATAAACGAGTCCGTAATTATCCCATTCTATCGTTAAGTAAGTAAACCTTCCCAATTGTTTCAAGATGTTCGTAAAGAGTGTTTAACACGAGAGAGAAAGAATAACGATCACGTCGTTCTATCGAATTCATTAGCGAGTTAAACGCTTGGCTCGCCATTTGTGTTGCAACGCGATACGTAACAATATGTAACCGTTTAGAGAATGTAAAGAACGTTCAACTGGTAACATTTTACAGGGGTTACGGTAGTAATTACCACGAATTTTTATCAATTTACAGCAAATTGCATTAAAAACTTGAAAATGGGTGTAATATGCAAAAATGTAACTAATATGAAAGTATCTGCATTGTAATATTTAAAGTAATTTTACAAAGAATTATACTTAACTAATTACTATATTACATTGCACTACATTATGTACTAAACATTAATTAGTATCACAATGAATATTAATGCGCGCAATTAGAACGTTCGACATGATTTTCGTATTATCGGGAACTGTAAATTAATATAACGTGATTCTTGTAAATTTATACATAATTTAATTCCAGAGAAATTTGTCGACAGATTCCTAGTGATCAGCTAAACATACAAATATAAAATTAATTCCCAACAAAACCCGTTAAGAATTAATTCATATTTCATATATATAGATGTTTTTCATCGATATTTAGAAATTAGGAATTTTCATATTTGAAAATGTGTACAAAGCTAGACATTGTGTATAAAATACAAATTATCTAGTGCACATTAGTACATTATGTAAATATACAGAATTGAATGTAAAAACATACTCTCTTAATTCGCATAGAAGTTTATAAGAGACACTTACCATGTATAGTTATTTCGGTGTCCTTTTCCAATTCGGAGAGGCGGAGCGCTTCATCCAGTTCCTGTTGGGAAGCGATTCTGCATGGGTCTCCCTCGTCGTCCACCCATTTCATAGTGAATTGATCTGGTCCCGCGGTACCGAAACCGCATATTGTACGCATTTCTTCTCGCAGTGTATCTACCGAAATTCCAGGAGTGATATACGTAATCTGCACTTCCCTAATACAAATACAGATCATTACAATCTTTTGTCATAGTATTTCATTGCATCAACATAAGAGCAATAAATAAGAAATTACACAGAATCGAAAAGTACAAAACTGAGATGTCGATTAGAATACATGTACAAAACAATCTTATCAATAGACTTGGGATTTTATGCGTTTATAGAAAAATGATAAACAGAAAATATATAAACTTGATTGAATGTCTATATTGATATTATACAATTTATTTTGCACGAGGATCCGCAGTCTGTTCATCAATTTTGTAATTAGGTTTTTTGGACAATGTTTTTTTCATAACACGTAGTAACTAAACAGTATAAATAAACCTCTCAAAAATAAATAATTTTGAGACAAGAGTATAATGTACTATTAATACTTAAACAAAATTTAACAGAAATTGAGCTTTATATAGGAATTGGTAAGATGTACTATCTAACAGCAAATTCACATGTATTATGTTACAAAAGTACTTGTTTTACTTTTCTTTATTTTGCGTACAATAAAAATATTTACAAATATCTAAAATCTGATCGATTATCTAATCTAGTGCATTAGACTACACTACTTGCATACATTCACAATTAAAAGGATTTATTAAAAATTGTAGTAGTGTATCAATAGATATAGAGATGTATCACTAGAATGCAGATTTGATGCATTTATAGGAAAATTATATCTGCAGAAGACAAAAAAAGTACTTGTCATGTTTAAGAATANATAAACAGAAAATATATAAACTTGATTGAATGTCTATATTGATATTATACAATTTATTTTGCACGAGGATCCGCAGTCTGTTCATCAATTTTGTAATTAGGCTTTTTGGACAATGTTTTTTTCATAACACGTAGTAACTAAACAGTATAAATAAACCTCTCAAAAATAAATAATTTTGAGACAAGAGTACAATGTACTATTACTACTTAAACAAAATTTAACAGAAATTGTGCTTTATATAGGAATTGGTAAGATGTACTATCTAACGTAAAAGTACTTGTTTTACTTTTCTTTATTTTGCGTACAATAAAAATATTTACAAATATCTAAAATCTGATCGATTATCTAATCTAGTGCATTAGACTACACTACTTGCATACATTCACAATTAAAAGGATTTATTAAAAATTGTAGTAGTGTATCAATAGATATAGATATGTATCACTAGAATGCAGATTTGATGCATTTATAGGAAAATTATATCTGCAGAAGACAAAAAAAGTACTTGTCATGTTTAAGAATATTAAAAGATGAGATATTATAATTTTTTTATAATAAAATATATATGTTTAACTGATAATATAAATATCTTACTTTGCAAAAATCTGCAGTCTACATATAACAATACATTGTCACGTGTTATTTAAATAATGTTAGCTATATTTATATGGTCATAATAATCGACTCATTTTATGTAGTTATGAAATAAATATTAATTAATAGTTAATTATTACATAATAATCAACTCATTTTATGTAGTCATGTTATGAAGTTCTATAACCAAGTTAATGTTAAGCCTTTACTGTGCACATACAGATATTTACTTTTATGATAAGAGGTTATTTATATAGTACAAGGTTACTACATGAAATCATGAAAAGAATTATATAATTTACCCATTATAAACAATTTTTACTCGAATATCATCATTGTCTGTTTGTGTAGGCATTTTTGTTCGCTATGGACGTTCACTTCTCTGAAAGAAAGAGGAATAATTAATTTAAGAGGATTTTAATTATACTAGCAGTACGAAACGTCCAACGAAATGATTAATCGGAAATCGATCGAACAATTTTTAAATATATTTTTATAAACTTCAACTGAAATTGATCGGTCGAACGTTTCGTTAACTCTAATAATAACCACCTAGCATGAAATCTAGATGTATTCGAAAGTATTTAAGTACTTGCCTTGATTTAAATGCACGTATGAATTCTGATTCACCACGATGGCTTTCGTAAAAAACTTCTTTCATTAGTTCATCCGATAAGATATTTCTGTTTTGACCTTTCGGCGGAACAAAAAGATTCTTCTGTTTCTCAAAGTACTGCCTAGAAATAATCGTACAACGAACACAAAACCGAAAAACACTTCGCACAGCAAAACGCGTTGTCACTTGGCAGCCGCCATGTTTATTAGATACACATTCTTCGTATATAAGGAGTTATATATTCTTTTAAAATGACGCATACATGTGCATAGGTCATGTTGAATGAAAACTGCAATAAGTGCATGTGAATCAGACTCAAACGTCACGTCAGAAGTTACAACTGTCACAACAGTGTGTCACAAGCACGATCTTAAATATATACATATGTACTTCGTACCACCAGTTGTACGGTACGTACCATGTTTCGTATATACAAACAGTTTATGTATAGTATATATTTACCTTGTTTGTACAACTCTTTATGAACAATTTAAGTTTAACGTATTTTCTGCACTGAAGAATAACAAATAGTGTTTTAAAAATCCTGTACTTTCATCATCACTTTCATTCGTTCATTGTTACTGATTATGTACAGATTTTTTGAGGTTACTTCGTGTAAGAGGTTAAACTAATCGTTGGGAAATTATAACGCGAGACTCAAGAAATATATTGTCGTGTGTCGTGTGAGTATTACTTCTAATAGTACATAAGAAAACGTTTTTACACAATAAAAGACAAACATTATTTGTTACGAAATCTTGCGAAATTAGTGATCAGGAAACAATATTCTTCCTTTAATTGAACGAACCTATTCTCAAATTTCAGAAAATGAAGAGATCACATTCTAAACGGGATGGAGATGACTATGAACATAAAGATCATTCTAAAGATCATGAGCATGATTATGAATCAGACAGAGATCGAGAACGAGGAAGAGATCGGGATCGTAATCATCGTCGGGAAAGGAAGGATCGGGACCGTGATCATAATCGCCATCGGGACCACACTCGGAATCGAGAACACAATCGGAATGGAGATCGAGAACGCAATCGCGATCGGAATCATTACTACAATGATAGGAGTAATTCTTACAAAAGAAGTCATGATTCCAAGAGGCCGGATATGGAAATGCGATCATATGAACGGCGCGATGTAAAAAGATCAAGAGAGTACGATAAAGAAAATAGAAGAAAATCAGAAAAAAGTATGGAAGAAACAGAGAAGAAACAAGAGGTCAATGCCCCTGATGAGATAACAGAGAGACAGAATCGGACTGTCGAATTATTGACATCTAGGACAGGTGGTGCTTACATACCACCTGCAAAATTACGCATGATGCAGGCAGAGATTACTGATAAGTCGGGAGCTGCGTATCAGCGTATCGCATGGGAAGCGCTTAAAAAGTCGATACACGGTCATATCAATAAAGTTAACATTAGCAACATTGGTCTCATAACTAGAGAACTTTTGAAAGAAAATATTGTTAGAGGTAGAGGTTTACTCGCTAGGTCCATTATTCAAGCTCAAGCAGCGTCGCCAACTTTCACAGCCGTTTACGCGGCCTTAACTGCTATCATTAATTCAAAATTTCCTAACATCGGAGAACTGATATTAAAACGACTCGTTATACAGTTTAAGCGTGGTTTTCGAAGAAATGACAAACCTCTTTGTATATCTGCTGGGACTTTTATAGCGCATTTAGTGAATCAAAGAGTAGCTCATGAGATTCTAGCCTTAGAAATTTTAACACTGTTGGTAGAAACGCCGACAGATGATTCTGTGGAAGTAGCGATCGCCTTCTTAAAGGAGTGCGGTATGAAACTAACGGAAGTCTCTAGGAAGGGTATCGAAGCTATATTTGAAATGTTGAGAAACATACTGCATGAAGGGCAATTAGATAAAAGAGTACAGTACATGATAGAAGTTATGTTCCAAGTCCGGAAAGACGGATTTAAAGATCACGAAGCTGTTCCGGAAGATCTTGATCTCGTGGAAGAAGAAAATCAGTTTACCCATATAGTTACACTGGACGAAGCAACTGATGCTCAAGATATATTAAACGTTTTCAAGTTCGATGCGGAATACGTTAATAACGAAGACAAATATAAACAGTTGAGTAAAGAAATATTGGGCTCGGATGCTAGTGGTTCAGAAAGCGAAGGGGAAGACGAGGAAGAGGAAAGTTCCGATGAAGACAGTAGCACCGCTGTGACAGAGGGAAAGGAAGATGTGATCGTGGACAACACTGAAACGAATTTAACAGCTCTTAGAAGGACGATATATTTAACGATACACTCGTCGCTTGACTTTGAAGAGTGCGCCCACAAATTAATGAAAATGCAATTGAAACCCGGTCAGGAGATTGAACTTTGCCACATGTTCTTGGATTGTTGCGCGGAAATGCGAACGTACGAAAAGTTTTTTGGGCTATTGGCCGGTAGATTTTGTGCTATTAATAAGATGTACGTTACCCCGTTCGAGCAAATATTTCAAGATTCGTATCATACAATACATCGATTAGATACAAATAAGTTACGCAACGTATCAAAGTTTTTCGCTCATCTGCTATTTACGGACTCCATATCTTGGGAAGTCTTATCTTGCATTAAATTGACCGAGGAGGATACCACGAGTTCCAACAGAATATTTATCAAAATCTTATTTCAAGAACTGTCGGAATACATGGGATTATCGAAGCTTAATCAACGCGTGAAAGACGTCACGTTGCAACACGCGTTTGAAGGACTGTTCCCGCGAGATGATCCGAAAAACACTCGTTTCGCTATCAATTTCTTTACATCTATTGGATTGGGCGGGCTCACGGACGACTTAAGAGAACACTTGAAGAGTCATCCGAAGCCTACCATAATATCTGCGTTACAACAAAAACCTGAAAATACCACGGAATCATCGGTAGACTCTTCTCCTTCTAGTTCAAGCTCGCCGGCGTCGTCGTCCTCTTCCTCGTCGAGCAGTTCGAGTTCAGACGAGTCGTCAGACGAAGAGTTGAAAAAACAAAAGAAAAAATCGAAGAAAGAACGAAGAAAGAAGCAGATGGTGAAGGAAAGCAAAAAGAAGCATAAAAAGAAAGAGAAAGTAAAAAAGGCAAAGAAATCTAAATAAAACTTGGGTTGTTAAGATACTTAGCAAATATTTTTGCCTCTTTTCAGTGTAATTATTTCTTGAAAGTGTGTACTCGTCTAGAATTGCACGTAAATTCACTAAGAGAAGCATTTATATCAAATCATGGTGACGCGTGTGTATACATAATAGCTCTTAAAATAATTTCTTAATTTAAATAAATATATTTTCACTAACAATTTTTGTACAATTCATTTGAAGCGAGTAAATACTTCTCGTATCACGCTGCACGAGATTTGTGAAATTATAAACGCTATAAATTAAATAACTGAAATTCCATACAAATTACTTCTAAGAAATTATTTTATATATTTAACTACATTTTGCTTCTTAAAATAATGCGAACACTGTTCCAAGAAACAGCTTTATGCACCGAAAGTATGATTCATCTATTTCTGCAAGATCAATGTAAAACACAACGAATTAAAATTCTTCCTTTGCACGAGACAATATAAACATTTTCATTTGGAACGACGAGCTTTAACGCGTACGGCGTGGTACGGCGTATATTAAGTTTGCCCTGACAATGAACGCGGAATAGATGCGGATGCGGCTATGGCAATACCCATGTGGATGTAGAGCATATAGATGTGGGCTATTTTGACGGGGGTGTCACGTGATTAAATACTTAACCGTCGCCAACACGGCTGTCGTCGTCCCGACTAGACTGACACTATGCCACAACCGGCACAAGTGGCACAACCCGTAGATACGATACAGACTTAAAACCATTCTCTATCTCTTTCAGGGCAAACGCGATCTCGGCTAGCCGATCTGTAACGTGCACATTGCACGTGTATATATATATATATATATATATATGTATACAACTGCTCGCGCGTCGTTTGGTTCGCGTGTACGCGTGCATGCACAGCACACACCACGTTGATAGCAGATACGAAAGTACGATAGAGACGAAACTGCTAACGTGGTAGACATACAGAACGCTGCAGAACGCGGTAGGAGGCCATACATAGGCGTTATGCTACGGGTCGGTAGACGAGACGGTTTTAACAACGAAGGTTATAGTGAACGTTTCGCTTGGCGACATGATCGGCTCGTACTCGTCCGAGCATCGAGACCCGCCTAGTGTTCTTAGCGATTATTTATCATCGTCCGAACGGCGAACATGAGTACTCGGGACGATCGTACGTACGTGCGTGCATACGTAAACGTGTGCGCAATTAAGAGTACAATGCTCTGTATGGTTAAAAAAGTACACAATGATACACGGCCTCTTGTGATGTCTTCCCGTGTTTACACACGCGCGCGATTATAGTGTACGTACATATGTGCGTACGCGTGTAAGTGTGTAACGAGAGAGAGAGAGAGAGAGAAGGAGAGAAGCAGCAAGGCGGAGAGTATTTGTACCACAAAAAAGACGTGCTAGAGGGAAGAAGGAGGGGCGAAAGGGAAGAAGAATATACACTACACGGGCGTGCAATCGCCGACGAAACGTGTTCCCACGAGATGATGTGCGGGCATATACGCGTTGAATAAATATTGCGGAAACCTATTTGTATATGTATCATATCGCGCAACGTGCACGGCCGCGGCGCGAGTGATCGATGTCGGTTCTCGCGTTCGTTTTAATTGACCAGCACCGTCCAATGCCATGAAAAATATGCGTGTCCTTTTGTCGAGTGGTTTTTCGTTTCTCGGACTGGTGTGCGCGATCAATACCTCAGTCGGTCATCGTCGCGGAGTGCCAAGTCAGTTCGTCGTCGTCTAACGATGTCACTCATCGTTGCGGTGATTATGTGGATCGATCGAACGTGTAATCGATTTTATTGCTACGACAAATAGCATTAACAGTAAATTTATTTCGTCTCGTCCTCTCCTCCTGGCTGCTGCTGATGCGATCGTCGTAGTGAACGACAACGACGGTGGTGTCTGGTGTCGATGTCGGTGGTATAGTAGTGACAGTGGCGACGACAGTGGCGGTGGTTGTGACGGCGGCGGCAGCGACAGTAGTGGTAGAAATAGCTATGGCTGTGGTAGTGGCGGTCGAATGGCGGTCGCGGTGGCGATCGTGATAGCAGCGACTGTAGCGACGGTAGAGACGATAATATCAAAGACAGTGACGATAGTAACGAGTACGGCAGTGATAACCAAGTTCGCGAAACAATGGATATGCGTTACCTGGACGTATCTATAACCTTTATGAAAATAACATGAGAGATGGAAAAATATGCAAACGAAATCAGCGAGAGGGAGATAGAAAGAGAAGAAGCGATCGAGGATAATCGTGTTTCGTTCTCGTTGTGCGTTTCGTTCTCATTGAGGGAAATCTAGGAGAACGAACGAACGCGGATTAGGCAGTGGTGTGATAAATGGAAAAGTGACCGAGAACGAATAAGGCCACGATTATTATAATCGTTTCAGTGTTGATCATCGTTCTCTACGGATCTGTGTATAAACTCGTCCGGGCAAGAACGAATTATCATGTACATGGAAGCGACGTTGCGATGGACAATAGACTGCGGATAATAGATAGTTGGATTTCGCCGCGTTGAATATATCGTGATATTACACCAAGGGGTGCAGGTCTTGGGGGAAAACACATGAACGGGTTAAGCTCTTTCTCTCGTCTCGCGTATCAGAAGAGAAGTGATGGAGATGTAGCAGTGCATCCCTGCCGAGACAAACACTATACCCATCTCGCATGCTTGTTTAGTGATATTCTATCATTCGGCTAAACGTACGATATGTCGTCGCGTCAAGTGTCGGAAAAGTGAATTGCGTAGAGATTTCGTGTCCGTACTAAAAGTGTAAATAAATACCGCCTGTATAGTTCGCGTAAACTAGCGTGATGCGTGGCACGAACTGTTTCAAATACTGGTTGACCCATTGATTCATTTTATGCATTGATACAAATAATGGAGACGTTATTGCCTGGTAATGCAAATAGCCAATCGTACAGCCCACAACTAAAAACCGTGTTGAAGACATATCAGCTGTCCGCTGTGAAAAGTTTNGAAATAGCGTGATGCGTGGCACGAACTGTTTCAAATACTGGTTGACCCATTGAATTTGAT
Organism: Ceratina japonica; assembly: GCA_019453355.1. Taxonomy (NCBI): domain Eukaryota; kingdom Metazoa; phylum Arthropoda; class Insecta; order Hymenoptera; family Apidae; genus Ceratina; species Ceratina japonica. The sequence continues at coordinate 28,133 of SMSR01016155.1, read as the reverse complement.
ACAAATAATGGAGACGCTATTGCCTGGTAATGCAAATAGCCAATCGTACAGCCCACAACTAAAAACCGTGTTGAAGACATATCAGCTGTCCGCTGTGAAAAGTTTACAAGGTCCGAGCTCGGCCCTGCTTGGCATGGACTGCAAAAGTCTTCTGCAAGAACAGATGCCTTGTTACTCTCCCACGAACAGGTCGAGTAATTGTGTCACCGATTCATCACTGGAGCAGGTCCCAGTGAAAGAAGTCGAAAAGGAGAAGAGTTCATCCGTAACGCCTATCGTTCCATGTAAAGTTCGCAGAACGGATCAACCACTGGAAGACTCCGACGAGGACCCGCAGTTGGAGCGTTCGAAGAATGTGTGCGAGAAGAGAGAATTAGAATTTCAAATCCCTATATTAACGGCGCCCGACCAAAGCTGCTCCGAGAGATGCGAGACGTCGCTGGAAGGTGAGAGGATATCGTGTTTTGTTGTCGGTGGCGAGAGGAGGTTATGTTTACCACAGATACTGAACACGGTGCTGCAAGAGTTCTCGCTCCAACAGATAAATCAGGTCTGCGACGAGCTGCAGATTTATTGTTCGCGGTGTACGCGTGATCAGTTGGACGAACTGAAACATTCGGGAATCCTGCCGCGTAACGCTCCTTCCTGTGGCCTTATCACTCAAACGGACGCCGAGAGACTCGTCAGTGCTTTGCTTTTACGGACAGAGTCCTGTGATCAGTCGGCTCAAATTGGGCAAAATCAAGATAACGTCGAGAAGAACGTGAGCGTGAGAACGGACAACGACGACGAGGTGATCACCAAATTTAAGGTCTATCACGAATGTTTCGGTAAATGCAAGGGCGTGTTCGACGCGAATTTGTTTGAGTCCGACGATTCGGTGTGCATAGAGTGTGTTGAGTGCGGTTGCCAATTTTCACCACAACGTTTTGTTAGACACGCTCATAGATCTCTTGAAAATCGTACCTGTCATTGGGGTTTTGATTCTGCAAACTGGCGTTCGTATCTGTTGCTCTCGCGGGATCAAGAACATTACAACAAGTCACTTACATCGTTCAGAGAATTGAAGGAGAAACACCTTACGTTGGGTTCCAAACGAAAGTCAGAGGTATCATATGTTTTTGTTACTTTCAGAAACTTGTTCTTTGAATTATATGCAAAATTAGTAGTTGAGGGAGAGAATATATGTTTTTGAACGATTGTGTAGTACTGTTTGTGTATTGAAAAGGAAATGTGATAGAAAAGAGAAAATAAACAACCCTTTTTCAGTTGCGGCACGATTCTGAGAAGTTAAAGCGCATCAGGAAAGAGATAGGTAGAGACGATTGTCCAGGAATATATAATGGAAATGGCTTGGGGATGTACCACCCTGTATCTCACGTAGCTAACCCAACTGATCCATATCTGCAAATGCAATGGGCAGTCTTTGAATTAGCAGCCAGAGGTGCATCGGCTTTTAGGCCCTGGAACACCACAAGTGCTTGCAAGCATAAGGATAAGTAAGTGTGCTGAACGAACGTAAATGAAATGATTCAATCACGTTTCTCTCTTAATTACAATGCGACGTGTTATATCAAGTAGACCATTTTCTGTGAACAGTTCGACATTGGTGCCTGCGTATCTCAGTCGAGGCCCACCTGTCTTACAACATCCAGAGCGCGTGGTTCCCCTGTCCGAGTGCAAACGTTTCGAACCACACTTTCAACCGAATGTAGCCTTAGCACCGATACCTGCGCCATCAGTGCCTGTAGCACCTCCACCATCTGCTCACCATCAACGACGACATCACCACGAACACAAACGCTATAACCATCACTCGTTGAGTCCTAGCGAGAAGAAAGATTCACCATCGGACGTTGTCGCTAAAGCCGAGAAACCGTTATTGGGCACCGTGTCAACGGCTGCCACGTATTCCGCATTCCCTCCTTACGAACCTGGAAGCGATCAGAAGGAATCGCCGCAGGAGAGTAAACGTGAAACGACAGGCGAAGAGGAGGAGAGCAGTGCCGCGGTAACGTCTTCGACGATAAATATAGAACCACCTTCGGTCGAAATTGGAACTTCCTCGTTAGAAAGTGATTCCGATTCTGAAGGCACGGCGGCGATAGATTTGGAAGAGAGGCTAGTCGCGTTGAAGGTGCCCCAAGACGTTCTGGAACTGGCGCGACTTATCGTTTCAGAAAATGCACAATTACGACGTAACCGACGTTTGGACGCGCGCGAAATATCACGGTTACGCAATGAATTGCACATGCAACAAATACAATCATCGAACGACGGTGATAAGAAGGAGGAACCTACGACGAATGCGGCGAGTGCGGCGGACAGCACGGCAGAGGATAGTGAGGATATGGAAGCTATATTACCATCAAATACCAATAAAGAGTCTGAACCCGTTGTTCTACCCGTTAGTAATGAATAAAATTAATGATTAGAATTTTTTAAATTATTTAACAACAAAACTGCTCAGCAATTTTTTGCAACGTTCGCTCGGCGTCGAGCGAGCGCGCATTAAATTTAGTAATAGTTATAATAATGATAAATTCTAAACGAATAAAAAACTGTTTAGGTTTATGTGATATATAGAAAGCCTTTAACGTTGTAATCGTTTATTTGAAATTTTTATTGTAATCGTACCTCGGATTACTTTATCGACTTTCATTAAAATCGAGATTGTAGATATTGTAATATACGGAACATGTACGGAAAAGCAACATAAATTAACCAAGGTTTAACGATTATTATACTTAATGGTGTTTAAAAATAAGGACTATTGTTGCATATTACATATGCGGACGGCAGGAAGATTTTTCATGTTGAATTAATTCAACGATTAAACGACGATCAGGAAACAAGAGATTAAATTGCTTTCCGTTTAATTTTTTTTATAGTCATCATTGCATAATGTAAATACAATTCAATTGTCATAGATATGTATGTTTATATTGATAATATTGTCATGCAAAATATTGCTAAAGTACAAAAAATCTTTAGGTGCTATATTGTTATATTAGGAATGTTCTAAGCATAAATCTAGGTGTATTTCAACAGATCGTACTATACCTTCATTATGCTTCAGTTATCGCTTTAAGGCGTTTCATTGCGATCCAATTTTATTTCTCGCTAATCAACTTGATCACGAGTGATCGCAAGTGAAAAATAAAATGATTCTTTTTATTTAAAACGTTTCGAATCGGTGAAGTTATTATTAGTCGAGTGATATTACAGGGAGTCGCGAAAATTTCATTTGTACAGAAATTTATAAATCTTTTTTTTTTATATCGAGTGAGCTCCAACATTTGATTCCAACTTTTTACACGAATTCGTTGGATCGGCTAGCACCGAATGTGATTTTATCAGAAACCATGTTATATTATGTACTTTTTTGTTCTTTTTTTTACGATGTCTAATATCTTATTATCAATCTTTTAACTTTTAGTAAAAAAGTTTAAAGCAAGTAAAACTGCTGTAGCAATTTTTTTGGCATTTATATTTATTTGCGACGTTATATCTACATATCATTTTAGTTATATTACGTAACGTTAAAAGAGGAAAAAATAAGTCCGACCCTGTGGGTTTTTGAAAATTTTTTCAATGTGATTAGAAGAAAATTTTTATGGAGGGATACGATCGAATATTTATAAGGAGAATTCTGATACGCGACGCCCATTTTTCTTACGAACGTTTTCTTTTTCGGTTAACTGTTAGAACGTGTGCATTCAGTAAAAAGATTTTTATTAGGCATGCTTACGAAATCTGACACTGATTTAGAGATATACCTAGGTACGCACTAGATATCTAAGGATTTAAAGGGAAAAAACGCGTATAGAACTATAAAGATATAAATATATATAAATGTGTATGTAATATATATTTATATGTATATATATCTTGGACACACTTTTCGAAGATCTTATCGTTTGCGTAGCTCCTAATTTTCTGACACTATTTTCACTCATCGTTTTGCTCGCTTTCATCTCGCAATATGTGAAATGAGCGTAATTTGAGTATTTCGATTCCTTGCATTCGAAATGAAAAATCAATTTTATACGTTTGTTATTGAGTTATTAAAAAAAGAATACGACTCTGTTTTCTTTTTTTGAGACTAACTAAGAACTTGAAATGTGTAAAATATTTTGTAAAAGTTAAACGNGGAATACGACTTTGTTTTCTTTTTTTAAGACTAACTAAGAACTTGAAATGTGTAAAATATTTTGTAAAAGTTAAACGTATTTAAGAGGTATCCTGGTTTTATCTTTAGGAATTTTTTACAAGAACTATTAAATTTCATGCGTCAAGTTTTGAAGATACGTTTATGGATATTTTCCAGAACTTAATGCAAGAAGATTGATAGTCTTCTTAAAAAGAATTATATACTATGATAAAAACCAGAACACCCCTTCAAGGGTGTTCTATCAATAATAGAATTAATAATCGTATTTTGATAAAACTTGGTATACTGCTAGACAGAGCTCCTGACAAGACATGATTAAATTTTTTAAGACCAAGGGTACATAAGGAAAAAGTTATTATAGATATTATTTTTACATATTTTACATTGGATCTCGTGAGAAACCAGCACTATTCACATAGTGAAGAGCACTTGACAATCAGATATTGCTACATTTCATAATGAAACCCAAGTATGAGAGAAAGAGAGTCCAAATAACTGGATTACGTCAATGCAGCAACATTTCTCGTAAGCCGTAATGTAAAATCTGCAGAAATAAAATTGTTAATAGTTCTTTTCTGAAGTACCCTCAGTCTCTGAGAATATGATCTCTTTTTAGCTTAAAAAGCTTAACTTGGCAGCTTGTACCAACGTTATTCAAAATCTGATTGTTAATTCTATTATCGACAGAATTCTTCCTTAAACAAGAAGATTGTTTTATAAGCTTGTAAAGCTTTTTGTATCAGACACGTGGTAGGACGATACACGAATCTTATCCGATATTTACATATGATATAGCAAGATGGAACCGTAATTATATATTTGTGTATTTGAACTATACATATACACATATTTCGAGACTGCTTCAAGGATCTCTTAATCATATACATTTTTTCTAACATTTAACAAGAGTGCCAGTAAATTCTTGTATCATGACGAAGCACAAGGCATAAATGAAATTTCCCCATTTTCAATTTTCTTATTCGTAACCGCTCGCTTTTTAACACGAAACGAAGTATAAATCGTGAATACCAAAAGCAATCCGTTTAAAGAGGAAAGGAAATCGATAAACGTATATAATATATAATTGATTATGTAGTATATAAACGCATTCATTATTATACTCCATATAACACATTTGGTCGATATATATATACGCATAGTATATATATATATATTATAAATACATCAATCGTATGTACGGTACATTATATCGTTGTAATAATATTAATAAGCATCCCACCTAAGGTGAAAACTGTAATAATTTATGATTCTCTTTTCTTTTCGTACACTCAGTTTTATTATAGATATTTAGAATATGTCTTGTGAACAGTACTTGTACGAATTGAGCATACAGACTCGATTTTTCGAATATACATACATATATACATACATACAATATATACTTCTCGAGATCTGCGTACGAAACTTTCGATATATAAAAAGAAATCATGTAACTGCCATGACTAAAGAATGTAATTTTAATTTGTCGAATAGATAATGTATTTTAAGTTGAAATAGGAAACGAAACGAATAAAACGTGTAATATGCGATGGATATCGACTTTGTTCACGTTTACGATACATACGACGCAACGTTCCGGATGTGGATTTCGTTCGTTCGAATAAATATTATTCTACTTGCCGAACGGCTCTCTCTCTCTCTCTTTCATTGGTCAGTAGGGTGGTTTATAAAAATCGGATGTTATCGAGTGTTCTCGTAAATAAGAGTCATCGTTATTGTTAACTGGATATTTAGTTCAACTATGTGGAAAATGGAGAAGGGAACGAGTCAGATGAAAAGTGTAGCTGTATTTAGTACATATAATTATTGCATTTTAATATACGTATGTATATACGTATATTATTTATGTACATTATATATTATGTACGTTCGAATACTATGTATGTATATACGCGTACTCGTTATGCGTACATTAAGGTTGTGTGAGCCTCGAGATCTCCGCCAAAAGTTTGAGAAACGTGATTAGAAATTCAATATTTGAAGCAATACATTTTTAAGAAAAATGATATTAACGGAAAGGGAACTTTTAATGAATAATTTCTAATATTTTGCTTATCTTAAATAATATCCTCGAAGTTGATATTAATATTCTTAAAACATGTATTAACATTTATACGAAATCACAAAAGTCTGTCATTGTTAAGTATATCTATATTTTTTTATACATGAGGTCAACATTTTGCCATTCAACAGGTACATAAGGATTCGAGATGTGATAACTTTTTTAATAGCCCCTCAAATTTTTTACAATTTTCCACAGTGGTTTATTAATCTCATATCTCATCTGTCTGTTAAAGTTTGAATGCTTTGTCATGATTTTTATTTAAGGGTTCATGCAACTTTAATCCTTGTCCAACGACTCGTTCGACTTTGAAATTTCACACGTTAGACTATAATAGGAATTTGTGCTCATGTTAGACATTAGAGTATGTGAAATACTAGTCGAACGAGTTATACATATGACTTATTGTTTTCATTTTTTACACACGGTACGTACGTGAATCGGAATTCGAAGAAAATAAACTATTGAGTGATATAGACGACGCGCTCATCATGATAAATATTCGAATGCAATAAAGAGATCGTCATTGTTCGCTGAAAATGATTTCCTAGCGTTAGACGGCATACGATTATTATAAGATAGAATTTGTGCGTAGAACGTTGCCTCGTGGACGGCATTCATAGTAAATAACTACGTATAGTGTGTTTATTGGTCTCGATAAAGTATGTAAGTAGTATATGCACATATTCTCTCTCTCTCTTTCTCTCTTTCACACACTCACTCACTCTCTCTCTCTCTCTCTCTCGAATATGATACGTACTGGAATGTTTTATTTTAGGCCGACTTCGATTAGAACGCATCCCGGAGGGCGACGATGACTCGCGGATTCGTTTCGATCGATGANAAAATAAACTATTGAGTGATATAGACGACGCGCTCATCATGATAAATATTCGAATGCAATAAAGAGATCGTCATTGTTCGCTGAAAATGATTTCCTAGCGTTAGACGGCATACGATTATTATAAGATAGAATTTGTGCGTAGAACGTTGCCTCGTGGACGGCATTCATAGTAAATAAGTACGTATAGTGTGTTTATTGGTCTCGATAAAGTATGTAAGTAGTATATGCACATATTCTCTCTCTCTCTTTCTCTCTTTCACACACTCACTCACTCTCTCTCTCTCTCTCTCTCGAATATGATACGTACTGGAATGTTTTATTTTAGGCCGACTTCGATTAGAACGCATCCCGGAGGGCGACGATGACTCGCGGATTCGTTTCGATCGATGAGATAAACGCAAGACTGTCTTGACTATTTTAATAGGGTCATCGATGATCCGAGAATTGTTTGAATCGTTAACCGAGTTACCGATTTCAAATTCCTCGAAACTGCAGCTCGCATCAAACAACACTGACTTTCGGTCGAAACTCGAACCGTACTTCAAATAATTTGAATTCGAGCGAGTTGAAATCGGGTTGAATTAACGAAGATATTCCATATTTACCGGGGACGTGGTACTCTTAATTATGCCAGAGAACTGCGCTGAAATTGAAACGTAAATTGCATACCTCGGGCACGTTGTCAATAGTTTATTTTCTGAAACGTACGCAGTGACGAACGAGATTAGACCAATAAAAGTTATCGAAAGAACGATCGTTTTATTTACGCATACTTTATTTACGCGACCGAGGAAGAACTACCGCATTAATCTTGTGGATCACTAATACGCTTCTTTTTCTTAAATGTCGTCGCACTTTGTAAATAAATCGATCGGTTTGTACAAATTTTTTATCGATTTAATTCCGCTCCTCGCCGTGATTTAATCTCGGATAGACGGCATAATAGATTTAGAATATAAACGTGTGTTTCATACACTTACGTAATTAAATGATAGATTATTATCCTTAAGGAACGAAACGCGTCATTGAATACATACATGATGTAAAACAAGTGCAATATGAAAGTACAAAATTTGATGTTTCATTTGAATTTCGTATATTTTACAAAAAAGAATAAGAGAGGAAAAAAGTAAAAAAGTTAGAATATATGGATACTAATTTCCAATATTCTAAATTCTCTTATAACCGTAAGGACTTTCGAAAATGTTTTATTATCAGAATCCTTACTACGTACGTAAAGCCATGTCCCTGATGACGTACTTGTACAGCGTCCTAATAATATTATTATTATCGAAAAAATGTAAGAAAGAGATTACGGAAGATTTAACGATATACAATTTTCTAATGACTCGATCGTTATCCAGAATTTTTGTATGATCGAATTTCTATATTCGAACGACGAATTCCATATTCCGATGGATCGACATTTAACGATATGGATATATTAGTTAAGTAGCTCCAGTAGTGATTTGATTTTTCGCATAATTGTAGAGTAAATGTACATATAATTATTTTCCAAAAAAATACTCATTGTTAAATGTATATGAGGGGAAACTGTTATAGATAAGGCTATTATCGTCATTTATATTAATTGAGATAATAAACAACGTTTCGATTAAATAACATTAATTTTATTGCTTGAATTTTGTTTGTTAAATATCTTTTTCTAATGTCGTGAGGTGTTATAAAAAGTACAGTATATTCTACGTAACGTTTACTTTATGATCTACAACTATTTCAGATCGCTTTTCTTTTAATATTTCGTTACCTATTGAATTATTTTATTTTTATGTAGATAAAAGATACAATCTAATTAATTCTTGTTCGTTCAACGGTACGTAATTCATTAAATCTGAAATTATTACCACACCGCTTCATCCTTTCTTAGAAAGAAGTTTATTAGAAAGAAGTTTCGCAAACAATCGTCATGCAATGAAACATTTACACATATAGTTATATTATTTACTTAACATTTCAGCAACGCAGTCAATTTAATGAAATGTAATTTAGGTAAACTCTCTCTCTTTTAATGCCGCGAACGAATACCTTTCGCTGACATAATTTTTTAGCCGTGACAGGGTATCGGCGAAGCGCCGTCTACCTGTTGCATCCACCACTACGAGTGCTCTATCTAAATTCCAGTTTCATCTGATATATCCTTCGGGATTGGGAGAAAGAGGAAAAGAAGGACTAATTGGGTTTCTGACTCGAGATTTTTACCGTTACGTCCTCCGCGTATACAGTTTCGTGGACAGTGAAGATACCGAGGTACGACTCGTCGAGCTCGAAGCATATCTGAGCATATCTCAAATGCTCGAACGCTCGTTACACATTTTTACTGGAAATGCTTGATATGCTCGTCCCTGTCTGTTATGTCTTGCCTCGGTAATGTTTTGCTACTCGACGACATTTGTTCTGGAAATGTGATTTTTAGCGAACTTTAAGACGAAACAGGATGGCTTTTCTGTGTCCGGTACGCATACGTCGCGGAAAGAAAAAGAAACGTGAGTACGAACGAATATATAAGTACTGTACAATTTTACTCGACAGTTTCCCAAACTCGATTTTTGTTTGCGTTAACAGTCATTCCGATTCGATACGGTTCAATTTCTTTCTCATTCGGATTGCGCTGTTTTCGGAGAAGTCTCAAAACATTTCGTTGAACAAATTTCTTATATTTGAATACTTCTTCTTACGCAGTTAAAATTACATTTGAAAATGTTCAATCGTTAGATGTAGGAAATACATCATTTTGTAAAAGGACAAACATAAAATTTCTACATAATGTTTCAATCATAAAGAGTTATATTGTTTACAAGTATTAAAGANCGTTTGCGTTAATAGTCATTCCGATTCGATACGGTTCAATTTCTTTTTCATTCGGATTGCGCTGTTTTCGGAGAAGTCTCAAAACATTTCGTTGAAAAAATTTCTTATATTTGAATACGTCTTCTTACACAGTTAAAATTACATTTGAAAATTTTCAATCGTTAGATGTAGGAAATATATCATTTTGTAGAAGGACAAACATAAAATTTGTACATAATGTTTCAATCATAAAGAGTTATATTGTTTACAAGTATTAAAGATCAGAGAAAATGAAATTTGTACAAGCCGATTAAAATAGATAATTACGCAGGAACAAAGTGTAACAATAATATACCGTGATTTCTATGCTGCAGCTGGGGTGCACAATTTTAATTTGGACAAAGATTGCACTGGGACAGGAGGTACAGGGCTTGGTCTAGGCACGAAAGTACCATTGCCACCCGGTCGTATAACAGGAAGTGCAAGCATCGAAACATTAGTCAGAGTGGGTATAGAAAAAGAGAACGGACTTTCGCCAGACAGCAAAATGGTGATTGTTCATGACTTTACACCCTGTGTCGATGACGAGCTTCAAGTGAAACGCGGCCAGGTAAGTTGTCTCGTTAAATGAAATTTAAATGTATGTAAATAACTTTGCTTGTTATTTTGTTCTAATTACTTCTGTCCTTTGTGTACACAGATATCTACATTTGTCGTCTGCATCATACAGGGTGAAGCACACAACTGAAACCACTTTGGTCTCTATTAAAGTAATAGATTTTATAAAAAATGTTTTACACATCAAAGTTGTATGATGTCAAGGGGACATACAAAATATTGTTTTCCTTTTTAAATGAATCGTACATTTATTATTACACAATTTGATCCAGCTTATAATTCTCAATAAAATAGTGTTCATTTGTTTGCATCAAAGAACTATTGGAAGGAATCAAATTCTCTATGAGAAGCGTTATGGATAATAACTGAATAAAATGAGAACTAATCACGTTGAATCATGCCCCCTTCGAATCGTACAACTTTAATTTGGAACAGTTTTTACAAAAACTATTACTTTAGACGAAATCGAACTGGTTCCAGTTATGGGCTCCATCCTGTATATGTAAATATTGTGTAAAATAATTGTTTATTCATTAAAATATTTTGTTCTGGCACGTTGAAATTAAAAAAAACTTGTCTTTTGTTCNTAGATAATTACGCAGGAACAAAGTGTAACAATAATATACCGTGATTTCTATGCTGCAGCTGGGGTGCACAATTTTAATTTGGACAAAGATTGCACTGGGACAGGAGGTACAGGGCTTGGTCTAGGCACGAAAGTACCATTGCCACCCGGTCGTATAACAGGAAGTGCAAGCATCGAAACATTAGTCAGAGTGGGTATAGAAAAAGAGAACGGACTTTCGCCAGACAGCAAAATGGTGATTGTTCATGACTTTACACCCTGTGTCGATGACGAGCTTCAAGTGAAACGCGGCCAGGTAAGTTGTCTCGTTAAATGAAATTTAAATGTATGTAAATAACTTTGCTTGTTATTTTGTTCTAATTACTTCTGTCCTTTGTGTACACAGATATCTACATTTGTCGTCTGCATCATACAGGGTGAAGCACACAACTGAAACCACTTTGGTCTCTATTAAAGTAATAGATTTTATAAAAAATGTTTTACACATCAAAGTTGTATGATGTCAAGGGGACATACAAAATATTGTTTTCCTTTTTAAATGAATCGTACATTTATTATTACACAATTTGATCCAGCTTATAATTCTCAATAAAATAGTGTTCATTTGTTTGCATCAAAGAACTATTGGAAGGAATCAAATTCTCTATGAGAAGCGTTATGGATAATAACTGAATAAAATGAGAACTAATCACGTTGAATCATGCCCCCTTCGAATCGTACAACTTTTATTTGGAACAGTTTTTACAAAAACTACTACTTTAGACGAAATCGAACTGGTTCCAGTTACGGGCTCCATCCTGTATATGTAAATATTGTGTAAAATAATTGTTTATTCATTTAAATATTTTGTTCTGGCACGTTGAAATTAAAAAAAACTTGTCTTTTGTTCGTATCATTTTGTTCTGATTTTTGCATGTTCTAGGTTGTAAATGTTTTATATAGAGAGAATGATTGGGTGTATGTAATAGCAGCTGATACACGTATGGAAGGCTTTGTACCACATTCATATTGTGCACCTTACACGTCTCAGCTTGCTGAATTAACTCTTGCTAGTCTTATGAACAATGTGAAAAAAAAATTGCCCAGATCTAACGAGACTGATTGCGATTTTGCTGGTACAGGTCGTTCTCAAACAGTAGACGCACAGCAAACCGACACTGGCTCGGCGTCCGACTGTGAAAGTTATGCTCGTAACGTCACTACAGCCGACGTAAACGTTAATAGATCTAATATCACACAGTCTCAAAATTCTATACAAACTATATCCTCTCAGCCAGACGTGCACCCTTTTTTTAAGGTACATATACAGAGAAGTTCGTTTTAGACATTATAATTTATATTATACTACGCATTATATGCTCTCGCGCGAAAGAATATACGAAAAATCCATTTGATCTGCAATAACGTGCATTACATGTAACAAAACAAAAAACCGTGATTTGCGTTTCATTTTTAAAATTAAAAATTTTTTGAATCGGTATCGCAAGAGTCTTATTTTGCATAAAGAATCCGCAGGTTATTACAAGAGACAGCAAAATATGTATATTTATGTATATCTGTATGACGTAGGATCCATCAGCTGGAAGGTACATTGTACTTTATACTTTTGTGGCCAGAGATGAGAACGATGTTAGCGTAGAAAGGGGCGAATTTGTAACTGTACTGAATCGAGACGATCCTGACTGGTTCTGGGTACTTAGACATTGTGATGGTAACGAGGGATTCGTGCCATCTGGCTTTGTTTATCCGGGACATGTCCTTCATTCATACGCAACGACGAATACTACGACCACCACCACCACTACCGCGGCTGCGACGTCCACGGAAACGCATAGCTTAGGTTGGTCTTTATCTTTTTCAAATTTAAATTAAGATGTACATATGTACGTACAGCCGTACAAAACGATTCCCGACCTATTTGGAGTGCAATTTAATTTCTGCATGCGCGCATGCAAGTGAGTCGAGAATCGTTTTGGGTAATCTAACTGTATACGTGACTGTAACGTCACTCTAGCAGCATTCGCTACATTCCCGTATGAAACGGTGAAGCACAGGCGATCTTTTCGGGTGGCGTTACGTCTTAATAACCTTGGCAGGAATTCGGAATTTTCGATTTCGCTAATTATACGGTACATCGGAAGGGAATACGCGCCAAGAATTTGGCTACTGCTGATTCATTGCGAAATATGATTCTAGGAAAAGGAAGTAGCAACATGCCAGGGAACGAGTCATTGCAGCAGAAAGGTTTACGAGATTTTCGAGATGAGACGAACGGCACGGAATTAGTTGTACTCTATGACTATAAGGCGCAGGCGCCGGATGATTTATCTGTAAAGAGAGCTGACTGGATATACGCGGATTTAGGAAATCAGACCGTAGACGGCTGGCTGTGGGCATATGCGCCCAAGACTCGAAAATATGGATTCATTCCAAAAGCGTATGCTCGGCCTCCGGCTATGACCAGCTTATAACGACATAATTTTCCACTTCACCTCGTACTTTATGCATATATTCAAACAATAGCACGCTATTACATAGTATCAAGGTGCTCGTCCACTCGTGACGTACTCTCGTATCGTATTACCGTTGCACATCATTATGAACGGATAAGCGTTACAACACAGTGTTTTCTCCAAGATCAGGTAATGTAATAACTATCCAGAATTAATAATCGTCATAAACTATTTCAGTTGGAATATTATAGTAATTATATAACAAGTCGTACAGTAAATAATGAGTAGTTCTAATAAAATACTTAAGATAAATGAATTCCGTATAATAATTTCGATGAGAAATGAATATTCTTTAAGGGTGTCAATTTTCATAATACAATTTATCATCGAAAAAATGTAATAAAAATATTTTCATACGTAGCGAGGTTCTGCGTAAGGTTTCAACTGCCTAAATAAAAATTTCATCCGTCGAGGGTATAGAAAATTATTAAGTATTGGAATTTTCTCACGGGCATATGAGAATAAACGGAGCGCCCAAATGTGCTAAGATTTTATACATGTATATGAGAACGGGGTGTATTTACACGTGCAACGGTGATACGATTGGAGAATCTGATCCAAGTGAATCCGCGCACCTTGCACGCGGAAAGATATTCGGAAAAGATGTTGCCAATTGTACAAGTGCATAGAGAAGATATAAATATAATTTTCTTCGTGTAGGTATTATTATTAACGCCGTTAATGGGAATGTTGGAATTTAATTTTATACACATATACATATACACACACACATATAAATATACACTTTTGTAATATATTTAATGTACAGTAACATTAACATTGAGCGTAGCACAATCTGATGTAATGTGACTGAGGAGACCTTCGTGCAAAACTATACAATCACCCGTTGAAAAAATGTCTCGTGGACATTGAGCCGTTCTCAACGAGTTCACCGGACCTGTATATGTCAGGGAACGTAAGCCTTCGTTGTCTATCTTGTCCACAGCCTGTCGTGGAAGTACCCCATTTTCTTATTACACACATATCACTCTTACTGTGTACATAGCTATTAATCATTTTGTTCAACGAGCTGTTTATTATTTTTCTTAGTTACGTAATATACCTGAATACTGCATAAAAGCTTGTCTGTCGAATTCCCGATGTCCAGTCCAGCGACCCAGGCAATGATTATGTCCCTTCCCTCGAAGCTTTTCTGCTTACCAATCTTCTCGTCGAACGTGTACTGGTCAGTGCTGTGCAACCGAGCGGCCAACACCGGTAACGGTAAACGATTTCGATACTTTGGGTTGATCTGGCTGCCGTTAAATAATCTTGCGACCGGTTCTCTTAGTGTGAATTAATTATATTAATTAATTATGCCGAATATTCAGCACGATCAAAGTCCTTTACTATGTACAATGAACTACAGTTTCATTGTCAGGAGCAAATTTCTTCACTCGAATACGTACTCGAAGTACAATGTATTTAATATATGTATACTCACGAGAGTTTGCCGGAAACTAGAAGGAGGGCTAGACATCGGCTGGAATCGGAAGACAGTGCGCTGAAACTGATGATCAGCGTGCTCTTTATACCGGGCTCGACGTTTAGAATGGGCACTTCCGGGTGATCGAAGATGAAATGATGCGTCAATGCTGAAAACGCCACGTTGATCGCGCAGTCGATTCGCGGACATCGGATCGGTCTGCGAGAACATTCCGCGGTAATTTGTCCGTTGATTTTCGCCTCATACAAATCTCCGTTTCCCTTCCTGTACAAATTACAGCAGCTCTGCCTCTGCTTGCCGCCTCTGTCCTTGCGCTCCTCACGAACATTCTGTTGTTCCCTGATCTGTTCGTAGTCCAGAGTCTCCTCGAAGTCGTCGTTGTAATATCCGGTCACGTTTCTTTCGGTATTAGGTATCGCGGAATAGTAATTTTGATTCCAACATTTATTATAGGATTGTTCGAAGTTCAGAGGAGCGCATTGATGCGGCCGTTGATGATGCCTCGGATGACATTCCGATCGCGGCCGCGGCATTTGCTGCTGCTGCTGCTTCTTCGATCGCCCGTACGAGGAATTCAAGCTGACGTTGCTGTCTCGCGACAAATTTGTACAGGACTGTTGATGCTGCGCGTGACATAGTATGCAACCAGGATCTGCTACAATACGATCACGTCCACTCGATCAAAACCACGATTATCTTTAATTTTTGAGAACTTAAGGGAGTATTCGCTGAGGGAAAAAATGTTTAGTTATCACGTTCCATGTGCACTTTTTTGGAGACGAGAGTTTTGCATAATAAAAATATAAATATCATGTTCTTATCTAACCGATCAAAGTTAAGACAATTTTAAGAGATTTGAATCAGAGAGGATATTTGCTGATGGAAAGAAATTTTTAGTTATCACGTTTCTGATGTGTACTTTTCTTGGAAAGAAGAGTTTTACATAATAAAAATATAAATATCATGTATTTATCTAGTCGATCAAAGTTAAGATGATTTTAAGAGATATTTGAATCGAAGAGGATATTAGCTGATAGAAAGAAATGTCTAGGTATCACGTTTCATGTGTCTTTTCAGAGAGGAAAATTTTGCGAAATAAAAAATATCATTCCGAAAGATAGTTTGTTAATTAACCTGACTGAATTGCGAACCGCTGCGTGCAGCGTTGACACAAAGCATGCCCGTTGGAACAAAAAACATTTTGATTGAGATTAGAGTTTATGTTCCCGAGAGTGAGATGACAAATGGCACAGAGTCCAAGTATCGCGTTCTCACGCGGCGTCAATAATTCTTCGTCCTCGTTCGTTGCATCCTCGCATTTGATTTCTTCTTGCATGGTTGCGACGATCCTAAAATGTGTATCTTCTCGTATGCTCTTTTCGTCACTGTGTTCTTTCACCTCTGCACGCTGAAAAAATTCTTTATGCCGTCGTTATAATTTCAAAGGACGAGTACACTAGGGTAATGTTACTCTGACAAAAAGTGACATATTACTCCACAAATACTTTGAAAATATTTTATGACTATCATTATGAGATCTTGGTTTGCCTATAGCTTTGAATTCTAAACTTTTAATAAGGGTACATCCCGAATTTTTGCTGATTTGTATCGTTTGCAATAAACTTTTATCGTTTCGGGATGTTTCCTCGTGAGTCACGTGCCTCGGCCTGATTCTTTATCGGAATGCAGCTCGGTTTGTTAACTCGGTGATTTTCTTTTTCCATTTCTTTCTTCGGATTCCCGGGTCAGACCGCGTATCACGTCGAATGATAACCTTTTCAATATTCGAACCGCGTTCTCTGACGCACTACGTTCCCTTCAATGTGAAACGTTTAAACTGTTCCTGTCTCGGACAACTATCGCTCGTCGTCTCTTCGCAATATTCACCTAACGTTGCAATAAGTACAAAATTCCTTTGAATATGTTGAAAAATGACTGCGATGATTAAAATATTATAAATAATGAAAAATGTATTGGTTCTCAACGAAGAAATGAAAATGACAACAGATTTTTAAGGCGGAAAATGCACACTGTTACCAAAAGAAGTATCGCCAGACGTTTTGTTTGTGGAAATTGTTGTATCCGAAAAATCGCGGATTTCTCTGATTTTAGCGTCTTTTAGTGATCAACCCTCAGCGCGATATTCTCTTCGATATCGCCGGCGAAATAGGTGGAATTCGAACGAACATGTAAATATAACTACGTCTATTGACGGAAATTGTTGCCCACTCGACTCGTCTGTAATTTATTAATTGATCCACGTTTTACATACATTGACGATGTAAACTTCGATACGTATGATTTGCCAATTAGATTTAAAGAACCATTTTGACACCTGACTCCTTTGTCACTTACCGATACCTTCAAATATTTAAGAACTTTGAAGGAACAGGTAACAACATTTCCGAAATTTCGAAATTATATTAAATTCACTATTTCGACGTAAGAAAAATCTTTATCTCGTATGTTTTCGGCAATATTTTAAGGATTTATCTCTCTTATTTCGGCTCGATTCAAATTCTTTGCCAAGAACTTAATCCTTCTTCAAGCAGTTCTTTTTTATTTTAATTGTCGCTTGTGCGGTGAATAAATATTCGTAAACATTTCAAATGGAAAAGAATTTTATTCGTTGCGTTCAATATTAAGAGTCATTCAATTTTGAAATATGTACGAATATTCATGGACTTCACGTACCATATATATGTACATACATCGATTTTCTGAGTCAATAATCATCGAATGACGACAAGTTAATTATTGTAAACTATGCAATTTACGCATTAAAAAATCGATTGTAAAATAATTTCAAGATAGCATTTACGTGAATGTAAATTTTGATGAAAGGTTCGTCATCTGTGATTAATATTGCATGTTCATTAATTAATACGTTCTTTTATTCACTGATTACATTCTTACAAAAGTTGTCGATCTCTCGTTTTGCCTACATAAAACCATCTGAAAATTCTTTAATTTAACCTACTAAAGAACTCATATTAACTATAAAATTAAATACTTCTGCTTGGTATTGCAA
>SMSR01016154.1:65071-83087 GCA_019453355.1 Ceratina japonica | reverse complement strand
TTTTATATTCCTTAAACTTTAAGGATAGGATAAGGCGAAGAGCTTCTTCCTTGAATCGCAGATCTATTTTCAAATTGCGCTACTCACATTGTAAAAAATATAAAATCGTGTTACAACCCAAGAGAATGTGACCGGCAGTTTCATATACGTACGAAGAAATCAAAACTCGTTCTATATAGTTTTATATATTGAATAAAAAATAAAAATGCGTGAATACCTATTTTTGCTCGAAGTGTTACTTATTTAACGGATACGTTCTTTAAACTGTCGGCCGTCAGCTTCCCGCCGGCCGCGGTAAGCAGAAGATTCCCGCACCAGGAAGCCTCGCCACTGCCGTTCACCACAAGATCAACCTATAAGAAATACACAAACTTTAAACTAATCTAATACATAAATACATAAATATGTGTGTGTATATTGTATACGTACTAGTAATTTTTCCCATACTTTCTTCTTGGGATTAAGTACATCATCCGGCGTACCGTCTTCGTAGCCGTCGACGGCGACTTTGTCGCCAGGTTTGCTACCTGCCGGCGGCCTCAGTGGTTCAACTCGTCTCACAGGTTCATCCCTGTACACATAAAATATTCCCACTTGAATTACATTTCTTGAAATTTATGAAATGTCACTTTTATATCAAAGTTATAAGCCAGAGTCTATTGATAGTAGTTATATAGAAATGAATACGTACACTGAGGCGCATAAGACCATCCCATGGGACTGGACTCCTCTTAATGTCGCCGGTTTTAGATTCGCAAGGATAACTACCATTCTATCCTTCATTTCTTCTAATGGTATGAAATTTACGAGCCCGCTAACAATTGTACGAGGCCCGCTTGCTTCTCCAAGGTCTATCTTTTCAATGTAAAGAGAGTCGGCATCAGGATGTTTCGATACTTCGACAATTTTTCCAACTCTGATGTCTAACCGGGCCGGCGTTAATTCCTCGACGACCTCTAAACAGATTCATTAATAATAAGTTATTATTTAAATACTTTTTAATGTTCGTAATATTCAATATTCAAATAATCCAGTAACAGACCGGCAATGCCTGGTTGCACTGGATTATTAGAATTCTGCTAGTATCTCATATATCGATTATTACTTGGTTTTTGCACTGGGTACGCTTTGTTCGCCAGGCTCTTGAGTTTCGGATCCGCTTCGAATTCCTTCCTAATCGGATCCAAGAGTCTATTGATATAAATCTCCACCGCGCTCTTCAGATCACCAGGATGTATCACTTCTTTAGCAAAAGCAGATTCCAAATCTTCATACTTGTCGAACGATATATCTCCACCTGAAAATAAATGTTCCTCTTTACTATTACTTGTAATGAGAGAATTAAATAAATTTTATTGATGATTCGAAGCAAGACGAACCTACCGAATTCGGCAGTTCTGGGAACATTGAAAGATTCTCCTTCTTTGAATAAAGGATATATCACGTGTTTGGCGAACGCGAGAACTCCGTTGTCAGTCACGTTGCCAGGCTCGCAGAACGCCTTCTTCAATTTCTTCTTAACAGCTGCAGCGTTGTCTAGCAAATCGATCTTCGAGTCTTCCTCCGAGGAAGACATTTTCGATCCCGCCAAGCCAGGGACTAAAATGAAATTTTATGTTACACTTAATTTTAAGAGACGCCTTGATGTATGAAAATATACACGTGAAATATTCCACATATTATTATAAAGGAATATAGTCAAGGGCATACGCACTCATTGGGTTCATCAAATGGATACGCTTCTCATATCCAAGTGTAGGCAAGTATTTCTCTGAGAAAGTGAAAATCTTCCTCTGGTCTACTCCACCAAACTGAGCATCAACTTTAAGATACTGTTCATCTAAAGCTTGCAATCCTGGATACATCAGGCCGGAGAGCAAAGGGTTTGCAACCTGCTTAACGACTTCAGCACCTGCTTTCTTAGCGTCGTGCTCAGTTACAACAGAACTTAAACGGTAGACATCTAATGTGTACTCTCTGTAACAGAAAAACAATTCATTGTATACAAAACAATTCCTAAAAGAAACTAGTGAACTATAATTATAATTTTGGATTGAACACTTACTTAGACAACTGGTAATCTGTTCCTTTAACGAATTTTAGCTTTTCCAAAGGCACATCAATGGATTTAAGCATCGCCTTGATAACAGTTTCATAATATTGGGTTCGTAGTTCTAATAGTTCCCAAGGTGCTTTCATGTTATCCAAATAGGCATGGAGATCAGCGAACAATATGGTAACCTCCGTGCCAGCTCTTAAGAAGTCTGCTATCTTGGACATAGGCGTAAAATAGCCTATGTGTGGTTTCCCAGTTGTCGCCGTACCCCAATATAATTTCAAATCCCGCTGTTTCAATATACTTTTAAGTTTCTCATCGCCAAGCCACTCGGCCAAGTTCCTGGTGATCAATTCGTATTTCTCTTCCCACTTTAATTCAACCATTTTTGCAGCTCTGAGAAGAAATGAGGAAATAAGTATACCTTTTCTATATGAAATAATACGTAACAATACAATGTGTCAAATGAAAATTAAATGACACTTGCCACGTGTTTCACACGCGACGTCAAATTGACCAACTTGATCGCAGTTGTAAGTCTGATAAGAATTTTTTTGATATATTTAATGAATTACCGAATAGACCGAAGTTACAGGATTAAAATAATGAGTTGGTATCAGTATTGAACAATTATATTACTTGTTCAGAACGAGCCGGTTCGAAATGCATTATGCACTCGAATAAAAGTGTTCTAATATAACAATTAAGTTACTTACATTACGTAACTTCGATGGGGGATCCCAAATTTCGCGACTTGCGACACAGAAACGATTCGATGAATCGTTCGCATGTAATTAAACGAAAACCGCACTAAACTTATGCGAACAGGTTACGCACGTTACGCACCGCCACTCAACGGGCAGTGTCGGCAAACGTGAGCATGGGCCATGGGCCATGTTGGATGTGGACCGACCGGGGCCCAGACGTGATAACTGACAAGTCTGATAAGAGTGACAAGGGGTCGACGCTCGAAAGATGTCCAGAAATATTAAAAAATTGACATGAATGAAAACTAAACCGGACATTTCAATTAATAATCTTCCATCATGTTGGCGAAACGTCGGCATATAAATTGTCAAAATACACGGTTTCAATCTGGAAAATGAATGCTATCAGAATAAACGATGACCGTGAAAACCTTGAATCCAAAATCTTCTATCATTTTCCCGTTAAATCTTCCCTTAATTTTTATTTACCAGGGACTGCATTTGATACGTTTCCATGATCGATCTCTTATAGCACCTGCGTGACAATATTGTTTTTGATTCCTCGTTCATGTATTTAGTAGCTTTATGTTTCTTTCGTCGCCTGTCCCATGGACCTGGCCACCTAGCCTGTCGTGAGTCCTGTCCAGTCCTGTCTCACGCCTCATGCATGCATCTGATCTGATGCCCGCCATATTTCGTTAGTAGCTTCCTTCAGACCGTGCAGTTCGGTTGGTCGGATTTCGGTGTTCGGTCAGTGGACATATTATGGCACAGCCGACTCTAGTACTAGCCGTGCTAAGAGACTTGGCATCACTGTTAATGGCGGAATCGAGAGGCCTATTTTCGCGAATGACAAAACGGTACTCGGGATTAGAATTAACGTTTTCTTTAGTATATAATCATATTAATTTGTAGTATTTGTCATCAATTATGTATAACAAAGGTATAAGGATTATAAATATGGCAAGCACAAGTGATAAAAGTGTCTCGGATGTTTATAAATGTGTTATTCATTCCATGGACTCTCGGGACNCGCAGTAGTTTACTATTCGCGAGTGTTTCCACAAAACAGTTCGAAATGACGAAAAAAAGGAAAACACTGGAGGCAACGGGCCAGTGCCGCTTTTGTATGCTCGACAACGGACCCTCGACGAGTTTATTCGACGAAGAGATACAATCGAAACTGATTGATCTGAGCAAATGCACGTCCATTGATGTATGTTTACACCGCTACCTTCATTACTGTTATCTCCCACGTGCTTTTTCTCTTGTTTTATAATTATTTTCTTTTTATAATTATTTTCTATCTTCTTGTTTCAGATCAAGGATAAACAAGGCCTGCCGAACATCGTTTGTTACGCATGCATGTACAAATTGGATATGATGTACGAATTCAAAAATCAGGTTATACGTTCACATCAAATGCTGAGTCAAGTGAAGAAGAAGCAGGATGACATTGAGGTGAGATTGTTTATTTAAAAAAAAAAAAGACAGTTGTTTCCTGTACTTTGATAGTATAATCAGCCTTAGATATATGTATACATTTATGTATCATACTGGAAGCAGATCTACGTTTTACACATCATATTGTTTTTCTAGTATTTGCCTGAACTGAAGAAAATACACAAGGATGTGGAACAAGCTGGAGATGATAGCCTTTCCGATTCTTCCCTGAAGGTAAATTTGATAATTATACAGCCTGAGGCATATCAGTTAAATCATTTTCTTTATTTTATTCATTTTAATGTAAAGCTTGGTAGAAATACATTTTGTTTTAATGATCTCTGAGTCAATTCATGTATTTTTTACAGAATCATTAAACGCCTTACTATATGTTTATTAATAAAAACAATGAATTTTTCAGAAGAGAGCAAAAAGAAGTCCACCACTGTTGACACATATGGATACGACAAATGCAGATGATACAAGGGACCAAGCAATGCTGAAAGATATGTATATATCTGATAATGATGGGACATCTTCAAAGGACTCTTCAAAAGCTCCAGATGATAAAAACAAGAAAGACGAGAAACAAGACAATAAAAACAGCGGTTCATTGAAATCAAATTCAATTGCAAAGACTAAATCGCTGACGTCAACTGGAAGGCGCAACATGATGGAGAGAAGGAAGGCTTCGACTAAGAGGTGGGTCGCGAGAAAGAGGGCACTTCTGGCAGCGAGGGGTGAAAGTGCTTCCGACACAGACTCTACAGGATCAGGCTCCACAGAACTCTCGCCGGTGCAGAAGGCGCGAGCGAAAACGAACTTGGATAAGGAAGTTGAAAAACAGAAGCAACTGTTACGAACGCTGAAGAACTCTGATCCCAGTTCGACAGATAAATACACTATTCAGAATGACGTTATCGTTATAGACAGCGATTCTGAGGTGCACAGGACGAGATCTCTCAGAAATTCCAATACTCCATTATATGAAATTAAAAGCGCGGCTTTGATCAAATCTAAACGGAGCAAAGGTAAGAAAAACGAGAAGAAAGAGTATCCACTCAAGCCACTGCCAGAGAAAATTGCCAAAGAGAAGTCGAAGGATGATCGAACGATTGCTATACAAGATGAGTTCGTTCCATGCTTCACCAAGTCGGAAGTGGAAGTTGGAGACACTAAATACATTATTACTTCCACATTAACGCCCACGGAACCATATTACTTGAACAAAGAGAACTTGAACGCGTTATCGAAGGAAATAAAGAACGGCAGCATCGAACCTTCGCAAGAAAAAAATACGGACATCATCGACGCCGTGCAGTTGCGTCGAATAAATCCTATTCCGACAGACGCGGAGAAGAAATGCGTGGAAAGATGTTTGAGCATATTGATCGAGGGTTCGGAGTCATTGCCGTTGAGACGCGTACAATTAGAGCTAGCTGTCTTCGTTCAAAAGGAAATGAAACAAAGATTGTTCGGAGTAATGAATGATCNCACGATTGTGTAGGGAAATGAGGCTCTTTCTGCAGTGTAACACGTGGGGCAATTCACGTTTTTCAATACCCTCACGGCCGAGACAGATTCGCAAACGCTGTGGGAACGTGAGTGGCCGTTGAAAGTCTTTGAACGAACACGGGTCAACACTCTGGTTACACAGAATTTTTCTGCCTCCCAATCAATTCCAGATAGCACCATTAAACACTGAATACATAACAATAAAATAAATGATAGAAAATAATAAATACGCGAATCATCAGATTCAATCAATTTGACATTATTGATTGATTACAGCTTCGCTCTGTTGATTTGCCTTGATGATATAATGACCAGTTGTTATTGATTCGACATTATTGATCAGAATTCGTTCATTTATCCATTTATCGCACGAGCAAGATTTCAACATCCTGTTAATCATTTATCTCTCGATGAAAAATCACATCAATTCATTATGCAAGGAGTAAAATTCATTGAGGAGAACGAGCTTAGGCGAGGAGAATGTACAAGGAGCATTAATAATGAGATACTTATAATTTCATAACAGCTATGCGGGCTGTGTTTGACAATGAAACATTAACAGCGGTTTGCCTGTCGCCGACACGAGGTTGCCAGGAATCGACCCGGTTAGTCGGTTTTCATTACGTCCTTGAATTTATGTGCAGTATCCGTATAATACCTCCAATTTTACAGAATGGCTCGAATAAACGCCACGCGATTTGTTCTCCGATAGAGAGATTCAATCCAATTCATAGCGACTTCAGTTAAACTACGTTAATAAATCGTTTACAATTCTCTTAATATGTATCGTTCGATCAAATGTTCAAGAGTATCGTTCCAAGAAAATCACGCGTGACTCTGCAAAGAAATCCACGTGTATTTCCATTTACTGCAATATTTTTGATAGCTGTATTTCTAGTACAATGCATATGAGAAGTGTCGATCATTTGTGATAAGAATCTACTGATAATTGTACTGATATCCTATCTTATTATCTGATACCATCTTTCTCCAACTTTTCACGAATAATTAGTATTTTTTTTTAATACCAGAAACTCCTTTCTAAAATAAGGATAATTCATCTCTCATAATTCTACCTCTATTTCATAATATTCTAATATAATTACTAAGACAATTATTAAATAGTAAAACATATATAAAATAATGATAGACGATTACAGCTTTTAAACATTCGTACAAGATGAAAGCTTTTATTGTATANTGCTTCGCCCACGGCTTTTGCGCCTTCTTGAACGCGTCCTCCATCTCCTTGCGCTCCTTCAGCGTCATCATCGACTGAAATCAAAGTAACATCTCGGTCAACTAAGAATTTAATTTATTTAAAGGAAATCATATTACGAGTGAATAAATTAGAATCTTTTTATAAAAATAATACAGAAAATGAAGCAGNTGAAAAATTGTGGTATCAATTTTAAATCGCTCACCGATCAGTCTAGCACGGTCTCACCGGATTTCGTCAAAGCGGCTCTGAGGTCGGCTAAGTATCAGCCGAAGATCGTACTGAAACGTTTGAACATAGCGAAGGAGAGCAAGCAGTTCAACATTAACAACGTCCACGCGGCGTTCAAACGTACAGTTAAAAGCAGATTGGGTGGACCGTTCAGCATGGTTTCTCACAAAAGACAGAGCGTGCCACCGATTCGATACAATGATTATAACACTTCTCCTTTAGACTCCGACTCGTACTTCTCAGACGAGTCCGACGCGTCCAAATCAGAGAATCGGCAGAGAATGTTGGATCCTAGAATGCAAGGAAAACGGGAAGAGGAGTCGAGGGCGGACTTCAGCGACGCTAGGAATGAGCAAAAATCCGAGATTCCGGATAGCGTTTTTAACGTAACGTTGTCAGGCGGCGAGAAGCACGGCTGTGGCGTGTGCGACCAATCGTTCGACAGCCGCGCCGAAGCCATCGAACATGTCCGCATCCACAAAGCCGAGGCAGGATCTCGGCCGAATAAACAGAAGATGATGCGCTGCAAGAGGTGCCAAGAAGTAGTCGAAGCCAGATTCGTGAAGGCGCACGTGTGCAAGTCCACCAGGCAGCTGGTCCATAAATGTTTCGTCTGCAATTCGACTTTCCGTACCGAGAAGTTCCTGGCGCAGCACTTGGAGAGCCACGACCATTCCGAGTTCACTGTTGACAACGTGACGAAGGGAGAGCCTCAGAAGCTGAACGCATCGAAATCTGACGTGGTCCAATTTCCTAAAGACGATTCGAGATTGGAAACCGTCGATCCGGAGTTGGAGATAACTGTAGTAAAAGATGTACCTGAATTAGAAAGACCAAAGGAGACATATACTTGTTTTGTATGCGATAAGATATTCACCGATGAAGAAGTACTGAAAGATCATTTGCAGAAGCACTGCGACGACATGAGCGAGGGCAATGAGAGCCCTGACAAGGAGCAGTACGAATGCGCCATTTGTGGCGAGTCGCTGGAAACGGAGGACGCGTTGGAGACGCACGTCGAGAAACACTTGTACGAGGAGGAGGACGATAACCCGAATCTCATTAACATAACCCACGAGAGCAAGTCGAGGGGCGAGCTTTATCAGTGTATGCAATGCACCGAGGCGTTCAACTCGGAAATGTTGCTGGAAATGCACATGCAGGCTCACGAGGAAGAAGCGGCAATCGCGGAATGGGAGAAGCAGGGGATAAGAACTTATCGATTCCAGTGTCTGATCTGCGAGGAGCTTTTCGAAACGGATGAGGATTTATCGGAACATTTGGATATACACAACGCCAATGCCCACGTCTGCCAGCTGTGCGACAAACCGTTTATGACTCTCGAAGACCTGCAACAACACGTCGCGACACATTAATATGCTCGTTAACATCATTTCTTTTTATAAAGGCATAAACTTGACAGCAGGGTAACTACGATGTACAGTAATAAGGTAACAGAGATTTGTGTAATCTGTGTAAAGAATTTGGATTTTCATTTTTTAGTTTACAGTGTGTTTAAACAAAAATCATGCGAAATTTTCTTTTTGGTAATAACAGTGTCACCTGTTTTTGCTTGCAATCGTAATTATAAAGTCGTATAAATATGTATATAATAGTACCATGTATAATACGGTTTTTAAATATATATACAAATTACTTCCATTTTTTTTGTCAATCCATAGCGTTTGCACTTATTTCATTCAATAAACGATGTTCGATACTTCCAATATTTATAACGTATGTACCTGCATTTGCAAATGGTGAAAGTTCATACAAGCTATAAAAACGTTACATTGTTTTGTTTCTTTAAATTAAGAAAATTGTATTATTTTAATTTCGGAAATTCTTCAGTAGATTCGTTTGTTTACGTGCATATTTTATATGTACACGTGAATTCGAACTCACGTCTACATATAAATCGCACACAGTGAGACAATTTACGTTTAATAAGTGTTAATTTGTTTATGCATAAATATATAGTTTGTATTTTCAATATACACGAAGCGTGATATAAGTTCTTTTAATAATCCAGCGGTGGTGGATTAGAAAACAGAACCGATTACATGAACAAATGTATCATAACTTGGAACCTAGTTTTAACGACTGAAATTTAATTAAGATGCAAAATACATATAGTACGTTTTCATACGGCGCTAACAATTTCTCAATCCTTAACAATCTCCATCCAAAATAATGTACACGTCCCAACTGTCCTTGTCGAACCGCGACTCTCGTTATTAGACCCGTTTTGGAATTTATGCTGCGATTCACATCACGAAAACTTTGCACTTTAACGGAATTCATCGATGCTTACGTGTATAATTATTTTCGAAGTGAAAATACATGGTCGCTTTTCATCATGAATAATATCTCGTGTATGCACTAATTTATTAAGTCATACATAATAAATTTTTATACACAAACTAGAATCTATTTAACAACGTTTTTGGAATCGCGAACATTCTTTACAGAAAATAATTTGGAGGACTAATGATGTAAACAATTACAAAAATCAGTCGCTGGCTGAATTGTAAATGTTATTTATATATATATATATATATATATATATTCTACCATACTCTCGTATATGTACATAAATACTGTGTAGTGACACGTTATTTACTCGTGAAGAATAGCTAGCATTTATCACTATATGTATACCATGAGAACTTTGACTTGGCTTCCTAAATCGATCTCCTTGACCGCTTCACGAAATCAGATATATATGTATATCATAAATAACAAGTGACTTCGTCGAAGCAGACATTTAAATCGGTCGTTCTTCCTGTGGAAAACTATTGTAAATGCTCCTCCCTTTCTCCGAACTGTTTAAATCTATAAGTTAGTTCGTTTGGTTTTACAATTACCCCGCAACACTGTTCTCCGTGTTAATTTAAAAGAGTGTACTCGTGTATTAATATTCCGAAATTAATGCGTACATCGATGAACGATGAACTTAAACATTAATCAATGTTCCTGAATGCGCTTGGGCCTCTCGCATATCTTAGGTCGCTTCGTCGCTAGACAAAGTCTAATTACAAGCAATATCTTCAACTGTTTTTATCTCGTAAACAATATAACATCGTCTCGATGCAAGAAATTATGTACAAAACGTACGATAATCGATCGCGATAACATTTTCAAAAAAAGAATGAAACAAAAAAGAATCGGACAATTCTGGGTCCCAAAATTTATTTTCTCAGTTTTCTCAAGCATGTTCTTCTTCAATCTTTTAGAAAGATTTGCATGCCGGTTACTTCAAACATCATAAAATCTTAACTCGGTTAAACAATTACAACTTTACATACCGTGTACGTTCTTAAAGCTATTATATACAACGATACCATTTGGAAAGAATAGGTTTTAATAGTATCATTCGAGGAGATAACAATAAATTAAATATACCTCTTCCTCATTCGTGTTTCTCGTGTTTCGCCAAAATAGTCTCGTGTAGCAACAATGCTAATCGATAATGAGTCGGGAGGAAAAAGAAAGAGTACGGACATTATGTATCTCGAGAAATCTAAGCTTACAATTTATACCATGGGTGTTCGCACGCGCTATCCATCTTATCGCTTCACCGCTAACAGAGATGGACACAGAGAATCCTAACTAGCTATTGCAAAACCATTATTACCCGTCGGAGTACGCGTTTTCGTTTCGAACATCGTCGCTCGTCGATTCTACATCAAAGAAACAAGAATGAATACATAGTTCCCGTCGTTAACTCGTTAACATTTGAAACTCGTGCAACACTTATTCTCTTCAGCTTGCTTTATGTTTTTTCAATAACGATTGTATATCACACAAAACGAACGATCTCTAATATAGAGTCTCATGTAACTTTCATCTAACGACATTTACAAATTTTCTTTTCTCCAACGAACGCGCTACTTCATACATAAAAATCAAAAACAAATGTAAACAGTTTCCTCTCTCTCTCTCTCGCTCTCTCTCTCTGTTCTTTCGTACGTGTGTTAAGTAACTATTCAAGTGTTCATGAAATTTGACTTAGCTTTTTACTACCGCCCCGCGACTCGTTTACGAAGACACAAGCTCTACGTAGTTCGCGGGATAGAGGCCCACTCTGCCGTCTTTTCGCCCCTTGCACCACCCTTGCTCGTCCTCGTCTTCCAATTTATCGAATACGTCACCTTGAAAAATTAAAAAAACGCAAATTACTCTCTCGTTAATCTAATTAAAGTTAGTTCTGCGTTTCATATACTAACTGGGAACATCTTTTAATATTAAAATACTGGCTGGTAAAATTTCAGAAGGAAAAATCGTTGACTTTGGTACCTGGTTTAAAGCTAAGTTCGTCTGCCTCTGCTCCTTGGTAGTCGTATAACGCGCGTACGAGTACACCGGGTTCTCCATTATCTACCAGCGGTTCGCCACTGTCTTCGTCCCATTCCTCTTCCTCGAACGGGTTTGATTCTTGCTTAGCATTCGTACCATTGCTGGAAAAAGTATTTTTATACATTAAAATGTATAAATAACACATGAGACGCTGTCCGACCATTCACTTGGTCTGTGATATAAGTCCTGCATTTTATTATGCATGGAATGGTGTGTAGGATTAGTGTGTTAAATACTTACGTGATTGTCGAGGTCCTGTTTACGGTATTGCCGTCGTGATTATTCTTCTCGGAGGAGTTTTTGCTAGAGCTAATAGTATCCGTTTTGCTATCCGCATGGCCACCGTCCGTCGACAGCCGCGAACTGGGCTTCGATTTTGATTTGTTATTAACCGGCGGGTACTCCTACATCACGTTAAACACACGTCAGTACATGCTCTATTACTATAAATAAATTCAAGCCGTACATATAATTTTTCTCATATTTCATTTAAATGGCATTAATGGTACTCTATTATGAATCATGCAATCATGTACGGTTTATTAATATATTTATATGTATATATATTATTTTTGTATTACAGTTTGTAGTAAAAGAAATGAAATAAATGGAACAGAGGGTAAAATTTCCTCGTGAATTCGGTTTGAAAATCGAGCTCGACGCTCGAAGCATGCTCGAGCGGATTGTGCTTGGCGAGTCTATAGATCTAGGCGATTACGTGCAACAACATAGAAGCGCACAGCGGGTTACGGTTAATTCAGTTAAGTTAGGCGAGCGAGAGAAGCTGTAAAAGGAAACTCATCCTCGGTGACCTCGTCGCGCTTGCCCGTTACGACATTATTTCGTGAGCGCTCGTTCGATTCAGGAAAAAACAAAAAGGGAAGCTTGATTCTGTCTTTTTCACCGTAGATATATACTATATATATATATATGCGTGAACGATTCTCGGTTGATAACGCGACTTGAATAAATGTAAAAGAAAGTAACAAAACTTTACATGCAAATCCTCGCCGACTGGGCGTTGATTGATGAGCGTGATGGAGCCGGCCGGAAGCGCCTCCTTCGACTTCGCGCCCTTGGTGATGTCGCGGAACTCCTCTGTGTAGTCCTGCGTAATAGCAATGCCCGAAAAAAAATACAATCACATGCATGCATTCCGGGGAGTTCGTCTGTACGGGGCTTTCTTCGATCCTTTTCTCATAAACGACAATTTCGCAACGAAGCCTCGACTCTTATTATACATAATTGCCAGCAATTTTGACAACAAAATTCGTAAACTCGATAACAGGCACAGTTCTTAATAAATATTTGTAAATAATCGCAGTAAAAGAAGAATTTTCGACCGAATGGTAAAATAATAAAATT
The DNA here is from genome assembly GCA_019453355.1 of Ceratina japonica. Taxonomy (NCBI): domain Eukaryota; kingdom Metazoa; phylum Arthropoda; class Insecta; order Hymenoptera; family Apidae; genus Ceratina; species Ceratina japonica. Next base: position 70,192 of record SMSR01016154.1, on the reverse strand, counting down.
GTATATTATCTCGAGTAAAAACTGATCCAGGCGTACACACAGTTTATGGCTAACAATGTATTAATGCAGTTATGTAAAGAAAAAGGAAAGGGCGAAAGATAATAACGTCCAGTACACGCTACGTCTATGTCTCTCTAACATCAGATCTCCAACCATGAGCAAGGTCTCGTACATGCGATAAAAAATAGGAATAGATTGCGAAACGTTTACGTTTGCATACGATCGGCTTACCTCGAACTGCGGCCAATTCATAGCCATATTTACACCGTGATTGTTCGACCACCACTTCAGATCCTTCTCGTGGTCCGCGTTATTAATCGTGTGATAGAATTCCTCATATATTTGTGGAAGTCTACAACATAAATAATATAGAATAATAAAAAGTCCAGATTCAAACAGCCAGAAAATCAGACAATTAAAATGTTAATCAATTTCGCTTCTACATTATTGCTAATGTAATGAATCTACTGTCTGAATTTGTGAAACTGAGTATAATTACATTGGATCCTGAGATATATTGAGGCATTTGTGGATGCCGAAGAGGACCTCCTTGAAGAATTGCAGCCGCTGGGCCTCCATTTCCTGGCACTTCTCGAACACCTGGGTCATGTCCTCCATATACTTCGGGTTGTACTGATTGATCTCCTGCAACGCCGCCTCGTACTTCTCCTTCGCCTTCTGCACCTCCTCCTTCGTCTTCTGCACCCTGTCCTGCATCTTCTTCACCTGTCGATTAGAAACGTCGCCGTTAAACAACCCTCGCCCCGTCGATGACAATAAATCTCGCGGACTACGTTGAAGGTAAAGATCTTGGTACAAACTCAACACGTTGGCAAGCCAGAGAAAAAAGACGACGAAAGAGAGTTGTTCTCAGCTCTGATCATTCGGCTACACGTATAACGAGTAGATAACGGTTTCGTAATGGCATTCCCGATTTGAGAAATAAATTCAATTTCCAATTCTTTACCCTCAAGCTTACCTAGCGTACATTCGTGAAAAGGAGTACCTTTTAAATAAAGGGTAGCGTGATTTCTACGGATACATGTAACAATTATAAGCAGCAATGTGTAGTATTTTGAAAGTGTTGTATAGTATTAAATTATTATAAAGTGTTACACTAATAATTGAAGTGTAGTATTGGAATAGACTTTGAGCAAGGGAAACTCGTTTGACTTTGGAGGATAGAACGATGGTCTAGCAAACTAATTTACAGTGGCTTGAAATTACGAGATAAGCTAAGGAAAGCTGGAAGCAATTAAAGCGTAAGTTGATAAGAATTCGAAGTTCATACGAGTAGAGAAAGAAGTTTGTTATTAGAGGATATACAATCTTTAGAGATAAGCAAGCATCGAGCGTGATAGAGAAAATCGGAGAATTCGATGTTGAACAACTGATTACATTGGAATGTAACGGAGATAAATTTCCCGTTAAAAGCCTCACAATTCCTATCAAGACATTCTTGAATGATCGAAATTTTTCCAACCGCGTTTTCGTCGAATTATTTGTAAGCATTGCTTTTAAATGAGAGCTCGATGTTTGCGTGCATTTATTGAGGTAGAAACAGAGAATTCGCTTACCAGCAGAGCTTTCTGTAATGTGGAAAAAAAACGAGAGAGAAACGTTAATACACATGCCGCATGCAGTTATCAATATACATACAAGCTGAACGTCTCCTATTTTAGAATTCCTAAAGGCTTTTCGTATTCTGAGGCCCCATGCATCACATCCACAAACTGTCATCTAAAAACGTCGTTAGCCTTCGTTCAGATGATCGCCTCTCGCGTTCGGCGACTACTCAGCAATTTTCGAACACCGAGACGCAACAACAATACTCTTTCGTTTAATCATAATAATTCCGATCGAGCATCCAATTCTTTGTATCGAATCAAAGGCGAGCAAACTTTTCTCACGCAAAAAAAAAAACTGACGTTTCGACAGTTGAAAACTTGTCACGCTTGATATTAACAATTAAACAATTGTAACTGACTGTTCTACTAGTGTAACGTGATTCACACAACTTACACGTACTTAACGATACTCAGTTCTCTAATTAAAACATGAGACGGACTCGTGGCATGCAGGAAGTAAGGGAAAACCGCGCGAGCATTTCCCAGAAAAAAAAAAAAATACGTATGAATGTATAATATCGATAGAACTGTTAACGATGAAATAGGAACACATGGCATGCAGATTCTCCGATAAAGATTTAAAGAAGACGAGGTATTTTTGTTTGTTTCGACATACGTTTTCAGAGCCTCGGGCCATCTGAAAATAATACTTGCTAAAGAACAACAGTAGTATCTACTTTCGCGAAATGCGTGAAATGCATACACTATTCTATTCTCATTATGTTAGTATTGCACACATTTACACACTTTGTGTTATTCTGTTCAAAATCGCTTCGAAAAGGTTTTATCAAATTCCGTAATAATTATTCAAAAGAGCTCTACGTCCCTTGCGTCCTTTTTTAATTAAAATGAAATAGAGCAGATTATTTAACAATTTGTTTAACAGACTGAATCGACTGCGACGTTACTCAATTCACGGCAGAGCATCACACCTTTCGAAAGCGAGCGTGACGATTTGAATACGCAACGACGCAACGATAATTGCGCTAATCGTCGATGATCGAGAAATGACGCAACCCTTTTTACGTTATTACTGTGATCAACAAACGCACGGGGCCGATTATAGTTTTTTACCTGGTCAGGGGAAAGCGAACTGTCCGCCGAAGCGTTCCTCTCCATGTTCGCCGCGGTCCGCTCGGTTTTGCAGCTATTGTGGTACTCGGCCTTAGCTTTTTCCACCTTCTGCAAGAGCTTCGCCCACGGCTTCTGCGCCTTCTTGAACGCGTCCTCCATCTCCTTGCGCTCCTTCAGCGTCATCATCGACTGAAATCAAAGTAACATATCGGTCAACGAAAAATTTAATTTATTTCAAGGAAATCATATTACGAGTGAATAAATTAGAATCTTTTTATAAAAATAATACAGAAAATGAAGCAGGAATTGGAGTTGAAGCTAAAGGAATAAAAATGAATTGGAAGGAAATCATATTACGAGCGAATAAATTAGAATCTTTTTATAAAAATAATACAGAAAATGAAGCAGGAATTGAAGTTGAAGCTAAGTGAATAAAAATGAATGCGAAGAAACAGAAATTAAAATAAGCTCTTGGCTCGAGAGCTTTGATCATCCATGAAGGAACGCACCTTGTGATAAGTTTCCTTCTGCCACGTTTTCACCTGATGTATGATGTCGTTGCAGAGGTTCTCTTTGATCCTGAGGTGAAGATCGCAGAGCCTCTCGGACTCGACGAGCACGCCCTTCCACGCGGCCTCCGTGGTCCCGTACTCCGGCCCCTTTTCGATCTTGTCGTTCCAATTCTTCGACCAATTCTTCAACGCCTTCGCGTAAGTCTTCTCTATCTCCGCTCGCTCCTGGACCAACGCTATCAGACTGTCGCACAGCTTCTGGCCGTCCTCGATCCTCTTGGTGGTGCGTTTGTAGTTGCCCGGCTCCCAGAAGGAGTCCGAGGTAGCTATCAGCATGTTGTCGTCGCTGTGATGTGACATCCTAGCCTAAGTCGAGAAATTCCTTTCCCCTGCAATAAAAAAAAAACAGTCTTATTAATCCTATCCATTAATATCATGTGTATTTTATTTTTACTGTATTGGAATTGTCTGTATTGATTGTTTTTTATATTGTCTGTGTGTCTGCCCGAGTCGAAAATTTAACTATAATTTGAATCTTCTAAACCTAAATGTACCCCAGTTTAGGTCTATTAGATCTAAAAGGTAGAACTGGTAGAGTTATTTCAGAACTTAATATTCGATATAACTCTAATCAGAACCCAGGCTCGGGTGTATTGATTGTTTTTTATATTTCTTCTTTAATTGTATTTGGTTTCGATAAATAAACTAGTCTATCTTATGTAATGTCAATAAGTAGTACAAATCTGTAACTATTGACTCGCAGATAATCTGCAATAGTTAATCAGATTTCGTATTGGACAACTGCCCTGATTCGATATCCAATTTTCAGTGCATGTCACGAATCCTATAATAGTGATCCTCGATTGAAGCATATAAAAAATTCCTAACTTGTATCCTTCATATATTTCTACATATAATTTTGTACTGATTATTTAATTCCATATAATATAACACAATAATAATGATTGATGAACTACGAAATTCTCTTATTTTCTCAGCGATATAATTATGTCTAACAAAGTATCAGAGCAACTTGCTTATGATCTCATAAACGTCTTGCGCCACAGTTCGAATGTACGTAAGATTGAATCAACAGTACCGACAATTAGGTGGAACAGCTTTGCGGATTCATTGCGTTCTCCGAATCTGGTACACGCAAATTTGATTTCGCGATTCGCGAAACTTTGCGGCTTCAATTATAGCCTATTGTATAGAGGTTGATCGCGTTCATGTATAATTCATACAACTGAAACTCGCAACTCGTTGCAGGTAGAATAATAAAGTTGTTTGCGCTGCTGAAAATGATTTAAATATTGGTTTTAACATTAAACTCCCACACAGAATAAAACTCTCGTAATATCAACATAAGAGAAAAGTTCCAAATGAAAATCCGTTCTTCGAATTAATTATTTCTGGTGCACAAAAAAATTGATAACATTTTGTGAAATTGTTCATTTATTTAATGAATGAATGCTGTCTCTTTTTTTTGGGTCCAATTTAAGGTTGTGGTTCGGTTTAATGGAACGACAGGGTTTTACCATTGCGCGGGGACATAATCGGCAGCGTGCCAAGGAATGCCTTATTGTTAGTCGAAAGGATCGGAAAAAGTAGAGGAGGAATTGAATTCAGCGAATCGAGAACTATTGCCCCATGAGTTATTGTAGACTTCTCGGTAACCGGGAAGAAACGTATAGTAGGAATTCATTCTCTCTCGTTCTCGGCGCTCGTTAATCATAATGCAGCCCGGGCCGCGGTACCATTAATAGCGACAAACAATATCAAAGAGGTAGGAAGTACGATTACTATTGTAGAGGCCAATTGCCCGGGATTGAGATTTATGCTTTCGAAACGGGAACGGTGCACGCGTGAAAAAGGAGAAAATTGGAAGCGTTATGTTTTTATGAGAC
>SMSR01016154.1:13884-59887 GCA_019453355.1 Ceratina japonica | reverse complement strand
GAATTCAAAACTACAGCGACAATAATTATATCATTTAATAATATATTTTTCTGATAAAAATTACTGGCAATTAATATTTAAGAAGGAAAGGAAATAAAATCTTCAAGAATTCAAAACTCCAGCGACAATAATTATATTATTTAATAATATATTTTCCTGGTAAAAATTACTGGCAGTTAATATTTGAGAACAATTAACAAAAAATAATAGAAACTCAATTCATTTCCATTTTTCCATTAACTTTCTTTAGAATGTTATTAATTTTCTTTATGAACCATNTTGCAGCTATAAAAAGTAACAATTTCATTATATCTTGTATCATTTATATATTTATAATAAAGAACCATCCGATCTTAATCTTGCAATTTTTTTATACTTATTATTATATATTATAGGCAATTTATTAGACCAATGAGTAAGTTGATGTTGAGAATTGAAACTTTTGAAGGGCAGTGTATGGAGGCTAGCCATTGCAGCTATAAAAAATAACAATTTCATTATATCTTGTATCATTTATATATTTATAATAAAGAACCATCCGATCTTAATCTTGCAATTTTTTTATATTTATTATTATATATTATAGGCAATTTATTAGACCGATGAGTAAGTTGATGTTGAGGATTGAAACTTTTGAAGGGCAGTGTATGGAGGATAGCCAGTGCAGCTCCCTACGGAGAATCCTTTCGCAGGAGAGCACGGGGGAATGGAGTATATACGGTCATTCTGGCAGCAGCGTGGAATGTTGCTCTACCAGCTCGATAAGCACGATGCTGGTACCACAGAGGGACCTTCGAGTAGGCGCCACGGACTCGTGCCGATTAGCCGATTCTAAGCATTATTGCTACCGGAAACTTCCAACGACCTATTCGTGCGTCCAGAGCATACAGCCTCTATTCATTCCCGTCTCGTATCAACAGCGAAAGACACTTTTCATCAATAATCAAAAGAACTCAATTAACTTGTTCCAACAATTGCATCGATCACAGATATTAAAATAAAGAAGGTAAAATGATAAAGTTTCATGATTAATAAAATCACACCTGAGTATGAGATTTTTTGTTTAATATTCTGAGTTTCTTAATTTTAATCGAGATCCTTTACGATCCTCCTTGCAATTGAAAATAAAGAAAGTAAATTAATAAAATATGTTTCATGATTAATAAAATCACACCTAGTATGAGATTTTTATTTAATATTCTGAGTCTCTCAATTTTAATCGAGATCCTTTAGGATCATCCTTGAATTAATCATCGACATTATAAAAACAGAGGACGTGAATCGACAAGCTTTTTAATAGAAATACACGCAACGGGGTGTTCTGCGTTTGCCGATTGAAAAGAATCGTGTGTGAAGAACGTCATCTTTACGTAATCAGCTGTGTAGAAAAAAAGGTGATCGAAAGACAATTCCCTATGAATCACTACGCGCCGGATTCGACTCGTTATGTCACAATTATCGGCTACCAAGGCACGAAGCATGGAAACCGTGTCACCATATCACCGATATCATAGTTTCAACACGATCTATTCAATCATTTATTTAATGTCAGTATTAATTGTTCGAAAAATGTCTGAGTCTGGTAATTCTATTTTCATTCATTGAGGTATCCTTGATTGCGTTTTTTTTTTCATGATGTCGATGACATCATTCCTCGATCAAGCGTGTACGAGATATCGTATGTAAGATATCCAGTCGTCTGTACCAATAGAAGTGGCATTCATGATTACAAAAGCAATAAAATTGTTTAATACCTATTATGCATAGCAATGCAGATTATGAATTATGAACGTATATTCATAGACGCAAATGTGAAATTTTATCATAGGTTTAATTCATTTAATGCACGTGATGAATTATACTTGAAATATATAGAAATTTGTGTCCCTTCTTTCTGTCAATTGAAGAAATATATAAAATTACTCAGAACTCGAAACGTTATTTCGATCGACGTATCTCCGTACGAGTGCTCTTATAAATGCAAGAAAGAACACCGATAAGATAGCGCGTGTCGCGAGCCAACGTGACTGACGTTACTGTAAAAACACGAATGCAACCAGGTATGAAATCTATTATAAGCCTTGACATAATCTTCGGAGAGGCAGGTGTCTACGCACAACCTAATTCCTACAGTTCCAGTTTAATAATCGTCTCCCTAATCATTTTAATATTACCACCAAAAGGAACTAAATATTCCTTAAATATATTTAAAAAAATAAATATAAAAAATTATACTTACTAAATAAAATCGCTTAATTAAAACCAAGTTTCTAGTTGTGGATTAATCGAACATATGAGTAATTGATATAAAGTGATAAGAAATGTATCTAATAAATCGTATCTAGAAATGAATACATTTCGTACGGTTTGTTGGCCTCGACTATACTAATCGCTTCCAGTAACGAGGAAACAGATATGCTTTACAGTTCCACGTAAAAATAACGTGGCTCCTGTTAACAACAACGTTATTCTTACATTTTATTTATAGCACGAACGTGCTAACCGAACTTTTACTTTTCCTTTCTGCGAAACGATCATACGTTGGGGCATTCACTCTCCGCGAGGGATCCAAAAATATGGATGAGTGTATTTTTAAGTCATTTAATCGAGGTGCAATTCATGAGTAATGTCCATTTAAGTCAGGCTCGAGATAAAAATTGTTTACAGGTTGAAAGTATCTGGCTCGATTTTTATTGCTGGTCGATCGCTTATCGGTGATTTATCGACCGGTCGAAATTTGTTAATCGGAAGAGATAATCGTGTCGGATTGCTTTGTAGGTGAAATGACCGAAATAAAATCGGTTGCCAAGACGTGGAGGGGAGTAAGTAGTATACACGTATATGTTTAAGGCGCAAGAAGCGATTCTAAGAGATCACAAATCTCCGGACGGGAATTCGTGTCATGATGCGACGCAGGAACAATGCTGAGAATACAGCCAGCCGAGGAAATGGACGGCCTTAAAAGCAACCTCGAATCGCACTGAGGAACGAGAGTAAGAAGTTTACGTATATCGAATTCCTTTTGTACCAACCATGTGTTTCATCCTTCTGCAATCGGCAAGGAAATGTCACTGGAAATGACCCCATCCTTCAGTTCAGTGCCAAATTGAATAAACGTACATTAAATTATAAAACGCAGCATTCGGTTATTAATTATTTAAATAACATTTACAGATAATTATTATTACAATCAAACTAATGAATTTCGAATTCAACATTTGGATTAATCATTTTATGTCTCTAAGACTTAAAATAAATGTATCTTAATTGAAATCTAAAAAACTGATGACTAATATTTGCAATTATTTAATTTCTTCAATCATCGTGATAAAATGTATTCTTTATACTTCTAATTGCAGGTAATATCGTGATTGAAAGATAAACAAAACCGCGTCATCAAAAGGAGATAAGACGTCCATAAATTATTCGCAAAAGAAGGACCAATTTTTGGCAAAACATATTAATTCCTTTCTGGAAATTTCACTGTAATCGTTTTTTATTAAGGTATCAAGATACTGTGTATCATAAATTTTAAGACATTAAGATAAAACCTCGGGCATTCCCAAAAATATTTTTAAAACATTACGAACTCAATTATTCTTCGAAAATAATTTCCTACCTTCAATAAACGGGATAATATTCTGTTACAAAGTATAACTCAGTTCCCTCGTACGTGATCGACAGTTTAGTGACGATCTGTCGATATTTTGTGAAACACATTCGGTTACATGATAACATGACGGTCGCAGTCAATACTTTAATTTACTAGGAAATATTATAAAAATAAATCAATTTCTGTACTAAATTTAAATGCTAACATTGTTTAAATTGATTTATTTATTAAAATATTGCAATTTTAATTTCAGAATGAAGAAACATTTACTTCTCATGTACTTACAAATAAACCTTGAAGAAAGAGAATAATAAATGACTGCAGGAATACTAGGAAAGTTATTACCGTAAATGATTTGTTTCACTTAGAATCGCCTAAAATGCAGCATGAAGGAGTTGGTTCAAAGGAAATGGGCTACGAGGCTGACCTCTCGCCTCGAGTTCTTAACTGGTTCCTCGTGCCAGCCCTGGGGAACACGATTGTGTAGGGAAATGAGGCTCTTTCTGCAGTGTAACACGTGGGGCAATTCACGTTTTTCAATACCCTCACGGCCGAGACAGATTCGCAAACGCTGTGGGAACGTGAGTGGCCGTTGAAAGTCTTTGAACGAACACGGGTCAACACTCTGGTTACACAGAATTTTTCTGCCTCCCAATCAATTCCAGATAGCACCATTAAACACTGAATACATAACAATAAAATAAATGATAGAAAATAATAAATACGCGAATCATCAGATTCAATCAATTTGACATTATTGATTGATTACAGCTTCGCTCTGTTGATTTGCCTTGATGATATAATGACCAGTTGTTATTGATTCGACATTATTGATCAGAATTCGTTCATTTATCCATTTATCGCACGAGCAAGATTTCAACATCCTGTTAATCATTTATCTCTCGATGAAAAATCACATCAATTCATTATGCAAGGAGTAAAATTCATTGAGGAGAACGAGCTTAGGCGAGGAGAATGTACAAGGAGCATTAATAATGAGATACTTATAATTTCATAACAGCTATGCGGGCTGTGTTTGACAATGAAACATTAACAGCGGTTTGCCTGTCGCCGACACGAGGTTGCCAGGAATCGACCCGGTTAGTCGGTTTTCATTACGTCCTTGAATTTATGTGCAGTATCCGTATAATACCTCCAATTTTACAGAATGGCTCGAATAAACGCCACGCGATTTGTTCTCCGATAGAGAGATTCAATCCAATTCATAGCGACTTCAGTTAAACTACGTTAATAAATCGTTTACAATTCTCTTAATATGTATCGTTCGATCAACTGTTCAAGAGTATCGTTCCAAGAAAATCACGCGTGACTCTGCAAAGAAATCCACGTGTATTTCCATTTACTGCAATATTTTTGATAGCTGTATTTCTAGTACAATGCATATGAGAAGTGTTGATCATTTGTGATAAGAATCTACTGATAATTGTACTGATATCCTATCTTATTAACTGATACCATCTTTCTCCAACTTTTCACGAATAATTAGTATTTTTTTTTTATACCAGAAACTCCTTTCTAAAATAAGGATAATTCATCTCTCATAATTCTACCTCTATTTTATAATATTCTAATATAATTACTAAGACAATTATTAAATAGTAAAACATATTATATAAAATAATGATAGACGATTACAGCTTTTAAACATTCGTACAAGATGAAAGCTTTTATTGTATAACATTAATAGATCTTGTTCTATAAAGAGGAAGCGAAAACCTTAACGGGCGCAAATGAACATAGAAATTGTCGTGGCAATACGAGAATAGGTGGGCCTCTCCAATTCGAGAGGCTGTCTTGCCCAGAACAAAGGAGCTTTTTGTCAAGACTCGTTTCGGTATCGATCCGAATTCAAATCCTTTACCTTCGAAGCTCTCCTTCGGGATTCATAGACAAATCCTATCTTCGCCACTGCAAACCGTATCTTTTTTTATATAAACCATTCACAGTTTTTTTTTTATCGAACATTTATCCTATTTTTAATTACAAGTACAAAAAAACAATTTTGTATACAAGAATATAATATGAAACTAGAGCATAGATCAAGAATAGAAAAGAAATAGAAAAGAAATAGAAAAGAAATGCTCTCATAATTCGTTCCATTTTATACTAGGAATACTAGCACAACTTTTTACGTCTAAACGGTAGGCACTATTGGAGATCAAATCATCCGGTTGGCTGATTCTTAATCATTAGGAGCAGCAGCATGATGACAACGAACCAAGCGTTCTCACAATCAGTGGGTACCAAAAATAGCTGAGGAACGACGGACATAATAACCATTTCTCTCCATTCTCCCGTCGGCCACTTCCTGTTTTTCCGGATTCTTTTCACCCCGCGAACGTTAAGCAGGTTTCGCGGTTCCGGTATCTGAGACTCCAACAAAAGACTGGAAAATGGATGAGAACGGGGCGCGGAGTGACGCAGCCCGGTTTGAAATATTCGGCCCGTGAAGGTTCCGACAAATTTCAACCCCGTCCCATCCCCCAGATTTCTTCCTCGTGAATACAGTTTACAAACAGGCATCAAAAATACTTTTTTTTTATTATCTCCAAACATTCTTTCTATTTCTCATAATTTTCATGAATAAATTGGCTGTGCAAAAATAGTTTTTGCATATTTGAGTATTGGACCCACTGAGTTTACAAACAGGCATCAAAAATACTTTTTTTTTATTATCTCCATTCTGTCTATTTCTCATAATTTTCTTGAATAAATTGACTCTGCAAAAATAATTTTTGCATATTTGAATATTGGATCCATTTTATATGAACTTTTACTTTTTCAATGAAATATTTATTCTTTCGTTTCAGTGAAATTTACTTTCATTCATTTCAATGAAAGGCCACTTCTGTGATATTTATACACGTCGACGCAATCGTTTGTCCATTTAGGCTGATTGTTAAAAACGCCATCGTGGATATTACGAGTTCTATTAAAATACTGGCAATTATCGTGATCCCCGGTTGGCAAATAGGGTCAGATCCCCGATACACACAGTGAAGGGATGTTATTCGTCGAGCGATAATCGAATTAGCTCCTAGCCGAGAAAAGCCAAGGTTAATGATCAGTATTAGGGTCCCGCGAGAGCTCGATTAACGCCGGACTCGGAGCTGGACGATCGTGAAATAAAACGCGCAGCTGGCCGTAGGACTGACTCACGCGATTCACGAAATTGTTTTATATTGATAAGAATCATGCGTCAGTCAGTCCACTGTTACACGTTAACCACGAATTATGATCATGCTAAACTTTTTGCGTGAAACTTTTTTCGATGCGGACGAGATATCCGATCCGTGGTCGCGGAGCGGTTAATTATTCACTTTAGCAAAAAATTTTTTATACAAAAGTTTTAGGCATTGACGTCCTCTACAAAAAAGATTCTATGCATTTTTCTCCTAAGTACGGTATTTAACGAGTTAAAGATGATTAATCGGCATTTTAGTGGTACTGACAAAATCCGACCGTTCCTCCGTCGAAACAGTAAACTTTTGGCAAAAAATTTTATTTTTCCACAATTATTTCTAAAGGGTTGAACTTACGAGGAAATTGCATAGGACCTTATTTGTAGCTGACAACTAAAGCTACAACTTTTGTCTGAAATATTTTTCGCTAACACCGATAGTTAACGAGTAATTTATAAAAAATGAGAAAACAGTTTTTTGCAAAATACTCGTTAACTATTGATGTTACAAAAAAAAGGTTTCATACAAAAATTGTAGCTTTCGATGGTACCTACAATTTTCGTTTCAAACATTTCTCGCGAAAAGCAACAGGTAAATAGTTATTTGCAAAAAATGAAAATTTCGCACAATCTGAAGGGGTACCCCTTGGAAAAAATCTCAGAAAAATGGAAAATAATATTTTTCGGAATTTCGAGAAATCCTTCAAGTAAAAGTTGTAGATATTGCTATTATCTTCAAAAAAGGTCATATACAATTTTCTTCTATCTCAAACACTTCAAGAGTAATTAATTAATTAGTTCGTCCAGCGTCAATTATTCCTTCCTAATGAATGGAATTAGAATAAAATTGCATAGAAGCTTTCTTGCATTTGGCAATTAGAGCTACAACTTCTGTCTGAAAAATTTTTCTCTAAGACGAAGGAAAAAGCGTGTACAGTAAATAATTTCATTTGGAAATGTCTTATCTCGTGGTCGCGAAGCGGTTAATGCTTCCCCAACTTGAACAAGATTTATTTTGTTATAAATCTATCCAGTACGAATTGTTTGAACTTGTAATCAGTTTAATCAACTCCGATAAGGGGCTCGTCTCAAGGCAGAAAATTGAAAAATGGAAAACGGCGGAAAGTAGAAACGCGGACGGAGGAGCGCGTACATAAATCTGGGCAGAAGGAAACGTGCGATGCAACGAACCGTGTCTCTAACACGCGTCTGCACACGTAATAACATACGAAAATAACGAAACAGAAATTAACCCGTTGCAGCGGGAACAGCGGCGGCCGTTCAACGCCGGCTGGCTACTCTTCCGAGCTTTCTCAAATTATACACGCGACGTTTGTCACTCGAGAAGAGGAGCCGACGTCTTTTTTTTGCAAAAAAGAACTAGGATAATTGGCACTCTCCGTTCCACCGCCGCTGTCTTCCTCGTTTAATCAATGCGAATTAGTAACGCAGATTCTATGCCTGCGCTGACGAAACGCGGGCTGGGTACCATTTAGAAGAAACGTTGTAAAAACTCGTCAAGTGCATATCCTTAAGGACGTTCTGGAGGTATATAAAAACGTTCAGAAATTCTTGAAACGTTAACAAAACATAGTTTTTACTATATTAAAGCAATTATCAAAGTTTGGGTTCGATTCACTTCATCGTTTAAAAATTATAGCAATTTGAAATTTGCACATTTTAACACGTCTTCTTATGGACAATTCATAAAATTCCACTTCAAATCCTATTTAAACCTTGGAAAAACGTTGTCAAAAACATCAATTTTTTTTTATATGTAGTAAACACTATGTAATTAATTAATACACAAAATTTATTAATGTTCACTGAATATAAACTACTGCAAAATGTCATCAGAACATACTTTTATACAAATTTCAGGTGTTTATTTTCAATAGTAATTATAAATATTGCTTTTTGAAGTATTTTTGACTTATTTAAATATTTATTTTTAACTTTTTATTATGTATTTGTCTATATTTAACATTATCAATTTACTTTCTTCAAGTTGAAATTAGAGAGTACAGTACATTAAAAAAAGTCACATCGATTTTTTTCTAATATTAAGAAAACTTGGATTTAAGGCTTTCACGGTTATTGTTTATTCTGATATGGCATAACTCTGACCTGGCATAAACTCATGGCATATGAGTTGTCAAAATACGCGGTTTCAATCCGGAAAATGAATGCCGTCATTAAGAAAACTTGATTAAAAAGTCAGTATAAGGAGCAATTCACTAATTAAACAAAAGCTTTCGGAATTAATCTATATTTTTAATACAAAATATACAATCATAAATAGCCTTCATTGCCAATATATTGACGAATTTCGAATTTTCTGTACTTTTGTCTCCCATTGTACCTCCAGGACATCCTGAAGACGTAATTGGACTCAATTCTCGTATCAAGTAATAACGCGAATTCTGCAATACAATTTAACAAAATTTTAAACATCTAGAAAAGACTTATAAATATATCACGGAATGCATATCACCTAAATCGAAAGTAAAATAATAACACACGAACAGGACGATTAATCAGCACGAGCCTCCGCTTTCAATTTCATTAGAAAAAAAATTCATTCAGAAAGTTCTTCGACGCATCTAACCGCTTAAGTGGCTTGATAGTGATTTTATATTGGCTGCAATTAAAGCTCGATTAGGATGGATGCTAGATACGCATTACGTAGATGCAGCGGGCAGCGTGGTACGCGCGTAGAGAAACGTGAACGCGTAACGGCTAAGCGTCCACTCATCGGACCGTATCCTTGATTCGCTCCCCTTTACGTACAGGTATGTAGCCAGTGCGTTCTAACGTAGCACGTATGCACATTTAAATCGTGCCCGAGCGAATGTTCACAGGAATTTGAGAACCGAGATCTTAGATTCCATTTTCCTACGTGCTCCCTATGGAATCAAAGCAGTTTACGATTTTAATTAACGAGGAATTTAATTAAGATATCGTTTACAGAAAGTGGGCAATATTTATCCTTCTCTTGACGAGCTAAAATTCTTGCCTGCAAGTTTTATGCATATTTGCAGAAAATAGTATGATTTTAATTCTATTTTCCTACACATGCCGCAAATATTAATGCGGACCTGAATCGATTAATTTCCGAGAGCTTCCCTTGTTTGAATAAGTCCCTCAGGCTATCCTTGTTAAACTCATAAAGGAGCGTCTTTCCTAGCTAACAATTTATCGATAGCTCGGTTCTTTCACATTAATTAATCTATTCTTACGGATACGATGATTCAAATGAAAATAAAAATTTCCATTGCTAAACAGCTGGTAATTATAGACAGTCTGCTAATGCGAAGCATGCCTCAGGGCGAGAGTATCTCAGGTATGTGATTGAGAATGATTTTTTTAATATGCATTTTTAATAGCTAGACGTCAGACTTAAGAATCCCGACTATAAATTAATGTTCTGATCATTACTTTCTTCATACATTTATACTATCATTAAAATTCTATATCTGATGTATTGATAAATTAATATCTTGGATCAATCTTTAGAAATTGAATCTAAATTGATTCTATCAATTTTAAGAAAATATTGTACATCAATAAAATTCACATATTTTTTACTACTATATTAAAATACTTTTTTAAAAGGACACTCGCGATACGGTTGGCGAATTTATCAATGAGCTCCAGCGAGTTTCTCACTTGGTGCACTTAGAAAATCGCGTGTAGCAACGCAGGACTTTTACCTTGACAGGATGGCATGGTTGAGCAACGACCCTCGCGGAACGTTTCTTAATACAGAGCTCACAGTCGAAGATAACGCACTGAAATCCGCCACTGAATCACCGCATGCTAGTTTTCGTGGCTCGAGGAAGCCGAGAGTTTATAAATAACCGGACGGCACCGGATGTAACGCGAAATCCACGCGGTACCGTGGTCGCGACACGACTGACGTTCCTCCTCTCTCCAGAAACTCGCTCCGGGCGCGGATGGAAAAAGAATGCAACCGCGTGCATACTGTCTACCAGCGACCGTGTGTTACGTGTCCGCCAGAAAGGACGCGCAATTAGCCGAGGCGATAATAATAGGTGACGGCTCATCGAGAATTCTGCGACTTAATCCCAGATGAACACATCAGATTCTTTCAAACGACTTACAGAATAATTTCATCTCTAATTAAAATGTCATCAAACATTTTTAATCAAATACTTGGAAGTTGTGATATTTGTTAATTTATAAATACACCATCACAGTATTAAATAAACTGTTTATTCTGAGCCACATTTTTGAGTTTATTGAAATGATATGGAATGAGCTAAATTGATTCTTATCAAATTCTTCAGAAATGAGGTTTCACGTTTTATAAAGGGAAGATAAGATTGATAGAAATTCTTTAGATGCTTTTAAAAATTCCTCTAATACAATTATATAAAGTCTACAATCTAATGGTAATACTTATTGAAAATGCAAGATAAAATGTAAAAAAGAAATAACAACTCTTAAATTAATAATTCTCAAATTATTAAAAAATACTTCTTCGAACTGCTTAATTTTTATTTTGATAATAAGTCCATGATTATGAGACGCGATACACGTGAAACGAAGATAGTTAATCACAAGTTCAAAGGCTTGGCACCTTGGCAAAGGCTGATCGATGAAGGACAAAGAGGCCACGAGTCTCGCCACGAGCGTAAAAATTTATTTGCTTCTACCACCAATTAACCCGTTCGCCATTACACACATATCGTAACTGGGTCAAGGATAATCGCCAGTGTATTTCGTTTGGATTCGTGGATGGGTCATTGATTGGCAAATGTAAATTTATTACGTCCGCATTGAACGGGTTAAATTCATTTCTAGTTTAATTTGCTACGATTTCTAGTTACCTGTTCTCATCCTTGCAAGTTTCAAATGAAAACCAGGAGAAAAAATGCAGTTTTCAATTAGGTCAACTTGGCGCAAAGATACATTAATTTGAAAGTTAAATGGACAACTTTCGCCCACGTAAAGCGGTTAAGAAAATTTCAAAGCGAAAACCAGTTACATTAATATTTGATTTCTGAAGTCCAGTAATAGTTAATAGCCAATCGTAACAGCTATAAACCAAAGTAATAATTACATCTTATACAGATTCTACAAGAAGTGTATTTCATAAGAAAACTTAGATGAATTTCTACCGTTATGTAATTCTACAATTCAAAATGACTTGCATATTTCTTTGGTAAATACAATTAAAATCGAATTGTTCAGGAAATAACTTCTGGTTAAGATAAGGAGAAATTGTCTGACTGATATGGACCGGTGTCTGATTGTTGGCATAGTTATATCCTACTTATTTCATTGTACGTGATAACGCGGTCTCGCTGACGGTGACAATTTGAATTCAAAGAAGGCGTGCCATTTCACTTGCATAATGTGACGCGGAACGCGATCGAAGCTTAATCAAAGCGGACCCCGACCGACACGCATGTGCCGTGGGCGCTGTAACGTGGGAGCGATGTTGGTCAGTTTATCCGAAGCCACCCAAGTTCGCTACCATAAGCAGTTAGAAAGCTTGCTTCAACCGAGATATTGTTTACTTCTTTAATATTGTCAAAAATCTCATTCATCCTCATCATAAAAAAGTGCCAAAATCATGAGCGGTACTATCAAACCTGTTCTTAGTAATACAACTTTCATTTGGAGTGACATAATCATCATATCACATAATTTCATAAAATCTCCAATTTTAATATTTAATATTATTGTTAATAAATCCAATAATCTGTATCGAATTTCATTAAAAGCTTCCAGTAATTCTAATGCTCCTGGAGGTAAATTGATGAAAAATGTGTGTCAGGTTTTTTGCGACGAGTACGTCGCATATCAGTGAGTACCTAATCAGACGAGCTTAGGGATAAGTTTCCGGTTAATTTTTGCCAGCGGCGACGGCTAATTCGCGCGAGATGAGGAAAAAGCGTACTGAGTTTCTTGTCTCTATTGATTAGGTTACCGATGGAGCGTAACAAAAGGGTTGGCTTCCTCGTCGAGCGTGGTGGCTTGATGGGTCGAGAGGCCGTATTTGTGTTCAATCCTGTTATAAATCTGACGATGATTATACTGCACGCGGATCGTTCCGTGTGTACAAGCGTTTTACATACATTCGGTTAACGAACTCGAGCCAAGGAAAACAAACCCTGTTCTAAGCATTTTACCGAAATGCTCGCATTCTAACGAAAGCGATTCACGATTTCTGATTATACATATAATGACTACTGTGTTTTTATTAGAATTTATTTAGGAGAAATTTAAATTGAGTTCGAATAAAAAAAAATTGATATAAATTGCGTTGAACTCCGTGAAGGAATTTTGTTAAAAAGTATGCGATTTCTAATTCGTAAACGTTTGAAACCGCATGGGGAGCTAACTGAATGTCTGTCGCTTCAGTTTTTGCCGATCGAACAGCAACGACCGATCTAACTGTTCCGGGTGGAAGCCGCGAAAAAGAAGCGATGCGGTGCAACGGGATGCTTCCCGCTCTAAATACGCTGGCCAATTCCATCTACGTATACATAATTTATTTTTCAGTCGATCATTGTTGCCCGGATGCCGAGCACCGGTTTTCCCGATCGAGCATTCGACAGCTTCGCTCAAATGCTACGTACATCCTCGTCCACAAGTCTTAGGAACGTATTATAGCGGAATCAAAGATTCTAAAAATATAAAAAACAAGTTAATATGATTGATTATGTGACTTATTGAAATGATTAGAGTTACACGATTTGTCTCGTGATTTATTACGATTAAGAGTGTACGATTTATTATGTTTAATGATTGGTTGTAATATTCGTACTACGAATTTCATGAAACTTATTTCTGAACGAGAAGCACGGCTCATGAACGGGGATGTACGTATCCGCGACGTTCCTGCAGGATAGGTAATGCATGCAAACTCGGTCCGATCCGCTTAATGAGGATGTACACCGTCTGAATGACGAGTGCGAATTACGTGCTCGCGAGCTCTTCGTTCAATACATCCCATAAACGTTAAAATTAATATTCCATACATACATCCTTCCCCTTTAAGGAATTCTTAAATCCACGACTCGTGACCAGCAAAATTGCAATCAATTTGCATTCTGGAAAATTAATCGATATCAATTCAAACAATAAATTCCCTTCATGTCAATTTTTCATTTTTTCTATACATAAAAAATCAGAGAGTTTGAGCAAAAAATTAACTCTTGAAATTCATCACAAAAGTGAATAATTGACAATTGAGTCACGGTGATAAATGCCCCTTGAGAGCGTTTTTTGAAATGCCTCGCTTTGGACACGAATTTAACTCGACGTCGCCGTGAATCAATTCTTTACACGCGAACAATCGGCAGGAGGAAAAAAAAGAAACGGCAGGCTATTAATATCGCGCACGCACGTTGTACCAATCTCTATAAATACCGTGTCGACAGTGTGTCGGGCTTCGCGTTGCGCGGCACACCCGGTGTGAACCGGGTTCAAAGATAGTCGAGAGGGTTTTCTTTCCTTCTGCGAGCACCGCGTCGCGAAAACGCGGGGTTTCGCGCGAAAAGCGACGGGCTCTAAAGCGATTTCACTGCGAACCAGTCTCGCAACCACAGAGGAATAAAAGATTTTTAGAAAGTGGATTTTGCCTCCGCTTTTATAAAACGCGGTTCATAAAGAAAATTAATAACATTCTAAAGAAAGTTAATGGAAAAATGGAAATGAATTGAGTTTCTATTATTTTTTTTTTTAATTGTTCTTCTTAAATATTAACTGCCAGTAATTTTTATCAGGAAAATATATTATTAAATAATGTAATTATTGTTATTAGAGTTTTGAATTCTTGATGGTTTTATTTCCTTTTCATTTCCTTTCCTTCTTAAATATTAACTGCCAGTAATTTTTACCAGGAAAATAGATTATTAAATAATGTAATTATTGTTATTAGAGTTTTGAATTCTTGATGGTTTTATTTCCTTTTCATTTCCTTTCCTTCTTAAATATTAATTGCCAGTAATTTTTATCAGGAAAATACATTATTAAATAATGTAATTATTGTTGTTGGAGTTTTGAATTCTTGAAGATTTTATTTCCTTTTCATTTCCTTTCCTTCTTAAATATTAATTGCCAGTAATTTTTATCAGGAAAATATATTATTAAATGATATAATTATTGTCGCTGTAGTTTTGAATTCTCGAAGGCATTGAAGGTTTCATTTCCTCTTCGCGATAAAACAACGTGCTTTCGCTGGCTCAGTTAATGACATGCAGTATCGACAGTTTAAACGTGTAGGCGTTGACGATTCAATGTACGACACTAGCGTTTCAGTAACCTTGCTCTTGCCTTGGGCACAGGGGAAATCCAAAGCAACGCGTAAACTAACAATAAGCCGAGCTATCGATTACTTTATTTTTACTGCACGTGAAGAGTTAAATATCTTGCGACAGAGTTCACGTTCCAAGTGAACTTTTCCCTTTAAGAACAGTCCAAGCATAATAAATACGTGATTAAAAAGGTGAACTTATGGTCTCGATATATTAAAGATATTTAATTCAGGAAGGAATAACTCCCACAGTAAATTTCTGCGAATATTTCAAGATTGACACGTTCGTATTTACTGAGGCACTGATTTATGGAGTTTGCGTTACGAGTTCCTTCGAACAGCATTTACCACCAGCTGACCGCCGTAAAACCGTGAGCTTACAGGTGTAAACGCCTACCTGGTTGTTTCAGCTGGTATCGGCGTATCCAAAGGACACGTCGGCGCCTACGCGCGCTCGAGATAGAGCAGCACGTGGCGACGAGAGCTTACCTCGAACCGATTATCGTGGAAAAGCGAACTTATTACAGCCATTATCGTGTCGTATCACGTCACGCTTTCCCACGTAGACGCGCCAGGTTTCCACGCGCTCCCACTTAATAATACCTCGACCCATTTCCGATTGTCAATCACTATTGATCTCCAAGACGTTGTCTCAAGTGTTAAAAAAATATCTAAAATCAAAATATGCCTAAGAATTTTAATAAACAAAAAACAGGATGTAATCCTGCATGTAAAATGTAATAAAATATGATAATTTATATTTAAAATCATTAAACTGAGGTTCTGACTTCATAAAATATTTATGTATATAAAAAATACGTATAAGGAATTGGAATTACTAAGAAACCCTTTGGATGTGTTGGAATCTAAACGAGTTTTCTGTAAAGCACGATGGAGACATATGGACACCGTTACGTCGTCTGAGATCCAGTTTTGATAGATGAAATCCGTGGATGGGGGGAAACTGGAATTTTATTTCACAGATAAAACGCACCGCTTTAAAGTAAGAATGCGTGCTATTCCGGAAGTGGGGATTCCTTGCCCCGGTGAAAGCGATATACTCTCGTAGATTGGGTTTCTTCATCAACAGAAAACGTTAACATTGAAGTGCTACCGGCACTTCAATAAAGTACATTAAGTAATACAGATCAGCGAAACGTATTAATCCTGATCAAATACTATGATTTTATATTTTAATACAAACAATAGGTAATTCTGTTTCTATTCGCTGACAAGTTTTCGCAGTGATTCGTTTAACAGCACTCGGTTATTTACTATTATTCGAATACGCGCGCGCGCGCGGGTTGTTGCACTTAGGAATTTTTATGCAATTTATTCCGCGAACGCAGTTTGTGAAACGTATCGCATAACGCGAGTGATTAACGAGTTTCCACGCAGCGATACAATTACGGCGAGCGAAGTTTGGTCCACTCAGCGCGGATGTGGATGTAGCAAAAACTGCGTGACGACATTTAATAGCGCGCGGACAATTTTCTAGTAGGATTTATACGCTCCATCATCAAATCCACTTTCGTTTCAATTCAACTTCAGACGAATTCTAGAATACTTTCAATAATAAGTATAACAAATATTCACGGAATTAGTACGTCCAATATAATTGTATACTTCGTGAAAAGCATTGCGAAGGTACGAGCGTAATTTGGAAATTGAGAATGAGACCNACGCGCGCGCGCGCGGGTTGTTGCACTTAGGAATTTTTATGCAATTTATTCCGCGAACGCAGTTTGTGAAACGTATCGCATAACGCGAGTGATTAACGAGTTTCCACGCAGCGATACAATTACGGCGAGCGAAGTTTGGTCCACTCAGCGCGGATGTGGATGTAGCAAAAACTGCGTGACGACATTTAATAGCGCGCGGACAATTTTCTAGTAGGATTTATACGCTCCATCATCAAATCCACTTTCGTTTCAATTCAACTTCAGACGAATTCTAGAATACTTTCAATAATAAGTATAATAAATATTCACGGAATTAGTACGTCCAATATAATTGTATACTTCGTGAAAAGCATTGCGAAGGTACGAGCGTAATTTGGAAATTGAGAATGAGACGTTTGGAGGCTGTCTTTATGTTAAACAGAATTGAGAAACGGAATAAAGGGCCTCAGAAATGCCACACTCTCTGTACAACAGGAAGTCGTTTCGTGGGAACCGAAGGATCTACCATTTGCATCTAGGAAATAACAGTTGCAAACTGAAAACTGGTTTAAAGGGACGATCGAAATCCCGTCGGACAAAAACGAATTTTCGTGCCTTTTCAATATCGGAGTCGCATGCTTGAAAAGGGAGAAGCGCGGGGTGTCTGAATCACTGACAAAGGACCCGTACTGTATAAAAAAAAGCCCGATTCGTGAACGGAATGGAATGAATGGACGTCCCATTGAAAAGATCCTGCGTGGAAAATTAATGAACGTCGCCGATAAAATTGTGTGAATCATCGGTAATTGTTAAGACCCGTGTTTACACTATTATGCCCGCGAGCATTGTGCCTACGGAACAAAGTGCAGATTGAATAACGAGAACAATAAGAATCTTATCCAATGCGTTTATGAATTCTTACGAGACCGACTGACTCATACAATCCGATCGTAAACGAAATTTCCTACGCGACTGTCCCGCCGTTGTTCGAGCGGAATTAAATACACGAGGTCGACCACCCGTGATATTCGCGTAAATCCGAGGGCGTCCTTTCGGAAAATGTTTTTGAATTGTTGCCAGCATCGCGCAGTCGGCTCCATCAATGATCTAAGGCAAGGACTCGATACGCTGGCGTGCTTTCTATTCACCTTTTATTTAAACGCGTGCTCTCATTCGAACGCTATACCCCTGTATATACGTATATATGTACGTGTTCTTGTTGGCACAGCCTCAAAACTCTCTTCCAAAACTCACGCCCGGAAACTCCGAGAGGCATTAACTGCACGTTACACTCCGACGGTTTTCAAACTGGCTTAAACATCTCCAATCGGACTTTCACGAACAATCCTCAATAAACAATTTCCTTTGAAAAGAATTCTCAACTTTTAACAATTTTTCTCTTCGGGGTACAGAGAGGTAAAAAGTAGATAGAAAAAAGAGAAAAGTGAACAAAAGAACGTCTGCGTCACACATTCCGAGAAAGTCCGCAGACGAACACAGTCGGTCAGTCAGCCCATTCCCACGAGACAAGAGCTACGGCGAAGTATGCCGAAGAGGCTGGACGTTGTATGTGTGCGACACATTATGCATATTTACGCACAGGTTGATATCGGTGAATCGGGCTGCAGGTAGGATGAACCCGAACCGGTTTGCGATCCCGGGAGGTCCGTTCGTATGAAGAAGACAGAGAGAGAGAGAGAGAGGAGGAGTTTAGAGACCTGAATAAGAGCATCGGAACGTCGACACATCTGGATCGCATCGTCGACCCTGACAAGCCACGTAACACGCGCGATATGCTCGCCGTATATAATTAATGGTTTGGTAGCCCGTGTTCCGTGCGCCGAGCAGGAAATCGGATCGATCGCAACAGAGTCTGCCGTTCGGTCAACGCCAGCGTCCACCAAGTCAACGCGGCTAATTTACGATCTAAAATAATAAAATACTCGTACATTTATTCTATTAAATTTCACAGAATTTTGCTTTTAGACGAGGAAATGTACAAACCATTCTGTTTTCCCCTCCTTTGAGTTTGTATAGTCTGAATAGTTGTTGGAAAACATGCGGTAAACTGGCGCAAAAGCTGGGAGATTGAAGGTCCGCGATGCGTTGAGCCGGTCAAAATAATTGCGCCGCGTTCGTTACACGCGCCCAGTGTAACGTGTATCGTTAGTCACGTAGGATCCAGTGGAAACGGTTGGTTATTTCCCAGAAACGCGTTTAACGGGACGAAGGAAAGCGCTGATTAACGAAGAAAAGGATAAAAATAACTGGATTAAATGTGCCGGGCGTGACGCGAACACCGTCTGCCGTCTTAATTGCGTTCATAAACGCTTTGGACGGCCTGTTGATGCTAACTAACAGTTAGCTGCACGATTACATCGCCCTTGGAAGCTCGCTGATTCTCTTCAACGGTCTTCCACCACTTAAAAATTTCCTTAACTCGATGAAAAGTCTGCGTTTCGAATTACTTACTGAAAACTCGACGGAAATCAGTTTTATTACGTTAGAATAAATTCTGTTCAATACAAGATTAAAAAACTCAATAAATAACAAGTTGTTAACTTATTTTGTACGTTTCCTTCATTTGGACATTGCTATTTGTGATAAACCCGCAGGTATCTGTCTGATTAAAAAATTGGATTGTATCTGGGGTATTTGAGGAAATATTTGGACCGGGAGGAATCGATTTCACGAATACCGTGATTGGAATCCCAAAATTGGGGTCGTCAGCTGATGGACGTTACGTTACTTCCTATATGCTCGCCCACGCGTTACACAATCAATCTGCTCGTAGCATTTACATCTGGATTACCAGAGTGCCAATTTATTAAACTGAATTTGACACGTTTATAAGAAAATTGAGTGTACAAAACTATTCAGCGTATAAAAAATCATGAACGATTAAGCATTTCGTATCTGTAGACTGATATCATGATTTATTTTGAATATAAATCAATCTCGATGAAATGTTAATACGGAACTCTGAGATTTTTTATGATCAACTTGAATTTTGATTCCTTTGAGGGGAAAAGCTTGCGAAACTTGACTGATGTAACGTAGCTGCGCTGCTCTTACATAAAGTGCCGTTATTTCGTTCCCCTATAGATCACAGCCGTGCAAGAGTGTGCTACGTGCCATAACTAGGAAACCGATCGAAAATTTTCAATACGTGCGAAGACGATAATTACACAATAGTGAAAGTCGTGTATTTTAACGTACTAAAAGAAGAAGATTTAATAATGCATGATGGATGAGAATCGATCATTGGCGTCTTATATAAAATGTATTCCACTGCAAATCTTATAAAATTCACAATTAAATAAATCACTATTCGACTATTAATTATTGCCAGCCAAATGATTTATGCTCATGATCATTTGCGTAATCCTAAATTGTTACAATATGTTAGAGAATATTTCTGTCCTGTTAATTTACAATTTACGATGTTCATTCATGGATGCGTGACGCGTAATCTGCGATCGTCCTCCGACGAACCTTTTTTTCGCGTCGTGCCTAATTTGGAACATGAAACCTTGCGAATAATGGAAACGTATCGGGGACACATCACAGAAGGCATTGTCAAAGCAGCTGCACCGCGTCACCTATTATCGATTTTCATTTACGCCAATAAGTCAACGTAGATAATAATTAGCAAAAATTTTAAAAGGGACAATCATCATTTTATGAAACCCATCAAATAGATATTCTGGATATAGGAACGAAACTGAAATTCATCTTATTTCAGCGGCGAAGTTAGTGTTTGTAAAATATGATAAATACATATCGTAAAATTGATACAGGCGGTATCGCGCTTAGATCTGCGCTATCATGCGCTCTCGGCGATACGCATTCAGACGCCGATCAGTGTCAAATCAAATTGACACGTACGAAAAAGAAATTATTTGCTCACGTTATTCATAGAACGAGTGTACAGTGATCTTGCAGCCAGATATAAGATAGCTGGAGTGCGCAGTTGAACGCTTCTCATGTTCAAGCCTTTCAATGGGAATACAGATCGTACAGTCTGTTTCATAAATCTCAGAACATTTCCAACAAGTGTATCAAAAAATCTAATAAAGTTATGAATTACTAATTATAGTAGACTTTTAATTAAAATATATTATAATCAATCATGAAACAGTATAATAATTGACAGTATTAATAAAAATTGAATCGAATAATTTAGAAGAGAAACGAGCATTTACAATTATTAATTATTTCAGATAAAATTTCTTAATGATACTACGAAAAAGTTGGAATATTCTTAGAACGTCTGATATAATTCTGGTTGCATTAAATTGGATAATAAAAGGCGTGGCTTGTTAGCCGAATTGAATTATTACACGTTAAAGGAAGGCGATAAGCGCAGATAATGTATTATTGATCGATCGGACGTCTTTCGCCAGTGCGCAGTGACGAATTAAAAAACGATATCGAAATGAAAAATTGCAGTTTTCGGTAATAGTTAATAATTCGGACATTTTTCAAGCTTAATCGAAACTGACAGCGATCGTTATCATGATTGATCATCCCGAAACAGGTGAGTCAATAACAGAATATTTCTGTGGACCTGACCCCGTTTTAATTGGGTTACAGAAAACATACACAGCCTAAAATCAGTATACTTGCTTTAAAAGTAGAGCAGAATTTTATGAAACATACAATTATTTCCCAAATAAATTTAGAAATTTAAATAGGAATTTTCTTTACTCCTTAAAACTGCAATATATCTAATATCTCCTTAAATATTTTATAATTATTATCTCAACCCATTCTATAAACTCATAGAATTTATTCCATGGAACATAATAAGGGCAGAACCGATTGAAAGCTTGATTCCTACGATTAAATATCAATGGTGAATTTTTTCGATGAAAGAACCGAGGAAAGTCGCGGTAGGGAAATGCGAGCCGAAGCGAGAGCAAAGACTGACAAGCGCGTACGCGCGAGGAATGTCGGATCGCTTAGAAAGGCGTCAATGAATCGGATCAGGGTGAACGCACTCGCGGGCTGATTTTCAGGTCGAAAGTCATGGTCACTCGCCGGGAAGGAATGCGAACTTCTGATTGGAATTCCTGATAAGCGGTAATTAATTTGATCTGCCGTACCGAGGAGCCTGTCCTAGATTCGAGCCGCGAATTCCCATGAGGCGAACGTTCAAAAATCTTCGCTTCTCACTGAAAATACATAATAAATGGCGTAGCTTTGAATAAAATGGATGAACTATGAAATGACTTTATTTTAACACGCATCCTATTTTCGAGTAATAAGTGGAACGGACTATAAGTGGTTCTTGGTATCGTTGATTTATTCAGTACTTCTATCTATCTATTCTATCTATAGACCATGAAGACGTCATTATTTTTGTATACATGTGCTGTCGAGTTAAGAACAGTAATACTCGTCAACGTATTCTATTTATTCTCTCCTGGAAAAAATTGCATCAATTTCCCCTAAATTGTGATGAATCTTTCATTGTGCCTGACCGGTTGAAATTTCCTGAACGCACGTATCGGACGCACATCGATTTTACGACGAGCACGAGGAGAGTGAACGCCAGCCGCGCGGGTTTAGATAGTGAGACCACGTAAAAGGTGTAGAGCCGCGCGCGGAGAAATTATTCAGACGAAAGTTCTCTCGACGATTTAAAGGGGGTCGACGAGTTCACTTTCGAGGAACTCTGTTAACTACGCGACGGACGCCTCCATGATTCTCATCGTTTGATTATTATTCGTTGGTATGAACGCTGCATGCGTGTCACCGGTCGAGTGAGTCAACCGTTTTATTCGCACTGTGTACAATTTTATACTGGTTTGTGATAGTCGAGTTCGTTTACTATTGCAACTGCCAATCGTTGCACTCGTCGTTATCAAAACTGATTAAAAATCGTAAGTACTCAAACGATTTCCGATATCATTTCTTACAGTCTTCTACAGTTTTATATCTCAACATTGCAGAAATAATATTTTATATATAAGAATCCCAAATTCTTATTTATAAAAAAAACAATAAATTCCTGTACATACAAACGTTTTATGTTGTAAACTCTGAAGAAAACATGAAGAAAATGTCTGATACAAGTAATAAGTAAATAAAGGGGGAGAGAGTACAATGGTCGAAAAGGACTGCACTCTTTTATGTACTGTGTACGTCTAGGTAGGCACATGTACGGAACTGGGTAGGTTCGTGTCCTACAAAAGCCGTAGATACGGCGGCTGGGATCGATTTTTCCCTAAGGTCATCTCTCGAAATATCACCGTCGCGAAATGAGGAGAACCTCTAGATAAGGGTGCGCATTTGATCGCATTCCTACATTGTCCCCGTTCGATGGGCCTCGCCACACTCGCTCCTTCTCGCCCACCGTCAATCGATTCATTTCCGTGTCTCGGGAAAATTTTACTTTTCCTCACGTACCTCCGTAATTTAATCTTCATAAATTCTAGGATAAACTTACATGAAGAGTTATCGCTACCAGCAATCTTCATGAATCACAGGATAAAATTACACGAGGATCTAATGGCAATAATTACGGTGCAAATTTTTATATCAATCTCTATTTATTATTATTATTATTATTTAAAATAAATTATGCCAGATTTAAGGAACTATTTGAGGATTTGATATAATCGCGTGTAATATAAAGAATGTGACCTATAAAAACAGTGACATGCAATATTTAAATCCCTCCCTGCGGCGTTACACTTCGTAAAAAAGTCCTAAAAAAATTCGTTTTAAAGTGATCTAGCGAAGATGATCGAGTTACAATAGCGTCTTTCATCAGGCGTGCAGTTTTAGTTGGTCGTGCCGATGATGAGAACGCCACGACGCGTACCTTTATCAGAAAGCATTCTTTGCTCCGACTGATAATACGTTTGACTCTCTTACGTAACAGTTGCAATGTAGGTCGCACAAATTGTTAGAACTGCTAGGTACACACTGGCCCGAGAGCAAAAGAACTCCTCAAAGAGTTTTACACGCGAGATGAAATGTCGCGTCGCCTCATAATTTATTTAATATCTCCTCGGATCTGCGTCACTTGTTTACCCTTGCATTTCTCAGCGTCATTTAATTACGGAATCTTTTGTGAAATACTTGTGACACAGGTTTCAATTTCGCTTCGTTACAACGTGTATTCAGGATAACCGGTGAGAGGGGCTTTGATCGCGCGATCATTAAATAACTGCCTGTGAGGGAGCGTTCGTTCATTTTCTTGGGTAGCCAAGAAAAGCAATTTCCGCAGCCGGATGAACTCGAGACGGTGGAATTTAATCGGGAAACATTGCACGTCGAAGGAAACCCGTTGACTAACAGTTNTTCGTTTTAAAGTGATCTAGCGAAGATGATCGAGTTACAATAGCGTCTTTCATCAGGCGTGCAGTTTTAGTTGGTCGTGCCGATGATGAGAACGCCACGACGCGTACCTTTATCAGAAAGCATTCTTTGCGCCGACTGATAATACGTTTGACTCTCTTACGTAACAGTTGCAATGTAGGTCGCACAAATTGTTAGAACTGCTAGGTACACACTGGCCCGAGAGCAAAAGAACTCCTCAAAGAGTTTTACACGCGAAATGAAATGTCGCGTCGCCTCATAATTTATTTAATATTTCCTCGGATCTGCATCACTTGTTTACCCTTGCATTTCTCCGCGTCATTTAATTACGAAATCTTTTGTGAAATACTTGTGACACAGGTTTTAATTTCGCTTCGTTACAACGTGTATTCAGGATAACCGGTGAGAGGGGCTTTGATCGCGCGATCATTAAATAACTGCCTGTGAGGGAGCGTTCGTTCATTTTCTTGGGTAGCCAAGAAAAGCAATTTCCGCAGCCGGATGAACTCGAGACGGTGGAATTTAATCGGGAAACATTGCACGTCGAAGGAAACCCGTTGACTAACAGTTTCGCGAATAATTCATCTACGCAATTTTTCCTCTTACGGGAAACGGAGCTTTGACCATTAAAAACGTTCTTTGAAAAATATTGTACTGCTAACGAATTAGCTGTGTTCTTCCGAACGCGATTACTGCACTGCGTTATCAGTGGCAATATTTTAAAAACTTCCAGTGACTCAGAGCTTGGAATCCTATTTAGATTTCGGCGCTAACGCGAAACGCAGTTACTTACCAAGTCGTCGCGTTTTCTATTATAATGACTCGAACCCATCTTCCTAGGAAAACTTGGCCATTGTCAGAGACAGAGGCGTATCCCCGGCCTCGACTATCTAAATGAGTTTGTATTGTAAACGCCTGACGATTCGCGAATGTTGACTGACTTTCCACGTTGTATTAATCCTACTTCTCTCGTGCTCATTCTCCTCACTTCTAATAAATTATTATCGTTTTGCAGAAGTGAGAAGTGTAAACGAAATAAAATGAATCATATTAAATAAATTTCTAATTCTATTCGAAATTATTTTGTATAAATTATAAATTTCACATGAAAGAAATGAAAGTATAAACGTGAAGTATGGAAGTTCAAAATACTTTAATAATAAAATTTCTATATTGACGATACTTGATTTTGTATGAAGATAGTCTGCCAATTAAATGACTAATGTTATTCAAATTTCAGTGCGAATTTCCGCGCCAGCTGACAGCGTTTCGCTATTGGAACTCACCGTGGCATGGTAGAATTTGGGACAAGTTCACCGGCAGTGGGACTAAAGTTTAAGCAGGCGGAGATAGAAACTGTCGAAAGCGTTCGGAAGGTCGGAGGCGAGACGAGAGAAAAGTTCCACGCTTCTTACGAATATGCTATTAATATTTACATGAGATTCATCCGTACGTCGATGTTCCTTCCATTTACCTCTTCCGGCCACTGGCAGTGATGAATGGCCAATTCATACGGAAATGACTTCTCGATAAACACGTTAAGCTTTTTTAATAGTCAGCGTTTCTAAAAGATGATTGAACAATATAGCAATTTTCTGCGATTGCAGATTTATAATAGAGAGAAAGATGTATTTATTTGATTTAAAAATTGCAAGCACTTTTTGCATTTTCTGCAAGTATAAGCTATTTTGTTTGCAGTTCATTGTTCAGTTTAATTAATCATTTTAACCAGACGTTATTGAGAAATTGAGATGAGTAATTAATCGAAACTAATGTCGGTTCCCTTTTATTCAATTCCGTAGTTCCATCCAAGTGAAGATATGCTCTCATTCATTCATTGTGTGCCTCGTTGCGCTCGATGGATTATCACCCAGCTTTTATAAGCCGTGTAAGTTCCATTATTCCTCCACGAGTCACCGTAAAAATTCATTACCATTATAAATTCTAACAAATTTAACAATGTCTAAGAACAGGCAGGATTTTATCCGGGGTAAAATAGCAATTTTGTATGAAAAAATAGGTACATTTATCCTGTACTTCGCTAACCGGTAAAACTTAACGGGGCGTACATCCGCGAAAATCGAGTAGGGACTTCAGTATTAGGCCTTAAATATAATTAATATCTATCTAATTAGATCGGCGAAGAACCAATGTTAAGATTGTGCGATTAACTCTGACTGGTAAAGTAAATGATTCAATTAGAATGATTTATATAGTGAGGATCATCGAAGGGGATGCGGTAGAATGAATTTTTCAGTTCCCATATCATCACTTAATAAATAATTGAAGAAAAACAGTATTTCCTTAATTAGTACTTTACAAAACGGATTTTTAATTAATGTCTTAATTTCCAACACTGTAGAAATTAAGACAATCTCTGAATTCAAATAAAAAGTAATTATATAAGATAACAATTTAAATGGAAACAGCTTTACATAAAAGGGGAATAATTATAGATACCTGACTGGCGTGTTACTTTCTTGTGAGGTTTTACCTCAAATCCAAGGTTTTATTCTTAAACTGGGAATAAGGTCTAAACAAAGATGGGCACTGATTCAACGATAGTTAAATCGCATTATTATTCTATTCTCCTCGCAATGAATAAGCAAAAAACCTGGATGACTCGGTCCTTGAGACGAACCAACCTACATTTCAAATTATATAAAAAAAGATTTGATTCGAAATCATTTTCGTAATTAAAGATTAATTAAAAGTGCTAATCAAACTGTCTTCATATTTCTGATTAATCGATGCCACACTAATTCTGATTTAATTACATAATTAATTATAGCCTCTCTATCGATTTCCAATTTTTCCATTTCACAATCCGATTAATAAAATAAATTTCGATAGCAACGTCGAATTATCTTTAATATCCACCATTACCTCGTTTTATAATCAATCCATTTAAATTGTAATTACTCATAACGAATGGATTCGACGAAACTGAATGGGCAACAATGGTTAACGAAAACCGAAACAAGGAAGCAAGACCCGAAGGCAGATCGCTTCATCTTCAACTTCCTCATCAATATTAAATCATGCACGGTGCGCAACGCTGACGGGGCAGTAAATTTTGTGGCGAACGTTAAGCGCGTTCGAGTGGCTATTACGACATCGACGATTTTCAACACCAATTAAATCCGTCGTACTCGTGTACACAGCGAATTCAATTACCAATTTAATTACGCAAGCTTTTAATAAATTTATTGCTTGTACAACTGTCAATGAGTGGTCTCCAGCAAGCTGATAAATCGTCAAGCGTCAATTATTAACATTTCTTTGCAGAGTGCATTAGCTCATCAAATTCGTGCTTTTTACCGAAATTAAATATGAAGGAAATCAGGATTTCCCGATGGCTAATGATTTATTCTCGGAGCAATAGGAGATAGCTCGGCCTAGTTTTTCAGGATCTAGGAAAATCATTTGTAATTACAAGTCTCGGTGACGACAAAGTAGCAATTTTACACATGGATACGCCGCGCGGCTCGTTTCGGAGAGAGTGCAGCGGATTAGCAGCCGGGAAGAACGGAGTAAGAGAAAATCGAACAGGCCAACGCTGGCTAACCCACACACACAACGCCGTTCCATTCGGATAACCTACTTTCGTTCCCCGGTATGCACGTACCGTCTTCTTCGGGAAAACGTGTCATCGTTTCTACAGATTTATGGTTTCGTTGCATTGATCCGACTCGGACACCGCGAAACTCACCTGCCTTACCTCGACCGATCTCGTTTAACGACAATGACTAATTGCATCGCAAATGGAATCAGTCTATCAATTCTAACGCAATTAGAATTAGAAGAATAAAGAAATTAATTGTATTGATTGTACAGAAATCATCGAATATTTCTTCAAATAAATTGTATTTGATAAGAATCTCGTGNCGGACACCGCGAAACTCACCTGCCTTACCTCGACCGATCTCGTTTAACGAAATGACTAATTGCATCGCAAATGGAATCAGTCTATCAATTCTAACGCAATTAGAATTAGAAGAATAAATAAATTAATTGTATTGATTGTACAGAAATCATCGAATATTTCTTCGAATAAATTGTATTTGATAAGAATCTCGTAAACACGGTTCAGTAAATTTGGTAAGGGTGCTTGAATAATTGATCGGCGAGATTAGCAATGGAAAGGGTGACCTAGTCCTTGACATTTTTCGATAGAAATACTGGTTCCTGTCCCTACGTCCAACAGAAGTATTAATTATGCTCGACTGGCTGCGACAGACGTTTCCCGCTCAGACGCAAACTACGCGGAATTCAAGAATTCCGATACACGGTAGCTGGAAAAAGCATTGGCACATTTCTATTCCGGCGTCCCACGTGCCACCCATTTTTCCATTTAATATATCTACGCGGTGTTGCAAAATACAAGCGCCGCGCGGAAAAATTCAATTGCGTGCCACCACTTTTTGCTGGAATTTTTTCCCGACGTCCGATAGAATGTTCCGATTCAAATTTATGTACATGCGAAACCGACGTCCTGAACGCGCCGCGACCGCGTGCACGAGCATGCATGCATGCATTTGCCCATCGGAAGCTGGTGATCCGAACGAGAAGCACGGAGGAAACTTTTGTGTCGGAGGAAACAGCGAACCGAATGCTGACGGATATTCCAGGCTATGCACGCTCGGATATAGTGATTCCGAACGACGGCGACGTCCAAAGCTACGAGTGCTCTTTTTATCGGCCTGAATACACGTTTCAAAGTTTAAGAGCGAAATATCTAGCTCGCCGATCGAAATACTAGCAGATATCTCGATTCATATAAACGAGGAACGGACAAAGGAAGCGCGAGCTAACAAGTCCGTGTTTCATCTCGTTACGTAATGACAAACAGTTTTCCTCGAAACGAAAACGAAAGTGATTTCTCTATTCCCGCGGACTGATCTCATCAAGCTGAATGATTCGGACGCGGCGCGCGTCGCCGTTTTGAATGGAAAGTAGACGGCCAATCGCCGGTGTCACAGAGACCAGTTGGCATTTAATGATTTCATAGGTGCTAATCGTTCAGATGTTCCGCATTCCTCGAATCGGTGTCTTTTTCTTTTGCGATGAAATATGCTGCGCTCGACTCTCACGTTTCAGAATAAAATGTAACGAGCCAGTCGGCGTTCACTCCGGCTTAATTACCATAGGTTTTATAATCCCCTGCGAACTTACATAAATGAAATTCAAAGAAAAGAACATGATTTCTGTAGCAGTAACTCTGTTAATTTTACTTAATAATTACGTGCGATCGGGATTGTATGCGACAAGAGATAAATAAAATTTGATCGTAACGATGGGTACGCTTTTCACTTTCTACCTGCCGACAACGATCTTTTCCCCGATTACGTCAGAGGCCTGTGAGAAAAAAGAAAAAGATTTGGCTGGCGTTTAATTGTCACGCACCTCTTCCTCGGAGATTGATAAAAATGTTACGTTACGCGACGTCGGAACGTGATGAATAAACTCCATATCATTTTCTCGTCGCGTTTAATCGACGAGACCTCGTCCGATGCGTGATGAATTCGCGTCACGCGAGCCGGGTGTCAAAAATTCGATCATCGTTAGGAAAGAATGCACGTAATTGCATATTTCACATCGCGCAAGAATAAATGCATGGCGAACGTGGAACGCGAACCGCCTAAGTAAGTAAAAGAGGAGTTGGAGGAAGAATTTCGAAGTTGGTGTCCGCCCGACGACTTTCTCGGAGCACGTTTTTCGGTAACGTTCAATTTCTGTTTAAAAGACCGTGCAAAAGTGTAATAAATTCGTGGCGCGTTAAATTTTCACTTTTTTTATGGGTTCTATACGTGGCTATGGAAACGAGAGGAGGTCGATTTCAACAGGTGGGCTTTCTAAGTCGCACGAGGAAAGGTAAATGAGACGGAAAACATTCAGAAAAGATACGTTAACGATATTAGAGACTCTCTACTCGGAGGTGATCACAATTACCGTCAGGCAATTTTATCAATTACTATAAATGAATAGATTTCATGCATTTACAGAGAAATCTTATACAGCGTAAAAGAATTAAATGTAAAATACATATTCTGATTTTTAAAGGATAAAGGAAACCTCTTAGATTCAATTTTCTGAATTAACATTATAAATCCTTGATACCAATTAGGTATAAAGGCTAACAATTGCCAGCATTCGATCTTTAAGCGGAATATCGATTGTGGCTTCAATGGTTAATATATATCTCTTAATGTAGCACGTACAGTACATATGATTTACGAGGATATGCATCCCCAGCTCATTTCCAGAATTACTATCACCGCAAACCAACCGCAAAGGCCGCTTGTATCCAGCATACGATACTCACTTTCATATCCACGACAAAAATCATTCTCATATTTCNGAAAAAGCATTGGCACATTTCTATTCCGGCGTCCCACGTGCCACCCATTTTTCCATTTAATATATCTACGCGGTGTTGCAAAATACAAGCGCCGCGCGGAAAAATTCAATTGCGTGCCAACACTTTTTGCTGGAATTTTTTTCCCGACGTCCGATAGAATGTTCCGATTCAAATTTATGTACATGCGAAACCGACGTCCTGAACGCGCCGCGACCGCGTGCACGAGCGNCTAATCGAGAGCCACGTTGATTAAAAATTAGCATTAACAAATTGAAGAAGGCGAATGAAAATCGTATCTTCCTAGCGTATCTAGAAGAGACGAAGCAGAGTCTGTAAACAACGTAATTAAGCAAAACGTTGTGTGCATTTTCCATATTAAATGTAACGGTGAACACGACCTTGCAACCTTCTAAGAATACGCTTTATAAGGCATCATGGGATTATGAAAAACGTCCATTAGCATGCCTGCTAAGTCTATTGACGAAATGACATAACACTAGTCACGTTCGCGTAATAACAGGCAGAGACTGCTAAGCTTTGAAAAATACTGACAGATATTGTATTAAATATCGCAATAATCATAATATAAAATACCCTCATTTTTGTTACAGCATTTGCGAGCTGCGTTGTGGGTGGATCAAACGAAACTAAAACGTGTTTGCCTGTAATTCGATCTGTGTTTGTTTACAAGTCGGACCGCTGTACGCGGCGGTTAGCAAAAGTAGTTCGCGCAAAATCGTGTGGAAAGACAGCGTACGTTACGCTAACAAGGAATGTGATAGCGCGGACTCCGGGACAGGGAGAACGTAGTGAGAGTAGGTAGGTATACGGAAACTTGGATAGCCGCCAATTTATACAACATCCGAACGAACGACCGACCGCGAGCTACGAGGATTTTACTCCTTTCGAGTTCTTTGACTGATTCAGCGTAAACTGGCCGCCGTGTAACTTACGTTCAACACTTTTTTCCACGCGATATGAATTCGATTAGGGGGGCATATTAATTCAAACCAGTTTTTACCCTTTAATACACGGCGGCGATAGTAAGATGTAATTACCTTGTAACGAATTTCATGAATTATAACTTCAGCATCGTGCTTCAAGTAATTACCAGATGCAAGATGGTATTATATGAATCCCTGTTAAATTAGTACTCGGAATATTAATAATAAAATGATAAATTACTTACTTTAAAAAGTATCGTATCTCGAAGTCTGAATTAGACAATTGTCACAATCGATCCGACTGTGTCTCTCTGACTATGAATAAAAATGTGTCCCTTTTTTTAGTCTGCAGTGCAAATATTGATATTGACAATGCTATTGGACGATGAAAACGTAGCTGGTATTTGCGATAGGTATTTGGCTTGTCAGTCAGATGGAAACCGTGGGGAAGCTATCGGCCTAATTCATCGCCGTTCCTTTGCCAGGGCATCGCACATACTGACAATATCTAACAGCGTATCGAAACTACCTGTTAAAGAACCGAGTCAAATTGCTATCTGCTATTGATAAATTGTACGGTCAAGACGCAGGATGGAAGAATGCTTAAAAAGTTCATTCAAGCAGCGTGTCCATCCGGAAAGAACAAGTATACGTATAAGAACTATACTTACTTGTGAGGGTAATCATAAGAAGCGTATGTCTTCTTATATTAAATCATCATGCAATTTGAGAAATTATAAGTTAAACACAGTTGACTTACCCGTGATATTACGTATATGTAATACACAAAATGATTTGCTATGAAGTTGACTTGGCGATATAAATGCATGATAGTGTCCGTATATTTCGGCGACACAAGGGTCCTTTTAGAACCTACAAACCTTACGCCAGTGACCGCAATAGTGCGTAACAAATGTCAAATCAAAGTTTGACCAGCGAAACGAAAATCGAAGTGCGCGACACTTCGAAATTTACAATTGATCAGAAATTCTGCGAACGTCTGTCTCGCTCGGGGAACGGTCCGAGAAGCTGTCATTCACGTTGGGATTAAACGTTGTTCGGTCGACGTTCGCGGCCGTATTTGCACGTTCGCAGAAGCGGCGGCATGTGAGCCTCGGCGATATTCTCGCTGTAAAAAGTCTGTCGGCAATATGCGGGACGATGTGACAGACACACGGGCAAAAACGGCGAGACGCGAACGGGAAACGGACGCGGTCGTGACGTACGCTTGCTCTTACTCACCGAAAGCAATTCCTCGAGGCAAATGAACCGACGAGCGGCGGCGAGTATCCTTCCTTCTGTACGCGAGCAGCTCCGAAACTAACCACAAATCCCCGTGTACGAGGCGAAGAACCAGATCCACGGGACACTGTAACAACACTTCACTGAAGACCGCGGATCGGGCGCGCGACCGGTTGACACTTATATCGACGCGCGATTCTACGATGCGATGGAATTTTCGTCACGTCGCGCGTTTTCTCAAGAAACGGTACAAACGCTCATATTGCTACTCCGCGGAGTGAATTACCAGCTTCCCTCTCTGGCCAGCAGCGATGGGCGTGGTGTAAAACACGAACTAGTCCGACCGGACACGAAAAACCACGACTGATAACGCGCTTTCTATTTGAATACGCGACGAAAATTATAGATTCGTATCTTCGAAATCTATGATTAATAAAAACTTCTGGTTCTACGGAGCTTGAAATTATTTAAAAAACGTAATCAGGATGTGAATAATACTGTTTAGACTTTACCTTGTATGATTCTTTGACGTCATTAATTGAGTTTAGAATTCCTAGCCTCCGTATGGAAAATCGACGATACATTCGCACTTTTCACNTGTTTAGACTTTACCTTGTATGATTCTTTGACGTCATTAATTGAGTTTAGGAATCCTAGCCTCTGTATGGAAAATTGACGATACATTCGCACTTTTCACGATGGTTTATGCATTCAAATAAACACATTTTGAAATATTTGATTCTAAAGCATTAGAATAACATGTTACGGAACGGCGATCATTTTTCTCTTTTTGTGTACCGTTTTATTTTGTTAGAAATAAAACACGGCTTATCGTGACTCGTGACAGTTATCAATGAATCGGGCATGCACCAGTGTGAACAGTACTCTACAATGTCTCCACGGACGTCTTCGCGTATTATGACAGTTTATTAAAAACACTATTTTTTAACTAATAGTTTAATATATAAATCATTAACTATGCGTTACGTACTCCCAAACAAGGTAAAATATCATTTTAATTGAAAATGTATTCGCGTTATGCTCAACTGCACTGTCCACGTAGGCCATGCTTGCGCAAATATAACCTTCACAGATAATATTTTTAAAATACACACGATTTTTACGATCCTCTCTATTTTTTATTGCTCCTGACATAATTTTTTTTTATTGACCGTAATGAGTTCATTGACCGATCGTCTATATTTAGGGGAACGATTAACATAATTTTTTTTATATTAAATCGATCGTTTTGTTATAAATATGTTTTGTTTCAGACCGAAGATGAGATGACGGCAGAAGAAAAATGGAAGTGAATATCGATACATGTTTTAAATAATTGATAGAGACAATCTGCGACGTGATTTTCTATATTTTATTATTGGAAATAATGTCACTTCGAAAATTTCAGGGTGCAGCACATGAAGATGCACGAAAAACATGAGGGGCATGAGGTGATGCACGCAGAGATGCTGATTATTTTATTCGTAACATTGGTAGTAGCACAAGTTATATTAGTTGAGTGGAAGAAAATACATTTTAAATCATATCAGGTAAGACAATCGCAGCTTCCAACATAATACAACATGCATATACTTAATAATTCAGATATATTTTCTTTCAGTTTGTTACCTTAATAGGTATGTGGATTATACCGTTTGGATTAAGTTTAAGAAATAATTGGTGGAGGTTTATATTCTTTTGGTTAGTCACGTCTTGTATAACAGGATTAGTAGTGAGGAAGGCTGTTCAAAAGCCTATCACAGGCACTACACCAAGGTCAGTGAATTGCTACTACAAGTATATAAATCCTTTTAACATACATTCTATATAATAATGTAATGAATTCTTTTTATAGATTGGTGTACAAATGGTTTCTCTTTATTTATAAATTTAGCTACGTATTGGGTATAATAAGTTATATCATAATGATAGCCACGTTTTTCGGTTTACACGTGGTGTTCGAAGTTAAGCCGCAAGTATGGATGGATTGTGGTTTACTTCTGTTGTTTTACGGTCTTTATTTCGGAGTATTAGGAAGGGATGTCGCGGAGATATGTGCCGATAAAATGGCTTCACATATTGGGGTGTGTATAAAGTATGCTAAAAACTCTCATATGCACCAGCTCGTGCAATATATTAAATAATTTTCAGTATTATGTACCAGGCCACATGCCCACGAGAACTTTGGAACCTGGTGTTTGTGCAGTATGTGGTAATAGACTGTTAGTGTCTGAGAATGAACTCGGTGTTATTGAAAACACATACAAACTGAGCTGCGAGCACGTGTTTCACGAGTTCTGCATCAGAGGATGGTGCATCGTAGGGAAAAAACAAACCTGTCCGTATTGTAAGGAAAAGGTTGATCTGAAGAAGATGTTCTGCAATCCGTATCCTTTTTAACATTGTCCTTAATGCTGACTCGTTAATAACATTGTATTGAATTAAGCTCGTATGCGCCTTAATGATGTATAAAGATGGGAACGACCTCATGTTTTGTATGGCCAACTATTGGATTGGATTAGGTGGTTAGTTGCTTGGCAACCATTAATTTTGTTTGTCGTTCAATGTATCAATTGGGGCCTAGGCCTCGAGTAAGTATCGGATACTAGGATAATTGAATTGCACTTAAGACATCATTGTGTTTCCGTAAAACTAATAATTTATTCATGTAAACGAGCATCTATTTGTATTTTTCTACACATTGTCGCTATGGTATTTGTTATTTATAACAACGAATTTTATTAGAAGTACGTGATTCCAGTCCCACTTGTGATTCAACTATTAATCGTAATTCAATCCCAATGTTGTAAACTTCTTGTGTAAACGTCAAATTTCTGTCCCGTTTATGTGTATAACACTTAATAGTAATTCTTCCAAAGATTATTTCCTAGTGTGTGTATATGAGGATTTCCGGTTCTTGTTTAATTAGTAATCACTTTTACCGTGTAAATCATTTTCTTTATTTTTTTAAATGACTGTAAAATTTTATTGAAATGCGTATTTTCAAATACAAATATATGAACTGTGATTATCCGAATTAACTGAAATTTAACATAGCGTAAGGGTAACGAACAGTTCCGAA
This sequence comes from Ceratina japonica, assembly GCA_019453355.1. Taxonomy (NCBI): domain Eukaryota; kingdom Metazoa; phylum Arthropoda; class Insecta; order Hymenoptera; family Apidae; genus Ceratina; species Ceratina japonica. The sequence goes on along the minus strand of SMSR01016154.1, from coordinate 24,160 downwards.
TTTTGTACGATTTAAGAAAGAAGTATTGACAATAGAAAAAAAAGTCCTAGTATGATTTTCACTTTAGTACGGAAATAGTTGTACCGAAATTTAGCTGTAGCGTTTTTTTAGACAAAATACAATTCGGATAATCTTCATCGGAACGTTTCGTTGTATGTGTAGAAATAACTTCAATCCATAAGAGCGATAACAGTCTTTCGTCATTCCACTTCCTTCTTCAAGCTAGTCAAACTAAATTCATATTAATCAAATAACTTCTCATCTGGTGTACTTATTATCCACAACACTTTCCAAGGGTATGCACTAACTGTATTCTATCTGTTATTAACAAACATCATTGCTAATTTTAACAATCTAGTTTTATGAATTTCGAAGTTGCGTGTCAGTGACGCGTTGAAATGAATTAGGAATTCGTTCCCTGCAATCAGTTGAGCTTTGTTGTATTACGAAGGGTCTATTTTATTTAGTGAAGTAATTATAGACGCGCAGGATAATTAATTATTTAGAAGGTATTAGAATCAGTATTTCTGGAACGTAAATAAAAGCAACTATATTTAACAATAGAACTATTTGTGATATTGTTATTAGTATTACTTCGTTTGTATTACATTTATTTTCGAAATGTACTTTCGATTGCACTTCGATATGGTATTTCTGACCGAGTCGCTTCATAATTACAAACGAAATAGTAAGAAATGTAATGAAAATTAAAAAAAAATTTCTTCTTTTAATTCACTGATGGTATACAAGGAAATCTTTGTAAAGTATTTTTCCACTATCGAATTCCACAAAGCAGTTGCTCAAATAACGCAAAATTTATTTTCACGAAGTGTTTCGCGGTAGTTCAATTCAAATCGTTGTACTATTGTAAATGAAACGTTGTACAATATACGCTCGATTAAATTTTCGTATCCCGAGAATAAAAAGTAAGTCTAGAACTGAACTCGTTTGCGGAATTTCTTTTTACGAGACGACCAGGTAGTTGCGTAACCATTGTAAATATTTCGATGGGAATTATATAAATATATAAATTGTAATAATTCGAAACCATAAATAACGTTGCTCCACATAATAAATGATGTACAAAAAACATACCAAGTTTATGTAAAATTTATTTCTCATCAATAAAGATTATATAAAACAGTAGATCAGTAGGAACTCGTAACAATTAGACTTTCCTCATTAACCATATGCGTTAGATAGCTCTATTATCCATCATATCTCATATCTGCCATCTCCCCTACCTCGTGCCACATGGCTAATCGAGCGGAAGTCGTTTTGACCCAACTTCTTATCCCCCGTTTTCGTTTTCGAACTTTTCCAGAATACCTGAAGATACCGTCAAAGGGGACGTGAATACGACGAGTGTCTAAGGGGGTTCGATCTGCGTTAAATACTATAATACCTAGTCGACGGATCGTACGTATATAAAGCGTCTCGTCGAGCACGGGAGAAAGATGCATTTATCATAATTTTTAATTGTTGGAAGGGTCGTGTGCCGAGAGAGGTACGAGATCTAAACGGGGAGGAACGAATGTCACGTGTTGAGTCCACCTACGAAAGAGAGAAATGACAACACCGTCAGTGATATTACTAAAAGTTCTTTAATCATAATCTCTCGTTATTCATTTAGCAAAAACCTATTCTTCTTCTTCTTTATCACATCACGCACTCATGGGTACCTTTTCAGACCTCCGGACTCGTAGCGAGAGCACCGCTGTACATTTATATCATATAAATATTTTATACAATCACGCCTGAAGGACCTCTCGCTACTATCCTGGGGAAGGAAACCGTACGACACGTGTGAGACANTTAACAATAGAACTATTTGTGATATTGTTATTAGTATTACTTCGTTTGTATTACATTTATTTTCGAAATGTACTTTCGATTGCACTTCGATATGGTATTTCTGACCGAGTCGCTTCATAATTACAAACGAAATAGTAAGAAATGTAATGAAAATTAAAAAAAAATTTCTTCTTTTAATTCACTGATGGTATACAAGGAAATCTTTGTAAAGTATTTTTCCACTATCGAATTCCACAAAGCAGTTGCTCAAATAACGCAAAATTTATTTTCACGAAGTGTTTCGCGGTAGTTCAATTCAAATCGTTGTACTATTGTAAATGAAACGTTGTACAATATACGCTCGATTAAATTTTCGTATCCCGAGAATAAAAAGTAAGTCTAGAACTGAACTCGTTTGCGGAATTTCTTTTTACGAGACGACCAGGTAGTTGCGTAACCATTGTAAATATTTCGATGGGAATTATATAAATATATAAATTGTAATAATTCGAAACCATAAATAACGTTGCTCCACATAATAAATGATGTACAAAAAACATACCAAGTTTATGTAAAATTTATTTCTCATCAATAAAGATTATATAAAACAGTAGATCAGTAGGAACTCGTAACAATTAGACTTTCCTCATTAACCATATGCGTTAGATAGCTCTATTATCCATCATATCTCATATCTGCCATCTCCCCTACCTCGTGCCACATGGCTAATCGAGCGGAAGTCGTTTTGACCCAACTTCTTATCCCCCGTTTTCGTTTTCGAACTTTTCCAGAATACCTGAAGATACCGTCAAAGGGGACGTGAATACGACGAGTGTCTAAGGGGGTTCGATCTGCGTTAAATACTATAATACCTAGTCGACGGATCGTACGTATATAAAGCGTCTCGTCGAGCACGGGAGAAAGATGCATTTATCATAATTTTTAATTGTTGGAAGGGTCGTGTGCCGAGAGAGGTACGAGATCTAAACGGGGAGGAACGAATGTCACGTGTTGAGTCCACCTACGAAAGAGAGAAATGACAACACCGTCAGTGATATTACTAAAAGTTCTTTAATCATAATCTCTCGTTATTCATTTAGCAAAAACCTATTCTTCTTCTTCTTTATCACATCACGCACTCATGGGTACCTTTTCAGACCTCCGGACTCGTAGCGAGAGCACCGCTGTACATTTATATCATATAAATATTTTATACAATCACGCCTGAAGGACCTCTCGCTACTATCCTGGGGAAGGAAACCGTACGACACGTGTGAGACACGGGCGAGGTGAGAGAACATTTAACAGACGTGCAAGCGGACCCGCGAGCTTTTTAACCCTTCGCACTCCGTAGGCCGAGACACATCGGGATTGCCGAAACGCTGCGAATGCGGAGGGTTAAAACGGTTGAGAAAGTCGGGGGTGTGCCAGGGGGATGAAACAATCGGTTTTAGACGCCACGAATACGACGGGATCGACGGGATGGGTAAAAGGGCAGACAATCACAAACACGGGGAAATTTTATAGATATATTTATTGAGTACTTAGCGTGTAAGAGTATAGAATATATGTTATCTTATCAGTTAAATATCATTACATGGTAGTCATTATATATATATAATGAGTCTTTAAAATAAACCTCGCGCGGACAGACTGCGCGCGCGTGTTGTGTGTTTTGTGTTTCCTTTTTTCTCGTCTCGTCTCATCTCGCTTCATCTCTTCCGCGTCTCTCCGTTTCTCTCGTGTTGTCCAAGTAATTCGAAGAGTTATTTACATAATGACCGCAATAATTAATATATATTTACATGTCTTCACGAAAGGACAGAACACAAAAAATTACAGAAAGAACGGACGAACTTGCGACGAGCGCCCGTAAAAAATCCGGGCACGGTTCTCGCGCGGCGATGGGGTGAGAGTTTTCCACCCCTTCGCCGGTCTCATTCATCCGTGTTGCGCGATCGCCGGCCGCGAATCGCGAGGAAGGAATCATTGCTAATCGTTTGCCTCGTTTTCGTATTCAGTTTTTTTTTTTATCTAGACCACCGGTACTCTATACGAAAGTATAAAGGGCTCTAGGTGACTGCCTTATCTCCGTTCTCATTTTTATATCTCGTGGATGATGTGGCTTTTTACGAAACTATCGCTATATCGATATTACTTGCGGTTACCCTAAAAAATTATCATCGGTCATCGATGCCAACGTCCCAGACTCGTGAGCAATAGAAAAAGCGTCGCCACACTTCAATATTACGCATGCCGCGTTACCTAATTATACGGGAGACACGCTAACAGCGCAGCGCGTCGACACTCCTTGATAAAAAAAAGAAAAGAACATATAATATAATAAGAAAAAAGAAGAGGAAGGACGAGAAGAACGCAAGGAACGATTCGATCGACGGCAGTGCGGTGTTAATGTATCAATATGTACAAAAGAGAGAATAAGGAGAAACACAACGAGACACCGGTTACTGACCAATCGGAATCACCCCCGGCCGTTGATCACGGCCGAACGAACAAAACAAAAAAAATATACAGAAATGCGCACTTACCCCCCCGGTCTACTGCTTAACACAATTTTCGTTATATATATATATATTAATTTCTTACGATAGCTCTCGTTCGCTCGCGGCATTCTTTCATCTTTATTTTAATACACGTTCTCACACGCTCGCTCTACTTTCTATTTACTCTCTTTCTCTCGCATTTGTTCCTTCTTTAAAGACATACACGATAGTTACGAAGTATTGCTTTCTTTTAGTCGCGTGCCGATCGCGGTTCGCCCTCCGACGTCACAGCAGCGGACGGTTTACCGTCGACGGCGAAGATTCGTGTCGAGCAACGATTAATAAATTAATCCGCACGGGATCGAGTGCGTGCGCGAGAATTCTGCCCCCGGCCAAACTCCGTTCGACGAGAAGACCGACGCACAGAGGAATTTGATTAAAAACTGTCTTTTTTTTTTTATCTTGGACGTAGTCTCCAGTCACTGATATACATACCGCGCGTTCGTGCGTTCGTCGGAATTCTCGCGGCGCGCTGTTTCGCTCGAAGGGTGACCATGCTAAGCGTAAAGGTAACTCGATTACACAGGATCTTCATTTAAAAAAAACGTCGCATCGTTTTTTCTCTCTCCGTTGCACCTTCTCCTCTCGCGTTTGCGTACCCCTTTCGTATAGACGAGTACACAATCTCGACTCGCAGTCATGTCTGCAGCCTTCCCTATCGCTATTATCGTTATTATTAAAGTCCACGAATATCACCTCGTAAGTGCTAGAACGCTACGATGGCAGTGAAATGAAATCAGTTTTGTTTGTTTTCGTATCATTGTCAAGAACCGGACAAAAGACGAACGGAGAGCGTTTTGTAAAAAGGGTGTGGGACATCGAAACGTGGGTCGAGCCCGAGGCTGCGAGCGGCTCAACGTGTTGGACTCCTCAGGGTTTTCTTCGGGGGTGAACGGTAAAAACGATTCGCGAGTACCGGGAAATATCAAAAAACGGTGGATCACAGACTGATATGCCTCGTGTTAAATACGTGTGTATACCTCCCCCGGGCTTCGAATCGGAATGGAAAGAGAAAAATAGGCGGCGGCGGCGACGGTCCGTCGAGGGAAATGTCTGTCGTCTCGGAGGCAATTTAGTAAACGGAAAACGGAACTTTCGAAGGAGTCGTATCATCTCGTCTCGAATCTCGAACGCGACGATCTACCGTCGCAAGAACCTGTCCGACGACCCTTCAAGCCACTGACTCAAGTACTCAGCCCGCGATGCATAGTCCGCGACGCGGAAGCTCGCATAAATTATGCCTTTGATGTTCGTCAGACGCTATGAATTACTGCGAGCACTTAGGACGTTTCGAAACGACTTTTTGCAGCGATCCAGTCGCGTTCGCGAAACCGTATCGCTGGCAAAACGCCTTTAGACACAATGTATTCGGTTGCACAAACTGCGAATGCCAATTTCTACGGTATTTGTTGTAACAATAATAATAATACACCTGTTACCTGTTAACGCGTTTGGTTCAGGGCTTAAAGGGCGAAGCAGCGGGTTGATTATAGAAAAAACTCAATTGTCCCTTGCAACGTGGACGCGAAATCTACTGTTAAACTTGCGTGGTTTCTTGCGGCACACTGGCTATACACAACGGATATGTACAGCGGTTTCTTTAAATATTTTTCATTTATTGTTTACGGTTCACTTATAGCACACACGCCTCTTTAAACACCGTTTACTAAATCCCTCGGCTTAGCTCGTCAACTAGCGTACGTTTACTTTGTTAATTATGATTATGTATGTTTTTTTTCCTTATTCCTTTTAATCCACCGTACAACTACCGGGAACACAACGTGGTTGAGCGACGTGGCTCGCACGTTGGCTCGCTATTCTCTATTTTTTTTTTTTTTCTTTATATATTTACTTATACCGTACGTATTAATATCGCGTCGTTTTTATATTCTTTCTTTCATTAGCGTTCTTTACTTTCTATGTTCATTGCTGCTTGACTTCGCTCCTTCTTCCCGTCTCGAAACCACCAGAGCTCGATTCCTCTGTTTTATTTTATTCTTTATTCTTTACACTTCTCCTTGGTTTTATCCGACACCGGTAGACACCGACGAGAGTTCGTCTTACAATCTTACGACAGAGAGGAGGTTCTCCTTATTCGTTTTCATTTCTTTTTTTTGTTTCGTTTACTTTTATTAAGAGATTCACTCGATATACTCGATGGTGCGCAGGGTTGATTTTCTCCACGGGACGATCCCACAGACACGCGGTTACATAGGACATCTTTGACGACACAATTCAAAAAATAATTTTTTTCATTTTTTTAGTAGAAAGATAGGCGGGGTATTTTCCGTACAATAGTATATATTATATCGCGCGTAATTATTATTTTCCTTCATTCTCTTTAATTAGTTTATTACTATTATTATTAGTGTCGGCATTACCACGCCGTCGTTATTACTATCGTTATTACGTTATCATATTTATTACTATTATTATCGTAATTACCATACCGTTATTATTACTCCCACCTGGACATTATTAACTCGTTTGATGCGCCTAATCACGACACTCCGGCCCAGCCCCGTCTATTGCTCGTCTCGTTAACGCCGCAATTGTCAATTGCCGACCACTGACACCGAACCATCACGTACAAAACCTATTACGTATCCCCCCGGCCCTCTCATCGTTTCGATTATCATAGCTATCTCGCGCGGCACGCGAACGTTATCGTAGCTATCGATCCCTATTTACACGTCTCCGTCTCTCCACCCCCGCCGGCGGCGACTCAATCGATCCCGAGACCGGTTTACTCGGACCTCTCGGATCTCGGACGCGAGTTTCAATTTTCGCCGGATACAATGTCACCGTTTCAATCGGCGAACGAGCGACCGCGCGCTCGCTTACTCATTCGCGTGAACCTGAGTCCGATTAATTCCCGATCAATTCAAACGGACTCTCTCCTCCGGCGCGGCTCATTATTATAACGCACCTTCTCTAAATAACAATATTGGGCGTAGGTGTCTCGCGTGTTGTCCGCGACGTGTACGACTGTTTTACATGTATACATATATAAAAGCATTATCGACAGTTTCTCGTTTCTTCGAATATTTATATTTATATTTATATTCATATTTATATTCATATTTATATTTATATTTATATATTTATATATATATATATACCTTTTTTATATTGTATATTATCTACACGTTACAATTAGTCGAGTAGGTATATATTTACAATCGCACGCCCTCACACTAACACACACCACTTCTCTTTGCGTCATGTTAAAAATATCTGCTGTATAATTTGTCGACGTATCTCCCCCCCTCTCTCTCTCTCTCTTTCTTTTTTTCTTTCCCTTTACCGTTTTGCATTTCCCTTTTCAACAGCAAGTGTGTCGTCCCCTCGGGAACCGTGAAAACCCACCTATATATTCGTGGGGACGAGAAACGCCCCGGATACGTCGGCCACGAAGCGTCCCGTTCGCGTGTGCCTCGGCGAGCGTAACGCACGACTCGTTAGACCCTGTTGCATGTGAAATATACGCCAAGCCCCGGAACCGATCGATCGCCCCCCCGCGACCTGGCGCCGAGAGAACTCTTCCTCCTTGAACCCCCGCGCGCGCCCACCGCTCGACGTTCGCCACCTCGAACATTTTCAAATCACGGACGGCACCTCGAACGTTCATCCACCGGTGACTCCTCGCAGAGATCGTCACCGCGCACAGGCTTCCTTCGTCTTCCCTCTCACGTTTCATCATCCCTCGAACTCCTGACTAGCTCACAATTTCGGACGACGCGCTGTCCCTCGAACCCGGAAAATCTTCGCAGTCGGCAAAACGGAAATTACTTTAACACGAGTGAATCACAAGCGACACGCTAATATGGCACACCGAGCGGGATCTCCTACAGAACGTAAAAAACGACCCAACGGATCAGCGACCGCGCGATTTTCGAGAACGAACACGTGTCACTTCCATCCTGAATGCGCTGAAGAAGACGACGAAGACGACGGTGGCGGCGGCGGCGGAGAGGACAGAGAGAACGATCGGGGAGTGTAAGAGGATAGACGGCACGTATACGCGGTCTCGATGAGTCCTTTCGGTATAGAACGAACGTTAGTCTTGTCTCTCTTCATTCGGTTAAGTCTCGACAGATTCACGTGGACGCGTGAATCAAGCCCCAGACGTCGCGTTCACGCGTCGCCTCCCCGAATCACGAGTAGTCGTGCCTGTGGATCCTGTTCCTCCTGTTGCCGCTCTTCCTCCGTTTCCTTTTGGTGTCCCTGGTGAACGCCACGTTCCCGGGGTCGTCGGCTAACTGCGGGTATCTGTGCACGCTGTGGATGTCGACGCCTTCGTAGCCGCTCACCGTTCCCCTAGTAATCAGCTCGTCCTTCTCCTCCTTCGACCAGTCGCCTCTGCCTTGAAAACCAGCCATTACCAGCTGCTTCTCGATCTCCCAGGCCCGTTCCACCGCCCTTTTATGCGCGTGCTTCAGTATCCTGTGCCTCTCCTGCTCCGGATCTGCTCCGTATTTTATAACCACTACCGCGTCTGGATTGTGCAGCCTCAATTCTTTCCAAGTACCAGCGCCGTGCTCCGTCGTCTCGTGCGTAGAAACGTTGAACATGCCGCCTAATCGGCGCAGTTCTTCCATGTCGTCGCGGATCTTCAACGCGTTGTCTTTTACGAAGTAGAACACGTCTTGGTCGTGGACGCTGAAGTGCAGCGGTAAGAAGTACGAGTTGTTGAAGACGGAAGTGACCACGTCTGGTACGACGCTGTTGACGCCGTCGACGACGCTGACAAGGGCGCGTCCACCCACGCGTGATACCAGGATTCCCTCACCGAAAACTGCGCGACGGTGAGCCACGCGAGGAAGAAGATTCCTCGTTTTTGGTTCCAGTTTTAATAGTGGTTTTGGTACAAACCCGAGGTCGGAGAACTTCTCGTGGACGCGGTTAACGATGCACTGCAAGCCGGACATGACGCCGAAGTCGGGAGTCAGTTGGGGCGAAGTGACCATCGCGTTCGGTTGGTACACCATCTGTTTCATGTACTCAGAGCCGAGCATCGCGGAGATGTCGTATCCGTACAGTTTCAGCCAGCTACCAAGGTCGGTCATGTACTCGACGTTCTGTTTGAAGTTGATTGGATCGTTATTCCGGAAACGATAAATGAAGATGTCTGTAGGAGTTGTGAGCTCGTTCGCCATTTGTTCCCAGGCTGGTGTCATCCATTGGCCGACTGTCGGGTCGTACAGTCTCTTGTTCAAGTACACTAACTTGGTGTTCGGATCCAGAAGACCACCGTGGAAGTCGATGGGCAGATAGAAGTCTGGATTTGTGTCTTTAATTATCTTTCCAAAAGGCGTGCGTCTCATTTCTTTGATCACGTTTCCGTTCGTGTCGAAGAGAACCAATGGAGAACCGTTTTGATCGGTCGCCACGTAGAACCTCTGCTCGGATGTTTCCACTGTTATGAGGAAGTTCCGGGAGTCGTAGAGGAACCGGAAGGTCTTCGCAGACTTCGGGAAGTGGACGTGCGTGATCAGGTCCGGTGTCTTCGGGTTCGCGTAGAAGAACTGCGTGATGTTTTCACGGTCGTCGTTCCAGGCTACCAGGCGGCCGCGGTCGTCGTAGAAGTAGCGGATCTGGAACTTCTTGTGCTCCGACGCGTGGATCAGCTGTCCCCGTGAATTGTAACTGCAATCGAAATAAATTGTTACTCGATTCACGAATGATTAGAAATAGTATTTATTATAAAATATTCCTATAAACCTGTATTTGTGTTCTCCACGAATCACTACGAATCCCCGAGCGTCGTAAGAATTGAACTCGACGTCGCCGTATTGGACGACCCTGTCTCCACTGTCATACCCTAACGCGATCTTCTCGTTGTGCTCCGTGACACCGATCACGTTACCATTTTCATCGTAAGCGTACTGCCAATTGTTCTCTGTATCAGCGACTTC
>SMSR01016154.1:0-13875 GCA_019453355.1 Ceratina japonica | reverse complement strand
GAGTTGTTGAAGACGGAAGTGACCACGTCTGGTACGACGCTGTTGACGCCGTCGACGACGCTGACAAGGGCGCGTCCACCCACGCGTGATACCAGGATTCCCTCACCGAAAACTGCGCGACGGTGAGCCACGCGAGGAAGAAGATTCCTCGTTTTTGGTTCCAGTTTTAATAGTGGTTTTGGTACAAACCCGAGGTCGGAGAACTTCTCGTGGACGCGGTTAACGATGCACTGCAAGCCGGACATGACGCCGAAGTCGGGAGTCAGTTGGGGCGAAGTGACCATCGCGTTCGGTTGATACACCATCTGTTTCATGTACTCAGAGCCGAGCATCGCGGAGATGTCGTATCCGTACAGTTTCAGCCAGCTACCGAGGTCGGTCATGTACTCGACGTTCTGTTTGAAGTTGATTGGATCGTTATTCCGGAAACGATAAATGAAGATGTCTGTAGGAGTCGTGAGCTCGTTCGCCATTTGTTCCCAGGCTGGTGTCATCCATTGGCCGACTGTCGGGTCGTACAGTCTCTTGTTCAAGTACACCAACTTGGTGTTCGGATCCAGAAGACCACCGTGGAAGTCGATGGGCAGATAGAAGTCTGGATTTGTGTCTTTAATTATCTTTCCAAAAGGCGTGCGTCTCATTTCTTTGATCACGTTTCCGTTCGTGTCGAAGAGAACCAATGGAGAACCGTTTTGATCGGTCGCCACGTAGAACCTCTGCTCGGATGTTTCCACTGTTATGAGGAAGTTCCGGGAGTCGTAGAGGAACCGGAAGGTCTTCGCAGACTTCGGGAAGTGGACGTGCGTGATCAGGTCCGGTGTCTTCGGGTTCGCGTAGAAGAACTGCGTGATGTTTTCACGGTCGTCGTTCCAGGCTACCAGGCGGCCGCGGTCGTCGTAGAAGTAGCGGATCTGGAACTTCTTGTGCTCCGACGCGTGGATCAGCTGTCCCCGTGAATTGTAACTGCAATCGAAATAAATTGTTACTCGATTCACGAATGATTAGAAATAGTATTTATTATAAAATATTCCTATAAACCTGTATTTGTGTTCTCCACGAATCACTACGAATCCCCGAGCGTCGTAAGAATTGAACTCGACGTCGCCGTATTGGACGACCCTGTCTCCACTGTCATACCCTAACGCGATCTTCTCGTTGTGCTCCGTGACACCGATCACGTTACCATTTTCATCGTAAGCGTACTGCCAATTGTTCTCTGTATCAGCGACTTCTAGGACGTGACCATCAGCGTTATACGTGATCTTCTCCATCTTGGTCCACTCCTTCTTCCCTATAGCATCTTTTCCAACCGACAGCTTCCTCATCTTTATACGATTTCGATTGTCGTATTCAAGTTCCATACGGAACACATCCAGCGAGCGTATGTTCATCAGGACTGTCTTAACTCTGCCGTGCTCGTCGTAATCAGTGACAGTGACGAACTGTTTGCTGGTGTCATGCATCACTGATCTATTGAACAGGTTCCTATATATTCGTAAATCACCCACGCCTTCGAGGATTCCAAGGTTCTGATTGTATTTTAATCGCTGCTGCGGTAGCTGCTTCCCGTTTATGTCGACCTCGATACCGGATATCCTCGCGTTCCCGTCGTACTGATAACGATAACGCGCGTTATCTAATCCGCTCTTGCTACCGAATTTGATCTTCTCGTCTTTGACGATGCCGGCGTGGTATTTGTATTCCAGTCGCATCTCGAAGTTCGGCTCGGTGATGTCGATGCTGTGAACAAGACTCGAGGTCTCCTGGTAGGTATAATGGATCGAAGAGAGTCCTGGAAAAAATTATAGGAAATTATATTTAAATGCGAGATTCGAACGGACGATTTTAAGTAATTAATAATAAATCCTAGAAAATGTTAATAAATAATAATGTTACTTACCAGCAAGGGTGGTCTCCAGTTTTCCCGTATGATCATACACGAAGGTGACCTTGCCGCTCTGGTTGGGATACACTTTAGCCAAGATCTGACCGTCATCGTTGTACAGAATCTCATACGGATGTCTGTTCATCGGCGAATAATACTGATACTTGTAGAAACCAAGAGACGTTTGCAAGGAGAACGCGTGAATGTGTCCCCGCGGCGTGGTCAACGACTGTAACGCTCCGGCCTCGTCATATTGCAACAAGTAATCGCTTCCTCTAGGCGTGGTCACTTTCAGTGGAAGACTACTAAACATGTCCTTGAACGCGTACACCATTGAAGTACCGTCGCTGTATTTGATTTCGTACAACCTCCCAGCCGTGTCGAAGCCATAAGTCTCGCTAATATCTCCCCAGGTCCAGCTTGTCAGTCTACTAAATCGATCGTATTCAAGTTCAACACCGGAGAAGATGCCATTCCTTGGCCCCCATTTGACTGGTCTCGCTGTTCTGTCGTAAGTAACGTTCAAGATCTCCACGTCGTCCATGAAGACCGCCACGCTGTTCGTCTCACGGTCATATTCCAGCGACAGTAAAATGTCTCCGTTTACTCGTAGCTTTCTTCCAACCTGCGCTACCGATTTCGCATTTCCTCTGTTCTTGTTACCCTGTTGCTTCCTGAGGAAGTACCTCCATTCGAACCTGTTCGCCAGGTCACCAGCGATCTCCGTCCTCTGTTTAGCTGGTACCGGATTGCTTTCACCCAACAATGGCTCGATTTCAGCTAGTACTGTGTACGGCAAGGTGTCAGTGCTAACAGCGTGGGCCCATGGCGTTACTTGACCCACAGATCCATCTGGTAACACTGTCGTTCGTTGCTCAGCCTCACCGATCTTAGTTATAACAGAAGATCCTTTAATCAGCATCGAGATAGGCTTCCTGTTGTTCTGTCCCACTTTGACAACAGCTCCCTTCAAGCTCAGATCGAAGGTAAGACTGAACATCTTTCCAGTTGGAGTAACTACACTCGTGAGTCTGCCAAATTCGTCATAATTGTAAACGAAACTCCTGCCAGTACTGTCCAGCTTCGTCTTCAGCAACCCAGTCGGTCCATGATAATCAAACGTGACGTTATAATTATCCGGCGTGCTCAGCTCGTGCAGCATCTTCATCCTCGACATCCTGAGCCTGCACTTCTGCCCCTTCGTGTTCTCGATCGAGTTCACTTGACTGCTGTAATCTCTCAGCAGGAACACCTTGTTACCAGCAGCATCCGTAATCGTGCTGAGCTTCCCGTTGCTGGTATTCACGTTGTACGTGAACTGGTAAACAACTTCCCCGGTCAGTATATTCTTCGTGGCTACGTGCTGCCCGAACCTGTTGAACACGTAGATCTCCTGAGTAGCCGGCGAGTAGATCTCGTACTCCCTCGCGTTGCTAGCGTCCGGGATGCTGGCCATCACCGACCGGATCCTGTAGTTCGCCTGATCCCCGATGTGGACGACACCGTCAGGCGACACGGCCACCGCCGATATCGTATTGAACTTTGAAGTGGACGCCAGGTAGTGGTCGGCCTCGAAGCAATCACAGCCGCGCTCCAGACAATTACACTTGGACTCCGCTCCGGCGTACGGCGAGATCTTGCCGTCGGTGCCGATCACACGAACTCTGTTAATCCTCTGCGAGTCACTCTCGGCGATGTATAAATTCCCGGACGGTCCGAACGCGATGCTCTGCGGCATCACTAAAGTAGCGTGTGTCGCTAGTTCCGTGTCGAAGGACGAAGTCGGCGAGGCGCAGTGCAACGGCCGACCAGCGACGACTTTAACTCTACCGTCAGGAGCCAGTTGCAATACCATGTGATCGTCAATCATATGTAAAGAATTATCCAAAGGATTGATAGCTAACTCTGTGGGCCAGCGGAGGTGCACCTCTTCTACATTTAACGTTCCCTCGCAGGGAATCGGTTTCCAGTGCGATTTGTGCATGTGGTTGCCGATCACTGTTGTGATGATACCGTCGCGGTCCACCATTCGGATGTTAGTACCGTCTGCGAAGTAGAGTACGTTGTCTGCAGACACGGCTACTCCTTTCGGGTACGCGAGCTTCGCGTCTCTTGCGAGGGCACCGTCGCCACAGTGGGCCTCGTCACCGGGCAGGCATCGTTCTCCAGATCCAACTACTGTTTCCCAGTTATGGTCGGGGTCGGAGTAGTCGTTCGTGTCGCGCACGCGGATGATTTGATGTGACTCTGGGTCAGATATGTAAAGCGAGCCGTCCAGTGGACTCAGAGCGATGTGGTAGCGGTAGGACACTCTCGTTGCGCTGCAAAATTATTTAAATATTTGTATAAATAAATTGCAGTAGATTTTGTGTATTAAATATGCAAGCAATACGAAATGACAAAAACTGAGTGAATATTATATTAAATCTCTTTTACTTTGATTCTGAAAGAAGTGGAAGAAACTTACTTGAGACGGACGACAGTGCGAACAGTTCCGTCGACGAGGATCTTCCTGACGAGATTAAAATCGCCGACGAAGATGGAACCATCTGGGGCGGTCGCGAGAGCCACTGGCGCGAGCAACCTTTGCTTGGAAGCTTGACCGTCACAATCGTCGTAACATTCCAACGGTCTCTGGTGTCCATCACCCATGCTCGTCAGTATGACTCTCGGCTTCTGTTTCAGGTAGATATTCGAGCCGTCTCCTTTCTGTAATATTCCTTCATGGAAATTGTATCTATGATGGATATCCAGGTTCCAGCCTCCGACTTCGGAAATCGACATATCGTGTCCGCTGAGCTTGGTCGTCTGCACGTCCCAGATGATATCCTTGCAGTCGCTGTATTCGTAGCCTACTTTCACCATGGCAGTCGTCACTCCGTAGACCCGTTGCCTGTAGACGTTTAATCGATTCCACGCGTACGTGAACTTGATCACCGGGTCGGCTTCGAAAGTCTTCTCGAATAAAATTCCCTCGATGGTGATCCGGAGGTGAATCAGGTTCAGGGTCGGCGGTATCNTTTAATCGATTCCACGCGTACGTGAACTTGATCACCGGGTCGGCTTCGAACGTCTTCTCGAATAAAATTCCCTCGATGGTGATCCGGAGGTGAATCAGGTTCAGGGTCGGCGGTATTACTTCCGGCGTCAATTGCAGTTGTATCGTAGAGAGGTAGCCAGCCGCTCGAGAGCTGTGGTAAACGAGGTTCAACCCTGTTCCTGGTATTTGCAGGCTTTCTTGGATCACTTGGGATTCGGCTAAGATCGCGCTCTTGTCTGGGCAAGCACCCTGGAAACCGTGCTTCCAAGTCGCGAGGACCACCGGCTTCATCAGGTCGTAATCGTGCGCGGCGCACGCGTGAGGAATGTGACTCGGCTGCTTCTCTTCCGCCGTGCTCATCACGATCTTGTCGATTATCACGACCTTGGGAGAAATTCCGTTTTACTCATTTATGGACATAACGATTAAGGACGTTCTGGAGGTACAATCGGAGATAAATGTACATAAAATTGGAAATTCGTCAATATATTGGCAATGAAGGCTATTTATGATGTATACTTTGTATTAAAAATATAAATTAATTCCAAAAGCTTTTGTTCAATTAGTGAACTGCTTCTCATACTGGCTTGCATCATGTTTCCTTTAGAAAAGATTCTAAGTGACTTTTGGTGAATGACTGTACCCTCTGATTTCAACTTGAAGAAAATAAATTGGTGATGTTGAATATAGACAATTACATAATAAAAAGTCAAAAATAAATATTTAAATAAATCAAAAATATTATACTTCAGAAAGCAATATTTATAATTACTATTGAAAATAAGCACCTGAAATTTGTGTAAAATTATGTTCTGATAATAAGTCTCTCTATTCAGTGAACATTAATAAATTTTGTGTATTAATTAATTACACAGTTTTTACTATATATAGAAACAAATTAGAATTTCCGGCAACGTTTTTCCAAGATTTAAATAGGATTTGAAGTGGAATTTTATGAATTGTCCATAAGAAGACGTGTTAAAATGTGCAAACTTCAAATTGCTATAATTTTTAAACGATGAAGTGAATCGAACCCAAACTTTGATAATTGCTTTAATATAGTAAAAACTATGTTTTGTTAACGTTTCAAGAATTTCTGAACGTTTCTATATACCTCCAAAACATCCTTAAGAGAGATCTGAAGCATCGTTTTTACTGACTATAATTAAACGCGTTTTTTTTTCTCTTCGTCTTACCTCGTTCCAAGGGACGAAGACGATGTGACTTTGCGGTTTGAACGGCGACCTTCCGAACTGCAGGGTGACCGCGCCGCCGCCGTTCACCAGGAGGTCGAACCAGCCGTCGTCCCTGGTCAGGGTGAAGCCTTCCAGTGGTGTGCTAGTGCTGACTCGGACGCCCATCAGCCCGGTGCCAAGATGCGTGACAACCCGGCCACGCACGACGGCCGAACGGCTGTTAGTAAACGGTAATCGTTAACAATCCAATGCACTGTCATCTCGTGCTCGTCAAACTAACGTAATTACTGTTTCTTTTCACGTGCACGTTACTGGCACAAAACAATCGCTAATCTAATTTCAATCTACGACAATATTACTCTGTCTTTACTCTTCCAAGTGAGACGACGAGGAAAACGCACTGCCACGTTTAACCAACATCCTTTTTATAAAATTATCATTATCTTCAATCATGGCAATTCATATTCAATCAGCTTGTGTAATAATAAATTGATACTTTAGTCGCACGAGGCAGTATTTCTTCCTACGTGTAAGTGATCGATACTGAATGTACTTAATAATTACGTATCAGAATAAAAGTTGAATCGAGAAGTTCACTGAACGCGACTCGAGTGTCATCAATGTTGCTTTTCAGTGCTAAAGAGGTACCTCGGACAACGGCGTCTTGTTTCGCTTAAATAAAACGTTTATCCTTATCGCGCGGAGAGTATACTAAATCGATGCGAAACTTTGATTGAATTAGTTAACTTTTTTAAAGAGAATAAGCACTGAAAGGTGTCGCTTCTATTCGTTTTTTTTCTATTTCCTCATGAAAAAGAACTCGGTTGGACTCGTCGGACGAATCGATGCCCCGTTGGCACTGAAGAAGCATCGAGCTCCTGAGAAATTGCTAATAAATACACATACATAAATATATATAGATATATATATATATACATACACATATATACGATTAACACAAAGTCCAGAAGCTTAACTTAAAAGGCACGAAAGACAACGTAGGAATAATAAGGTAACAAAACCATGCAACGAGAAAGAGATTCGAACAATGATGAGAAGGGGACGTTCGGGGGTGGTGTTGTGAGTTTCCATTTCTCTTTCTTGTTCTTTTCATTTTTTTTTTTTTTAAATACTTCTTTCTCTTGATTCGCTCGCGTTACAATTTTCGAGAATGTCTCCCGCGCGCCGGGCCTCCGGCCCGCGATGGAGCGAAATTCTCGGAATTGTACCTAACGCGCGAGCAACTTCGGATGCAGGAATTGTGTAATAGTAATTACGTCGTTACAATACCAAATGCAGTGAAATAATCGTCAAACAGCATCGGCAACTATCTCAACCGTTCGCAAACTTCTACGAACTCGCAACCGGTGCACTTTCTCTTTCTTTTTTTTTACTTTTCGTTTTATTTCATTTTATTTTATTGTTTATTTAGTGGGGGAAGTTTTGTTTCTCGTTCGACTGTAGTGGCTTTCTTACCTTGTGTTGAAGTGATTCCAGAACATACTGATCGGGCAGCACGGATAAAACAGAGCCGAGTTAAAATGATGTGATTAAAGGCGAAACCAGAGGAAGAGATAGAGAGACAGAGCGAGAATAGAGAGAGAGGGAGTTGTTATCGCTAAGAAAGAGAGAGAGAGAGAGAGAGAGAGAGAGAGAGAAAATGAAATGTTAGAGTTTAGAGAAATAGAGAATTGAAAGGTTCGTTTATTTCCAGAAGGAGGAATAAAAATAGAAATTAGTTTGTATTTAGAAATACTGTTGAGCCTCTCTGTTAAAAAAATGTGAATACGCGTTTTGGGGCTTATCTCGTATGAAACCTGGCGGTTCTTTCCCTGATTGGTGTGATTGGGGCGACAAAGCTCGTATGGAGAGATCACACATTCACGCAAGCTCCACTCGGACGGACACGTGAAGAAAGATGTGGGAAGAAACTCGTCTCTGACCGAGCCGATTATAGCGAGTATAGATATGAAGAAATAGGTACAGATTGAATGATAGTGAGATAGAGCGGAGAGTAACGAGAAGGGTTGAGTGCAGGGCACACGCTCGCGCACACGTACGTACAAACATATGTAGAAAACTTTTGGGATGTGATTTCACACGGGTCACAACAACGCAGAGAATATATCATGTCTATGTATACGTCTTCTGTTAAAGTTCACGCGAGAATTAATTGCATAAAGTCAGACAATACGCCAATTAACATATAATAAATACTTCTATAAAAATACTTATACTGTATTATTCAGGATTTTTTTATATTAAAAAAAATATTAGAAAACTTGGATCATTCTCTCGCAATTTATACAATAAGATAACTAGACGATCATTTAATAAAATGCAAAATACAAAATAAATTTAATTCAAATTCTGTAATACTTGAATGTTGGATTTCTGACTTTATTCAATGACATTTCGCCGGCTGGACGTGCATCCCTTTCAGACGTATACATCGTTCAATGTAAAACATTATGTATTATATAACGGCTACCGAGTATGTTTCACGGTGTTCGTGTAACTGAAACCAAGTGTCTAATTCAACACACGTAAAGTTCACGTAACATCAAGTTCGGGACGGACGAAACGGACGGACGGACACACGTTCGACGAGATAATACACGTTTTATGTTTTTCTCACGAACCCGAACATCAGTCGGCGTTAATTATATTAATTGACCGACCGCGCGTTGATCGAAGGATCGTTCATGTCTACGAATGTTAAAAGAAACGTGGTACGTGCTGGAAGACAGTGCGACTCACCTTTCGTTGAACGTCTCCTGGCGGGCGTAGTTCTGCAGGCTGCCCTCGTCGATTAAAAACTTCATCCTCTCGAAGAAGGACGCGGTGATAGCCGGCGGCTGCTTTCGCAGAAGAATATCGATTGGTTTCGGCGCCGACACGCAAAGCTGGCTGCTACGACATATATGATTCGAGCAACATTCCGGGTCCGCGCAATCGATGAGACCGTCTGGAATAGCACGAGTAAAAGCGATTAGAAATCCCTAAGCATTAAATCACTTATATCCTCGAATAGGAGACCTCAAATCGCTCTCCTAATCAATTATACTGATTGACAGCGCTAAACTCGATATTTAAATCATATTATGCATAAATCCAACCGTGGAACTCTAATATCATTTAAACTAATAAATTCGCATAATTAAACGTCAGATTTAACAATTTATCTTTCTAAATAATACAGGGTGGTCCGGAATTCGTAGTACAACCGGGCAGGGGATGATTCTACGTTAAAAAATAAGAAAATATTTTGGTATAACATTTTTTCATTAGGCACTCCGATTTCGAGAAAATCGATTTTGAACTTTGAGAAATCTTAGTACTTAATTAATTAAAACAATAATTAAAAAAAAAATAAGCGTTTTGTATTGTAGCATTTTGATACTAAATGTAAAAAATATAAAGTATAACAAAGAATAAAAAATAAGTAATCAACAAAAACACTTTGTAATGTATTAACCACACAATCATCAATGTTTCTAAACACTGATCCGGACAGAGACACAATCAGCAGGGAAATACACGAGCAAATTGTACTAAATCGTACTAAGATTTCTCAGAGTTCAAAATTGATTTTCTCGAAATCGGAGTGCCGAATGTTTTCTTATTTTTTAACGTAGAATCATCCCCTGCCCGGTTGTACTACGAATTCCGGACCACCCTGTATATTTCTTGGGGATATAGGAAATCTTTTAAATAAAGTACCCGATGAAGCGAAGGGTTTGAGTATAACGGGCGGGGTGTTACGTCAGCGTGAAATTACGAGCTTCCGCAGCGTTTTTTTCTGTTTTACCTTTGTCGTTGTCTCTCCCGTCGTTGCAGTTCTGCTCGAGGAGCACGCTGCAGTCCTTGCCGTCCCAGCCGTCGTAACACCTGCACTCCCACTGGCCGTCGTTGCTGACGCGGCACTGTCCGTGCCCGGAACAGGAATTCGGGCATCCTTCCATCGTGCAGTGTTTCCCGTTCCAGCCCGTCACGCACAAGCAGGTACCGTTCTTGCATTGGCCGTGCTCGTTGCATCGCGGGTCGCATTGTTTCAAGTTGCACAGCTCGCCGGACCAACCGGGCAGGCAGTCGCACGCGTTGTCCACGCAGTGACCGTGCGGGCCGCAGTCCAAATCGCACAGCTCTGGAAAATGAACAGAGATTTGTAGACTTCGGGGACCAAAGGTTCAGGTAGTGTTAGTCTATTGCGAGCAACACAGAAGCCGACGAGAACAGAGGCCTTCGGTTCACAGACAAGGTGGGAGTGAAATCAAGGGATTTAAACGATAAAATAAGATAAACCTGGAAACAGTGAAATAGAATTATGAATAGACTGCACATTTGATGCATTTGAAGAAGGGCTACTTTTTGTTGAAGAATTGGTACCTTTGGAACAGTCGTCGCCGGACCACATCGGCTCGCAGAGGCACGTCTGCGTCTCGAGGTCGAAGTTCCCGTGTCCGCTGCAATCCGGCAGACACTGCAACGCCTCCTTGTCCATCTGGCTGCAGTCCGCTCCTTTCCAGCCCTTCTTACAGATGCAGGTACCCTCCGCGCAGAAACCGTGACCGGAACAGGTCGGATGCGGACAGTCGACTTCCTCGCAGAACTTGCCTTTGTAGCCGCGCACGCAATTGCACTTGCCGTTCGTGCAGTGCCCGTGCCCGTTGCAATCGGGCACCTCGCACTCGTCGTGCCGCAGCGAGCACTCCTTGCCTTTCCATCCGGGGTTGCACTGGCACTCGCCGTTTATGTACTCGCCTGGAACCACGAAGAGATTATGAAAAAAAAAAAGAAAAATCGACGCGTCATGATTACTATTAATTTTCTAAATTTATATCTAATGGCTTTGGATAAAAGTTGTTTGACTTGACAGATTTGTCCTCTAAAAGTCGTTGTAAAAATTGTTTGATTTGACAGATTTGTCCCATTGTTTAAATGAAAACGGACGTTCTCTTTGGTTTTCGTTCGGACTTACCGCGTTGACTGCAAAGGACAGGACAGACGCTTTCGCTGCAATCCTCGCCACCGAAACCAGGGTTGCACTGACAGTGACCGAGCAGGCATTCACCCTTTCCGCTGCAGCCGTTCGGACAATTGTGCGTCATGTCTTCCGCAATTATAGCTATAAACGACACTTCCTGAGGATCGCCGTCGTCGTTGTACAATGAAAGGAACCAGTGGCCGGGCTCCATGTAGTGCGTCACTTCCTTTTTGATCGATGGCTGGACGGGAAACCAACAGATTTCAGAACACCCTATCGGATTAGCCTACCCAACGTTCGCACTACGTTCGCCAGGGAAAAAAATTAAGAAAAAAACCCCTTCGATCTCCTCGCTAAGTCAACGTTGCTCCCTTCACAATTAATTAATAAAAAAATAAAGAATCTTAATATATCGGAGCAACAATAATTTCAACCCTTTACATTATTAATTTCTCATTTTTCTAAGATAGAAGAATTATCGTTAATTTTTCTACGGCTACGAACTACATAAAAAAAAATAAAAATGGGGCAGTGGCACATACAATGACACTAACATGGGACGCCCTGGTGGTCCTGGCCTTGAAACCACTCAGCACCTCGAGGAGGTCGTACTGCGTGTGCGTGGGAAGCGCGTTCCTTCTCGCGTAAACGCCGATGCTCGCTCCCCGCGGTATATTATAGTCGAATCGCACGTAAGCGGCCTCCGACTGGTAGAACTGCATGTTCCAGTAGCTGTAAGGCGGTATCTCCTTGCTCAGCTTCTGTCCGAGGCTCACTTGCGCGAAAGTCGTGCCGTCCGGCGGGAAAGACCTGGCCGGGAACGTTCTCCCACCTGGTTAATCAGAGACGGTCACACGTGAGCCGCGTGACTTTATCTTTATTCAGGCGATGAGTCAGTATTCCGTCGGCCAATCAATTTCATCCGTTATATCTTAATACGTGTCAATACTTAAGGAGGTTCGACCGGTACAGTTTTAAAATTACGAAAAATCTAAAATTTAGCGTATGAGCAGATTTTGGTTAAATAATGACTCTGTTAAATCTTGGTGAACCTTCATGGGATGAGAGAAAACTTCTGAAGATTTCAATTTAAATTGTTTTTCGCAAATATCTAAGTTCCTATTGGTCGGACGATATATATGCACCGGATCGAAATTATAGATTGATAAATTCTCTACAACAATTAATCTTGGTATTTTTTTTCTGCGAGTAACGGTTTTCAAAATAACACGCGACAAAGTTTTAAGTTTTCGAACCAAGCTGCGTACATCATTCTTCCGAAAACTTCAAGTTTTTACCGCGTGTTATTTTGAAAACCGTTGCCCACATGAAAAAAATACCAAGAATGAGTGTTGTAGAGAATTTATCAATCTATGATTTCGATCCGATGTATATATATCGTCCGACCAATAGGAACTTAGATATTTGCGAAAAACAATTTAAATTGAAATCTTCAGAACTTTTCTCTCATCCCATGAAAGTTCACCAAAATTTAACAGTCATTATTTAATCAAAATCTGCTCATACGCTAAATTTTAGATTTTTCGTAATTTTAAAACTGTTACCGGTAGAACCTCATTAAAACGCTCCAGATACGATAAAATATTTTCTTTTAATAAAAATAAAGAGTATAATATTGAATAGAAAATTTTAACAGGGAACACGAGCTTAATTATGTATTTCCGGTAGAAAACTGACTCTTCTTGCCTATATACAAAGCAGATATATATATATATGTATAAAAAATATTGCATGGCTTTATACTTAGCTAGGCTTGCGCGTCAGCGAATTTCGTGGCATATACATATGTATTACACGTGCCTCGGCTAATTCCTAATCGTTAACACGACCGACTGAGTTCTAACAATTTTTATTAAACCTCTATTCAGACCGAATAATTATCTCCGGCGTCATATCTATTTCTATTCACTCGGAATTCCTGTGAAATCGACGCATCACCAACACCAACTCGCTATGTACTACACAGTTCTTTCTACGTTTCAACCACTACTACTCGTGTTCTACAGGCAACCGAAATTCGCGAGCTTGTTAAATGTTATACAGCGTCTGCCTGGTACCATCGATATAATTTGTATTGCAAAAAATGTTTCAATCTATTTGAAACGGTGGAATAAAAAACAACATATATTTCTCGTTTTTTATAAAAATTGAAGTGATATTAAAATATGATAATACCAGGTGGCGATTTTCAATCAGAAGCGAAGAGGAAGCACGCATCGGAAACACGAAGAGACAGAAAGCGAAGAGAACTCGAAGAAGTACGCAGCCTGAAGATTGCACAGCATAAAGATAGTAAAGAAATCGCAGAGCGAAGATTAGAATCAGTTAAAGAAAGAAAGATAGAGAGGCGTATACGCGTTTGAAAAAGCAATCGTAAACGGGGCCTCACCTTCCAGAATCAGTATAGTGGGTTCTGGGGGTAAGGGTGTAGTCCCAGAACACCCCGAGCCTAAGCTGCTCGACTCAGTCTCGTAATTCGAGGTGGTCCAATCTACGGAACTGCTCTCTTCCGTGGTCGAAGCTAGCGAATCGTTCTCGCCTTTTACCGAACTCTCCACGACAGTCTCTGCGCTACCGCCGCTCGGTTTAACATCGGTTTGCTCCGGCTCGTCCATCGTTACATTCAAACCGTGCTGGTCGGGTTGTTCTTGTTCGTAAGCGTCGTCGACGGCCGAGAAACTGTCCCATTCGTCGGAAGCCGAGCCCATGCAAGGGCAGGAGCACTCGCACTCGCCGCCGGCCCAGA
>SMSR01016153.1:9017-20145 GCA_019453355.1 Ceratina japonica | reverse complement strand
GATGTATTGACATTCTACCTGGTCTGGCCGAGTAGAACCACGCAGCTGCCCCAGTTGGAGCCAAAGTAAATGTTTACAGGCCTCGCCTCCAGCAAATTCCGGCCGTCCAGTCGCTGGAAAATAATATAATGAAGCCAGGAATCGATTGTTTCGGGCGTCAATTAAAATAAGAACGTACTGTTCCCTGTTCCACCGCCTTGTTCACGAAATTCCGTTCGCAGTTCGTCAATAAAACCTCCTTCATGACTTAGAATAATTCCTGGATCAAATATATGGTATGCGAATCCTGGGTCAATTCGTGGAACTCGAGAACGTGTTAACCTAATAAAAGCATGTCATTTCGTCAATAAGATATTGTTTGCTGTCGAGGTTATGTTCTCCGGTTCGAGAATAAGGTGACAAGTTTCAGTCCCGACTTCGAATTTTAATTATTTCAATCGTAATCGTTAACGTATCTTCACGAAACTTTGGCGACATTTAGAGAAGTCCTTTTTAAACATGCCTCTATAGTTTCGTCAAAATCGGCACGTCAAGAACCGAGATATTTGCATTTTTTTTTTTAAACCTACTTCGTAAATCTAGAACGCTTAGTTCGCTAGTTCGGCCGCTAGATGGCGCCACACGTTCAAATGCCAGACCACGGCCGTCTATAGTAAAAAATGCAAATATCTCGGCTTCTAACGTACCGATTTTGACGAAATTACAGATGTATTTTCACAAAAGTCTTCTCTAAACGTTCTCGAAGTTTCGTTAAGTTACGTTAACGACTGCGATTGGAATAATTAAAATTCCAAGTCAGAACTGAAACTTGTTCGTAATCAAGAACGCTTAGTTCGCGACTTCGTTCCGCTAGATGGCGCCACGTTCGAATGCCAGACTACTTATTATCAAGTCCATGATTTATACTATATTTCTCGCGTGCTCCGGTCGTCCGTCAGTAGGAATCGGGATTGTCTGAGATGCGGTCGCGCCGTTCCGACGTCGACAGGGAATCGCACGAGCACTTTATGACAGGATCACTGTATACGTGCCTCAGCGAACACCGAAGTGCACTTACCGGCGTCAGAGGTCAATTCCTCGCCTCGTCTAAAGTGCATTAATAGTAAAACACGGTCAATTCCAGTGAAACGTCGAGTAGCCGGCGCCGGGCGCGTTGCCGGGGATGCGATCTGTTGCATCGTCGGCCGGTTCTTAAAAATCGTTAAACCTCTTCTCATGAACAAATCTGATTAGCTTAAATGCGTGCGTCCGGAAGTGAAGAAGATTACGAAAGTGCATCGTCGGTGAACGACGGATGAATTAATAGTTCTTCACTCGCGATTGAATTGTAATTATTACAGTTTTTATGGTTCGTCGCTGGATCTCGTTTGATTCTTCCGATAAACGTGAAACCGGCGTCGATGTTCACGGCGTGAAGTTTGTACGGGTTTGAATTTCAAACCTGAACGACCCCTCGACGTGATTCGACCTCGGAACGAGGGATCCTCATCCTAGGTAAGGGAATAAATCTATGTTTCTTTTGTGTTGTACAGATCTTTCTCCCATGGGAAGATTCCTCTTCGTTTTTTCTAACAGGACAATGAAGCAGAACGTTAGACCCTGTTCGTTTGTAAGCCGATGCTTAAGGGTGCTAAGGGTGTCAGCCGGTCGTTGCTGTCTAACGACTCCATAGAAAACTCGTTTTGATGCTAAAATCTTTCACGGTTCCAATATTGGCCCTTGAACTGAGAATCCAAAAGTTGGAGGACGAGTCTGTTAACATTTCTAATTCTAATTCTATTTCTAATTATATAAAGAAGAGTAGGAAGAGATGATGACACAAATGGCCCCATAAGTTTGCGATCTTTTCATCGTTTCACGTTTATTGTTTCTTGAACTGAGAACCGAAAAGTTGGATGAGGAGTCTGTTAATATTTCTAATTATGTAAAGAAGAGTAGGAAGAGATGATGCCACAAATGGCCTCATAAGTTTGCGATTTTTCCATTGTTCCACGTTTATTGTTTCTTCAATTCAGAACCTAAACAGCTCTAGAAGCTTTCACTAATACTATTTCTAATTAAATTTCGATTTTTAATTGGATATTAAATAATTTAGAGGCATAGATTAGACATAGAATTACAGTGATGGGATTAATGACCCCAAAGTAAACTTACAATTTTTTATACTATCAATTACTTTATTTTATTTCATTTATTTTAAATATTTTAAATAATTTATTATTTTATTTACTTTAACTGTTTTAAATATTTTATTATTTTATTCACATTAAATATTTTATTATTTTATTTACATTAAATATTTTAAATATTTCATTATTCCATTTACTTTTATTATTAATTTACTTTAAATGTGTAATAAGAACAATAGTCCTGGCGAATGACCCCATAATGACCCCAAAGTAAACTTGTTATTCCGTGTTTCTATCGTTTCAATATAATCCTCTGATATAATACATACATACTAATACATACATCTATTTATGGTAAATCCTATTTTGAATTTCCATGAGGCCATTATTTGGGGCCAGGAACGGAATAATTAATTGATTACTCCTTAAGTATTCAAGATAGAAGAAAAATGCATAGAACCTTTTTTGCAGGGAATAGTATAACCTACAACTTTTATTTGAAGAATTTTTCGAAATTCCGTGAAAAAAAAAATTTTCAACTTTCCTGAGTTTTTTCCAAGGGGTATCCCTTCAGATTTCGTGAAATTTTCGTTTTTTGCTAATAACTTCTTACTCGTTGACGCTAGCGAAAAATGTCTCGAACGAAAGTTGTAGGTACTATTGAAAGCTAGAACTTTCGTATGAAACATTTTTTTCTATCGTCAATAGTTAACGAGTAATTTGCAAAAAACAGTTTTATCGTTTTTTGTTAATTACTCGTTAACTATCGATGTTAGCGAAAAATGTTTCATACAGAAATTATAGCTCTCATCGTCGGCTACAATAAAGGTCCTATGCAATTTTCCCGTAAGTTCAGTGGTCTAGAAGTAATTGAGGAAAAACGAAATATTGTTCCAAAAGTTCGCAGTTTTGCATGATGGAATAGTCGGATTTCATTAGTATCAATAAAATGCCAATTAATCATCTTTAACTCGTTAAATATCAAAGTTAGCACAAACATGCATAGAACCTTTCTTGTAGAGGACATCAGTGCCTACAACTTTTATTCGAAGCATTTTTCGAAATTCCGTGAAAAACAAACGATGAAATGGTCGAATTTCTTCAGAGCCAATAAAATGGCAATTAATCATCTTTAACTCGTTAAATATCAAAGTTAGCACAAACATGCATAGAACCTTTCTTGTAGAGGACATCAGAGCCTACAACTTTTATTCGAAGCATTTTTCGAAATTCCGTGAAAAAAAACGATGAAATGGTCGAATTTCTTCAGAGCCAATAAAATGCCAATTAATCATCTTTAACTCGTTAAATATCAAAGTTAGCACAAACATGCATAGAACCTTTCTTGTAGAGGACATCAGTGCCTACAACTTTTATTCGAAGCATTTTTCGAAATTCCGTGAAAAAAAAAACGATGAAATGGTCGAATTTCTTCAGAGCCAATAAAATGGCAATTAATCATCTTTAACTCGTTAAATATCAAAGTTAGCACAAACATGCATAGAACCTTTCTTGTAGAGGACATCAGTGCCTACAACTTTTATTCGAAGCATTTTTCGAAATTCCGTGAAAAAAAACGATGAAATGGTCGAATTTCTTCAGAGCCAATAAAATGGCAATTAATCATCTTTAACTCGTTAAATATCAATGTTAGAAGAAAACTGTATAGAACCTTTCTTGTAGAGATCACCAATACCTACAACTTTCGTATAAACAATTTTTCTCTATCGTCGATAATTAATAAATAAATAAAAATTGTTTATCAGAAAAACTGTTTCCTCCAACTCCATTCGGACGGATCTTCCTAATGAACGTTATTACGTGACGTACAATATATTATAGTAAATTTTTTGGTAAATGTTATAATTGTATTCCATTTGGGTAATGGAATTTCCTTGGGGTCCATTATTCCATTATTCCGCGGGACCGGCGTGTCACAAAGGCGGCGGTGCCCTTGGCTCCCCGAGTTACAATTAGTTAACTAGCGCGTGGGTTTGACAATTATGAAATTACGCTTGTTTACAATACTCCACACGTAATTACTGGCCGTCTTCGGGTTAATGCATGACTGATCCAGTTATCGAATTAATCGTTACTTACGACGCCGTACAAATACACTCAGTCCTCTCTCACAGACTTGCCCCAATTTTATCCAAATCACACTAAAAAACAGTACAATCATCCTTCTCCAATTTTAGTACATTCTCATTGAAATTAAGGTAAACTGACCATTACTGGGACATCAGGATTTCCAATACTGGGACAATAATAAATATCGCTTGGTTGTTGTCTTTGCTAACTTGTCGTTTTCCTGAATAGGAAGTCAATCATTCACGTCTACAGGGTATCTCATTTAATTCAATTACTTATTATTACTAAATTTTGTCGTTGAAAACAGAAGAAAATTNCCGTCCTCCCTCACAGACTCGCCCCAATTTTATCCAAATCACACTAAAAAACAGTATAATCATCCTTCTCCAATTTTATTACATTCTCATTGAAATTAAGGTGAACTGACCATTACTGGGACATCAGAAGAAGTATTTCCAATACTGGGACAATAATAAATATCGCTTGGTTGTTGTCTTTGCTAACTTGTCGTTCTCCTGAATAGGAAGTCGATCATTCACGTCTACAGGGTATCTCATTTAACTCAATTACTTATTATTACTAAATTTTGTCGTTGAAAACAGAAGAAAATTGTTTACGTACAATAGAACGTCCATTAATTATAATTATCAGAATGCTGGTTGTTGTCTTTGCTAACTTGTCGTTCTCCTGAATAGGAAGTCAATCATTCACGTCTACCGGGTGTCTCGTTTAATTCTAAGCAAAACCAGTTGAATCAGGCTTGTCTAGAATAAGTTATAATTCAATTACTTATTATTATTATTATTATCGTTTCAGGAGATTTGAACGACGAAGTAAAAATGGCCCACGAGAACGGGATCAGCGGTGACACGGACCCGGAGACGGTCGAACTGAACCCCCTGAGGAGGACCAGGTTCCACGTGAACCGTGTGGACAGTTTGGAGGGCCGGGCGAGCCTCCTCGGCGAACAGGAGACGAGGAAGTCCCTAAGGCACATGACCAGGGAGGCCCTCCCGAGGCTGGACAATTACAGGAACATCATGAGCATCCAAGCCGCTCACAGACCGTCTCTGGACGAGCTGCACAACCCCACTCTCGTTAACAAGGTAAGGATGATGATACTTGCCCATTAACGGGGCCATTTTCTTTGTTTTATTTATAGCCCTGATAGCCGCCTTGGTAAACGACTCGGCCGGAGGTATTTTCGGTCTTGCGTCTCGCCTAACAAAATGCCCAAACCGAAATACTCAAGGAAACCGACGCCTCGTTTCGTATTTTCGTCGTTTCTTCTATTTCTTCCTCTGTCTTAGCTGTCATTAATCACCTCTTCGCGCGATAACGAGCACATTTTCTATTTTTCCTGCGTTACAGTCCTTCGTACAATTTATCTGGACACCGTTGTTTGAACGTCTCTGAATAAAAATCGCCTGTAATGGCGTTGTTAAGGGAAGAGAACGGAGGAAGGAGGAAGAAAAGAAAATTGAAATATCAGCGAATCTCAATCGACGTGTCACACATGACTTAATGATAAGCGGTAGGACCAGTAAAACGCGTGCTCCGAATACATTACGACCCGAGAGATAAGCGTTCGTTATTATTTCACTATTATATCACGTGTATCGCACGAACGTGTCGGTAATGGAAAAAGTATTCGCGGCCACCAGACTGGAAGTAGAACGTCTTCATACTTATTTCAAGTATTCTTGAAATTCAGACCCGGATTCCAGGGTTTTTAATTGAAATTAAAAGAAGAAAATGAGAAGAGACGAGTATTGTTTAAAAAAATGACTCTTCTTCGTCTTTCCTATTTCTTCTCATGGTTAGCTTCATTGAAATTCAGAGCCAGATTGCAGATTTTTTAATTGAAATTAGAAGAAGGAAACGAGAAGAGATGATTGAATTAGTATTATAAATGACTCTTCTCTTCTTTTTGTTATTTCTTCTCATTGGCAGACTGTGGTTTTTGATAATCTATTTCTTTTGTAGGCGAGAAGCTTAGAAATCGCAGGCTTCTTCATTTTAATTAAAAGAAGAAAACGAGAAGAGACGAATATTGTTTAAAAAAATGACTCTTCTTCGTCTTTCCTATTTCTTCTCATGGTTAGCTTCATTGAAATTCAGAGCCAGATTGCAGATTTTTTAATTGAAATTAGAAGAAGGAAACGAGAAGAGATGATTGAATTAGTATAACAAATGACTCTTCTCTTCTTTTTGTTATTTCTTCTCATCGGCAGACCGTGGTTTTTGATAATCTATTTCTTTCGTAGGCGAGAAGCTTAGAAATCGCAGGCTTCTTCATTTTAATTAAAAGAAGAAAACGAGAAGAGACGAGTATTGTTAAAAAAAATGACTCTTCTCTGTCTTTCCTATTTCTTCTCATGGCCAGACCGTAGATTATGCTAGTGTATTTTTTCTTTCTAGGCTAGAAGCTTGGAAATTTGAGTTCTGGTGGTCTTTTTTTGGGTTTGAGACGGAGGATCCTTGGATGGGATTTCTAAGAGATATCTGAACGTTGGGCGACACGCGATGTAGACGCGAGGCATTGTTACGTAAATCGTTAGTCTTCATTGGCCGACTGACGACCCTTCCTCTAGACGAATCACCTTCAATGTCGATAACCACTTCTAAATCTCAATTTACGCGTAACGTTCACGTAGAGAGACCACCTCTCGGTCAAGTTCTGCGGTCCAATTCTGTAAACGCATCGAATCCAGTAGTTATACAGTTACTCTTCATAAATGCTCGACCATAGCGTTAGCCGAGAAATTATCCCTTGACTTCTGGGGCCACGATCTCGTTCCATCTTACGTTTACTTCACATTATCTTCGTCTTCTTCGAAATTTCCTTATAACTTCATGTTTTAAGGAATAATTGATGAGGAACGAACTAATTAGTCGATAACTCCTTAAGTATTCAAGATAGAAGAAAAATGCATAGAACCTTTCTTGCAGGAAATAGTATTACCTACAACTTTTATTTGAAGCATTTTTCAAAATTCCGTGAAAAAAACGGTGGAATGGTTGGACTTCTTCAGGACCAATAAAATGCTAATTAATCATCTTTAACTCGTTAAATATCAAAGTTAGAAGAGAATTTTGTATAACCTTTCTTGTAGAGGTCACCAATACCTACAACTTTCGCATAAACAATTTTTCCCTATCGTCGATAATTAATAAATAAATAAGAATTGTTTATCAGAAAAACTGTTTCCTCGTCTCGGCGAAAAGTGTTTCGTACAAATGTCGTAAAGTCTAATTCCCAGATACGAGAAAGACTCTATGTAATCGAATTATCTGATCGCATAATTGAATTTTCTCGTGTCGTAGAGTTCAGGGTCTCACAGTCTGCCCCTGGCGCACGTGAAACCGTCGACTTCCGGGTTTAAGTTCGGATGGATCCAAGGGGTCCTGCTGCGATGTCTTCTGAATATATGGGGGGTGATGCTCTTCCTCAGGCTCTCCTGGGTCGTCGCGCAAGCAGGCATAGGTAACCAATTACCAACCTAATAATTTACATTTATTATAACAGTGTAATTAATATTCTGTTTTACAGGGGAAGCTATTTTGTTGATTCTAACGACGACGACGGTGACGACGATCACGTCGTTGTCCATGTCAGCCATCAGCACGAACGGCCTGATCAAAGGAGGTAAATGAACATTTACCAAATTCCAATATTTACGGTATAATTAAAGATGTAAACGTACACGAGATGCCAATAATTGTGTAGAAAAATTCCCAACTGAAGAAAACGATCTCGTGTCGACGTAACATTTTCGAATCCTGGCACACCTCCAGAGAATATGCATATACAATATAGTACATACACTGATTTACGTATGTAAATTTCCTGAGAATTTCTAGCAAGAATAATAGAGTTAGATAATGAGAAAAGACTGGTCATTCCAGTTCACAAACTCATTATTTATGACGTCACTTGTCGCTCGGAGAACGGGACGTAATTGCATGATTCATTGCACAATTATATCGTAGATCTTTTTATAATTTTCTAAACGCGTGTAACGTGAACACATAATTGCCCGTCGCCGCTAATTGTGCCCATAATAAAACAACAGATTAACACTAGATCTACCGAACCAGTCGGAATGACTGGTTTTAAATGAAGAGATATAAAAAAGGTGGTACATCTAGTGTTAATCGAGCATTAACGATTAATTGCAATTAATGAAACGAATGGGCCACAGGTGGGACGTATTACATGATTTCCAGATCGCTGGGTCCAGAATTCGGTGGGTCCATAGGATTGATATTCTCCCTGGCGAACGCCGTCGCCTGTTCCATGTACGTCGTCGGATTCTGCGAGAGCATGGTCGATTGTCTAAAAGCAAACGGCATTTGCATCGTCGACTGCGACAACACGGACATTAGAATTATAGGTCGATATCTAAACACGTAGATTTCGTTGCTCCTATCGTCGCTTCCTCGTTCACTACATTCTTCACATTTTCTTCCAGGTTGTGTAACGATAGTTCTATTATTACTGATCGTCATGATCGGCTTGGAATGGGAGGCGAAGGCGCAAATCGGTCTGTTGGTCATTCTACTACTGGCCATCGCCGATTTCGTCATTGGCACGTTCATCGGGCCGAAAGACGACGAAGAGAGGGCCAAGGGGTTCATAGGATACGACGGTAACGTTCGTCGCGAAAATACGATGTACGATGCTGAAGAATATGTTTCCCGCAGGTGATTTGCTCGTGGAGAACTTCTCGCCGGATTACAGGTACAGCGAGGGGCTGGAGCACAATTTCTTTTCAGTGTTGGCCATTTTCTTCCCGGCGGCCACGGGCATCCTGGCAGGTGCGAATATATCCGGCGACTTGAAGGTGATTTAGTCCTTCCGCCAATAAGGAACTCGTCTCGTAACTCTCTTCTCCTCGGTTCATCGATTCCAATTCACTCTCTAATTACCGGTCAGAAATCGATCGTGAAACGTGAACGAACGTTTTCAGGATCCGCAGACGGCGATTCCCAAGGGAACGCTGTTGGCCATTCTCCTGACGACGATATCTTACCTCCTGATGGCGCTCATGGTCGGTGCCTCTGTCATGCGAGACGCGTC
Source organism: Ceratina japonica (assembly GCA_019453355.1). Classification (NCBI taxonomy): domain Eukaryota; kingdom Metazoa; phylum Arthropoda; class Insecta; order Hymenoptera; family Apidae; genus Ceratina; species Ceratina japonica. Next base: position 10,842 of record SMSR01016153.1, on the reverse strand, counting down.
CGGCGACGTTAACGATCTTTGGACCGTTTTTAACAGTTCACTCGCTGGCTTGTCGACTCTCAACGCTTCGAACGAAACCGCCGAAATTCCGATTGCTACTCAAACTCCGATTTTATGGTCGAAATACGGGACCAAATTCAATTGCACCGGGAATTGCCAATACGGCAGCCACAACAGCTTCCAGGTACGTGATTCTCAGGAATTGTACGAAGAATACGATGTTTCAGGTAATGATCGATGAGGTTTTTCTTAGGTCATCGAGCTGGTTTCTGGTTTTGGCCCGTTGATCTACGCCGGGTGCTTCGCGGCCACCTTGTCCAGCGCGTTGGCGTCGCTGGTCTCCGCTCCGAAGGTCTTCCAGGCCCTCTGCCTGGACAAGTTGTACCCAGGAATCGAGTGGTTCAGCGGGGAAAAGGACAAGGAGCCCATTCGCGGGTACTTCTTGACGTTCGTCATCGCCGTCGGCTTCATCCTAATCGGTAAGTCCCGAAATCTCTTTCTTCCCGAATCCCGCGTCTGAACGTTCGTCGTTTCCCAGGGGAACTGAACGCCATAGCTCCGTTGATCTCGAACTTCTTCCTGGCCGCGTACACCCTGATCAACTTCAGCACCTTCCACGCCTCCCTGGCGAGGCCCATCGGGTGGCGGCCGACGTTCAAGTATTACAACATGTGGCTGAGCCTGGCCGGGTCCGTCCTCTGCGTCTCGGTGATGTTCCTGATCTCCTGGTGGACGGCGTTGATCACGCTGTTCGTCGTCCTGGCGCTGTACCTGGTCGTCTCGTACAGGAAGCCGGACGTCAACTGGGGCTCGACGACCCAGGCGCAGACGTACAACAACGCGTTGAACGTACTCTTTTTAGGAGCTCCTAAACATATTGTATATAGTAAGTATATGATGTGAGAGAATTGTTTAGTTCGTTTCGAATTCTGGTAAGAAGCGTTTCAAGTTGTGGACTGCCTCTCGTTAGCTATTTTGCATGGCGAATTTAGTAAATCGAACAAAAGAAGTCTAGCGTAGCATGTTTCGTATAGTTATAGAACATCTGGCCATTTCTTCAGTCGTTTATCAATTTTTCATAGTAGTCTGCAATTTGGTAATATTGGAATATTAGAGCACTGGAATATAGAAATATTGGGATAGTAGATTAGTAGATCAGTAGAATATTGGAATATTGAAACGTTAGGATATTGGAATATTAGATCATTAGAATATTGGAATATTAGAGCAATGAAATATAGAAATATTGGAACATTAGATTATTATTATTCTACATTCTTATATTTTGAAGAGATTTGAAATATAGAAATATTGGAACATTAGATTATTATTATTCTACATTCTAATATTTTGAAGAGATTTACATTGATTGTAGCTAATTGTATTATTATTACTCTGCATCCTATATTCTTTTATATGTATACTTCTATTATTATCTATTATATAATACATCTAATATTCTATATTCTATATTCTTCTATCATTATGATTCCATATTCTTATATTTTGAAGAGACTGAGTTTAATTCTAACTAATTGTATTATTATTATTATTATTCTATATTCTTCTTTTATCATTATTCTGTATTCTTCTATCATTGTTATTCTCTTAACGATTTATTAAGAAGAATTTATTTATAAATTTTCATCGTATTTCAACAGGTGAGAAGCCGTTAGTGGAATGTAGTTTCATCACAGAATTCGAGGACCACATATTCGTCACCGTAGACGCGGAGGCGTTCTTCTTCCTCCACGATTTAATCACCTCGTACTTGAAGGAAAAGGAAAAAGTACATTGAACATCTTCGAATTATCTATTTAATCAT
>SMSR01016152.1:65965-79171 GCA_019453355.1 Ceratina japonica | reverse complement strand
GAAGCGGTTCGAATAACGCAGCTGTAATTTATCCGGGTAATTCGGCTCGCGGTTTGGAGTAGTTGCGCAGCGGCTGCGGTTCCTGCGTCCGCTTTGATTTCGCGAGATGATCGGCGCGCCGATCGCTAAATTCGCGTTTGGGACTGTTGCAGGCAAATATCGATGGACAGTCCCCTGCCCCCGGTATCGGAGGTCACGATCCAGGAGACGGAGGTCGAGAAGCGGTGATACCATTGAGAAGCTCGGATCCACGCGTCGAAGGTAAACCCATCGATCGACCGACCGACCGATCGATAAACACGGTATGAGCCGATTTCAGTGTTCGACGACCGACCGAGTTCAACGAGCTCCGTATGATTAATTTATGGGATCGAGTTCGAACGACGAAAGGCCGCTCGGTCAAAGCCGAGCGTTTAAAAATGATTTTGTTTCTCATTTGATGTACGCGAGAGATTTAATCAAATCGCGGAGAACTCGCTGTAAAAGGCGGTTCCTGAAACTCGAGTGTACGGGTTGAACGATCTCGAAAGCTGTTAATGGCAGAGTTACTAAAGTCGTTTTAATTACGGGACCGACGGCGGAGTAATCGGAGCGCGGCCCGATTAACGGGGGAACGAAAAACGCGGAACGGGCCGCGTTCTCGGCCGAAACCGAGTTTTCGCGCGTAATTGTACACCCGGTTCCGAGTACGACGATCGCGTAGCTGCGATTAAACCAATTTTAAATGTTGACTCCCGGCCGCGGGAAGCCGGACGGCGGCGTTTTACTTACGAATTTTAACACTAAATAGATCATTCGAAAGTGTAAGTAGGTAGAGGACGGGCGCGCGAACGAGCTGACTGGCGAGAAATTAAGTCGTATTTTGTAGACCGTAGAACGTAAGGGGCTTGAGCCCGCCGAGACAACGACACATTCTCTACGCAAATTACGTTATCGGCATTTCCCTTTTTCGTTCCGCGAGGCGAGACGCGTTATTTCTAGTTTCTCAACGTGTTTTTACACCGCGATCCGCGGCCACGTTCTCGCGGCTCGTATACGTATATAAGAGAAGCTTCGCAAGTGCGAGGCATCAAGCGACCAAAGCAGATTCGTGATTCCGTTGGACCTTACTGATACACACGGGGACCATAAAAATAAATTACGTACTCGAAGGACATCGACTCGTCGATCGTCGCATCGTGCCCCGGACCGAAATTTTTTCGGAACGCTTCACGTTCTTCTGGTGTCGTCAACTTGAAATTCTGACCAGATCGCAAGGCGAAATGGCAAACCGAAATGTCTGTGAAGCGAATTAAGGCGAGAAATTCGAGAAATGTTTGATCGGATGTGTGCGTGTAAATATATAGAGAATATTCGGATTTCAGATGGACGATATTTCTGACGGTATGTAATATTCTCAGCTTACTCGCTTCGCGCGTACGTATAAAGCTTGCGCTTCCTCTCAGTCGTACTTTTCCTAAGCGATTTTTCAAACTTTCTTACAACACCGCGTAGAGAAACTTGATCGAGAGACGCGAAATAAGGCATCGCCGCGCGTCGTTCTTTCCTATTCTTCGATATTCACGATTTTCCTCTCGAAACAGAAATATTACGTATCTCCAGAAATATTTTTCAAACCAGCTCGGCGAACTATTTACCACTATAGATGTATCTCTCTTCTTGCGAAACTGCACAAGATATTTTATACCTCGTAATAATTAGATGCGCACTACGTTTCTTAATGTATACTTCGAATAAAAGTGGCCCGATCGACCCTCAATTGCCGGCCAATTTCGCTCGGCGAAAGTCAGAAACCGCGATCGAGCACTGAAATAAACCGGCGCGCGTGTGTCTACGCCACCTTATTGATTTGATAGAAAACTTTCCATTCGAGCGAATTGCGAATTGACCAATTGAGGGTCCAATATCGGCGAGCGATCGATTATTGAACGCGAGACGAAGCGAGAAATCGTCGGAGCCGAGAGGCGGGCATTGACTGACGCTCTGACCAAAAATATTAGATACATTACCAATTCGTCAGTCGAGTCGAGAGTTGTTTTTTTTTTTTTTTCTTTTCATTTAATGGACAATCAATCCTGTAGACGATTTCGGTTCTTCGTTTTACGCGAACGGGACCGCGAGAGACGGAAGGTTTTGGTCGTCCACTGCCGTAACTTTGACCAGTGAAGACGAGGAGCGAAAACACTTTCGTCGTAAGTACCACTCGACAGACGTGCGAACGTTTTTTATATAAATCTTAGGCAATTTATGATCTCTCTTCCCTATATTTACCCAAGGCCTGTCGTTGTTGTTTCCGATTCTATCAAGCTTTATTTCGACTTGTTGTAGAGTGTCCTTTTATCAATAATAACGATCTTTACAGAGTTTCCGTGTTTCACTCTTATACCACCGATCCGAACTGCTCTCGTTATTAAATAATCATCCATTTTTCAATCCCACTTAAGAAATAAACAGTCCCTGCGATTTATTAATTATTCCTTGTCAAATACTTGAACAGTCATATTTTTCCCTTGACTCCTTTAGCCAGAGTTTTCATGGTGTCGATCAAAGTTGACGAGGGTTCGTACCATCGAGACAGGATCTCCACCGCTACTTCTATAGAATCTCCTATGAAGATATACAAAATCAACGTGATGAAACTCGGAATTCCACATCAAATCCTGTACCTGTTTCCTTCGTAGGATAAATTTTTGTATCCATCGTGAACTGGCGCTCGCTGGCGAACATCAGATCGTTGATCCTGTTCATGTCCACTCTGGTCCCTTTAGTCACGGCGTCGGCGATCTGCGACAGAAAGATCCTCCACCTGGGCAGGAAGTAATCGGCGACGATTCCTGCCCACTGCTTGTTCGCATAATCCCGTATCTCCCCCCGCGGTCCCCACAACGTGATCTGATTCCTCGCGTTGTACTCGTAAAGTTCGCGTTCCGCCTCGTTCGTCGCTAGATCCTTCGCCGCCTCCAGCCAGTTCCCCAGGAGGAAATCCTTGCTCGACGCCAGAAGTTTGTCCAAGGACTCGAGCAAGTTTAATATTTTTGCCGCGACGTCGCTTCAACATCGAATACGTAATTCAGAGTTATTGCGCGTTTACTCTAGCGACGGTAAGCCGGGCAGACTTACGTGAACGAAGTGGCGTTCCTCCTGTCGACCGATTTAATTAGATCGATGTACAATTCATCGATCTTTAGTTGTACAGCTTGTCTAGTCATGTCGACGACGTCGTGCCTGTACAAAGTGCTGTTCCGTCGGCCGTGTCTCGCCTGCAGGAACACGTACCAAGCCTTGTAAAACATGTCCCGGTCGTACCAAACCTGCGGAAAGATACAGAGTTCTCCCGAATGCGAAGCGACGCTTGTTTGTTCAAAAATTCTACAGAATAATCGTAAAGCACGAAGTTTCAGGGTCTGTGCTCACCCAAGTCGAATGGTTCAAAGTAGGGCGACTGCTGACTACGTATGTCCCTCGAATCTTCTGGCTACCCGAGAATCCGTACACGGTTTTGCCCAAATTCTTCCACGCCGCTGCCGCGTACTCGTTCCAAGCGCCGTACCTCCTCTGAGCGTAGTTCTCGAACCTGAAGAACCAGAGAATTCGATTTTCGTTTTTCTACTCGTTTGCCGAAGCGTATAGTCCTGACCATTTGTTTAAGTCGACGGGTTCCTTCCGGTAAGCCATCTCGTTCATCAGCTCGAAGACGACGTAATTCTGATTTATCCCCTCCGCGGTTAGGCCAGTGCCTACCATCGTGCTGTTCTTCATGTTTCTTGCCGCGAACACTTGCTAAGATTAATAGTCTCATATAGTCTCGTATAGTCTCCAATAATATAGTCTCCGTTGTTCGTGGTATAAATTATACTTGACGGAGCATAGTATTTATTTATGGGATAAATAATACTTACGCGATTGACGATTTGAGCGGAACCGAAGAGTCCGAGAGTGCCGCCGAAGTTCTGCAGCATGCACCATATAAACGGTTGACCGTAGTAAGAGTTCAGTCTGTTGTATTGCGGGAATTGCTCAGACTGGAGGTCCAGCACTATCATTCTCCCCTAAGTTAAATGAGAATATCGAAATTGAAAGATAAAATAAATTCGTAAAGATTTTATCGAAAGAATTTATTTGAAACTCGACGTGAGAGTGAGAGGTTTATGAGGCGCGTCAAATTGACGCGAATTATATAATTATATTATATAATAATAATCAATAAATAATATCAAATAATATCAAATAATAATATAAAAAATCAATAATCAATAATATAATTATATAATTACATTATACAATATAATTAATAATATAATTATATTATAATAATATAATTATATGTTTACCAGTGGAACCGAGGTGAGGAAAGACTGGATCCTTGGCTGAGTCCAGAAAACTTCATCGTGGACGAACAACCACCCTTGCATCAGCCTTTAAAAATAATCTGTTTATAATTTTCTCCCTATAAAAATGTTTCATATCACTTTACCAAATAGCTTGTGGATCGACACCATTCATGGCTTCAAAAATCGAGCGTCCCACGTTTTTCAGGAACTTCAGTTCACCCGTGTGAGGTTCATTTTCATTAAAAGTGTCGCAATTGTAAATGTGATCCGTGCCAAACTCCTCTATGTACTGTAAAACGCAGTCAGAGGGTGTGATCATCTTTTAGAATAATTTTTATTATACTTACCGTCTTCAGGAAGTGTTTTCCAATTTGTTGGAACAGTGGATCGATAGGGTCCAAAAGATACGGGCTACGATCAATAGTTTTATCAATTAATGATAGTTATGTGATGAAATGATCATTTCCATTCGATATTTTCGCGTTACCAGCAATATTTATCAGAGAAATTATTCCAAACGCCGATTTTGGTCACATTCGCCTCTGGGAACAATCTCGGGAACGCTCTGGGCACGTGACCAGCGAACGCAGGCAAAATGGGAATGATTCCTAATTCTCTCATTCGGTCAAGTATTTGGTGTTGAAGTTCGACAGATTTTTTATGCCAGCTATCGGTCAAGGGACCACCGAATCCTCGCATATTCCCCATTCTCGACCTGAATAATAAAAAAAGAACATAATATAACAAAAAAGTAAAAAGTTAGAGACAGATGAACTCATGATTAAATCTCTTCAGTTTGTTTAGTCAAGTGATGTTCTAGATTAGAATTCGCTACTTTGGACTCGTTAACAGATAATAGTCAACAATATATTTGTTTGCCGCGTTATCTCTCGAAAGCGCTATCGGTAGCAAAATTTTTCAAATTGATTTTCGTCGCAAAGAGAGAGAGGAGAACGTTACCAGGGCAAAAACGCGGGTCCGCCAAAGTGCTCATTAATCTCGTCTAAAGTGAAATTCAATTGTAGGTACACTCTCTGCCAGATAGCCTCTTGTCCGTTAAAAGCTAGCGCCAAATTGATTCCATTAAGGGCCATCCAGTCGATGTGCTTTTCCCAGTGATCCCATTGCCACCAGGCGAAGGTGTACCCCATCGTGCACACGTTCATGTAATACCTGAACCTGTTCACCGACCGGCATTACTCCCCGTTCTGCGTTTTTTTTTTTCAAAAACCGAAATTCGATTACCTGTCGTTCGACGTGACTTTTACCCTGACTTCCGGCAAAACGGGAGGAAGTTCTATTTGATTCCCCTCCCATGAGATGTGGGCGTTGCAATAGGTTTTCAGGTAGTAATGCAAACCCCAAGTCGCGGCCACACCGGAAGTGCCGACGATCTCGATTTGTTCCTTGTCATTTCTCTCGATCTAATCAATGGAATTTCTATTAAAACTGCAGCGATCGCTTTGATAAATAAATTACCGAGAAGGTATCTTTCCCAACGGGGTCCAGATCGGGGTCCACGCTCAATATAAAATATTGGGATCGTTCATCGCCTAATAACCGGCGGGCGACGGCTCTGGCAGCCTCGGTCTGCGCGTCCGGCGACGTTCGAGGCTTGATATGACTCAGAGTGTTCTGAAAAGCTGTTCGAATTTTCTTAGTTCGCTGTTCGAAACACTCGCTGGACAGAAAAATCTGTATTCTCGTTGCAACTCGCAGATAATGAAATCGAAGACAAATATCGGTGATAGAATCGCGTTATCGCGTCGGTAAATAAAACTTTCCATGGTAGTTCAGAATTAAAATATGTAATTTTTGATAATGATTTATAGTGGATGTATAAAATGGAGAAATGGTATTATATATAAAACAATGATAGGATAATCACGTATAGATTGATACTAAAGTATAGATAGATATAAGAGCTATAGAGCTCGTGTCAGAGTGTGTGAACAGATTGGGATCTTACGCAGGACTAACGCTTTTGCTTACGTAGTTAGTCTTCCGATATTTGGTACACGCACACATTCTCACATTACCCATTCTCGAATGTTCTCGGGAACGATGTTATTATTTGAACGCCCGTGAGGCGATTATATTCGAACATTCCAACAGTAATAACAAGATTTTAATTTATATTTTTGTAACTTCACTTCTGTCGTAATAAATGACGTTGATAACTTCGAGAATGTGAAATGAAGAAATGGATCGATCGAAAAATTGTACTTACCATCGATTTTCGGGTTTTGACAGAGCACTGTCACAGATCCCAGGAGGACGACGCTGATTAAGGTATGTATGATCATCGTTGAACGTCTGGCGTTCGAATGTGAACACGGAATGCAAAAGGAACAAGAGACGCCTCTGGACGCGCATCCCCACTTCGTTCTTATCTGACGAGGCCTCTGACCATTGCTAGCGATACGCATTATTATGCAATTATGCTGTTGAGCGAACTCGTCGTCTTTCATTTCTAACGTTTTCATTGCCCTCAAGCGTGCGGGATAAAACGACAGTCTCGGTAAAGGGATTCTTGTACTCAATGAACAAAAATAAGTATACGGGGATGAAAAATAAGTACACGAGGCGTGTGAAACAATTAGAACTTTATTCGAACACTTTTGATCAATATATTTTAAAGACGTTCCGAGCCGCGTGGCTGCAGGAACTTCAACATTTATATTCTCCCTAAAAAATTACTTTCTCTTAAGTGAGATACACGCGATATATACAAAGATTGCGTAACGTCGAATTGAAAATAGAAATCGTCCATTAATATTGTCTGAAAATCTCAAGAAGTCGTCTGAAAATACTATTTCTCTTAGAGTCAGACTGCGGATTTTTAGATACATATTAGAAACACGTTTCATCGTTTAAGTACTGCGGCATATACATTCGCCTTGAATATTTCATCGCTGCACGTTTATCTTTTCTGCACGATCGATTTTTGTTGAAATCCTCAGTCTACATACATATAATCTCCCTTGCACGCGAGCGCGTTAAGTACGATTTGCATTGAACGTAGTCTACTTTCGGAGAGAAAGGCCATTTAAAGCGAGTTAATTTTCGATGGTTTTCGTCGGTGTTTGTCTAGTTGGCAGCTTCCCGGTGATTGGGTTCCGCGGTCGATTCGCTGAACGCCTGGACGAACACCTCGTCGCCCACTTTCACCTTCCCAGAGATGTACAGTCCACAATATATTCCCATAACGGGAGCGTTTCCCTCGAGAGCCACGCGGTCCGGATTAGTTTGTGGCCTAAAACTAACGGAAGTTACGATCTAGTTCGATGAATATGAAAAAAAAAAGATATTTCTTTTATTACTAATAAAAATGTCTTCATACTTCCTCAGAGTCTTTAATAGCTCCTTGTCCATCACTCCGTTCGTTGGGTTCACGCCGACCATGTTACACCTGTCACATTGAACAATTGCATTGATGATAGCATTCATTTTCCGGATTGAAACCGTGTATTTTGACAATTTATATGCCAACATTTCGCCAACGTTGCAGTAGTTAGCTTCATCAGGGCTGAAGGCTCTGAACGTCGGCATATAAATTGTCAAAGTACACGGTTTCAATCCGGAAAATTAATGCTTTCAGAATAAATAATGACCGTGAAAGCTTTAAATCGAATTGGATTGATTTTTGTCGAGTGCAAAGGGTTAATAATGTATTTTGGTACTATACCTCGAGCATGGTTTCACGTTTCTAATGACTACTCGTTCGCCAATCTTTATCCACTCCCAATTGTCTTCCTCGAACGGTTGCCGCGTCGAGACTAAAATGTTTGGACGGAATTGTAGAGTAGGCACTGGTCTCTCCAATTTATCGTTCAGTTCTTCGACGGATCTCGTGGTCATCAGCATGTAACTGGCCAGGTCGCTGAATAACCCCTGTTAGACGATTCCTCATAAATACTATAATAAAGTATTAACTTTCTGCGAAAAATGGTATTAAGAGATATTACGGTGTCTTCGTTCCGGAGTTCCTTGTATACTTCTGTGAATTTTTGCCATGGGTCCATGAAGACGTTTCTTCTATTCATCATCGTGTATCCTAAACGAAGTCCGTCATTCGTGCCAGTCAGAAATCTGTAGGAAATTAGGATTCTGTCAATGAAGATCATTTTAAATCGTCATATCGCAAGTCGTAGACGGACATCGGAAAGAAATGAGTCAGAACATCATCGTGTATCCTAAACGAAGTCTGTCATTCGTGCCAGTCAGAAATCTGTAGGAAATTAGGATTCTGTCAATGAAGATTATTTTAAATCGTCATATCGCAAGTCGTAGACGGACATCGGAAAGAAATGAGTCAGAAATTCTGTTCGAGTTTATAAAATGAATGAAAATGAGGAAAAATACGAACGTGGAAAGCCACTCGGCGGGTTCCGGGCCACAATCGATACACTTGACCGGTTCTCCCCACCACATGGAGCACTGAACGGCTTCGGTGGCGTTGTCCGAATACTTGGGCACCTCGAAGACCACGCTGGCCATCCCCACGGCCTCGAGCTTCACTCTGCTCTCGTCCACCGACGACAAACTGACCAGGATCAACGTCGGGTATTGCCTGCTGGTCTGGAATCGGCCGGTCTCCTCGTTGTACACTAGAAACATTCTGTTGAACAACGACGGGCTTCATTCCTCGGCTCTTTCGGGATAGAATAAGAAGTCGGATTTTCTTATTACTTATCAAAATGTAAAACATTTATCTTTCTTCTAATTGCGAATTAAATTATATATATATATATCACACATGAACTCTTACGATGTCTTAAATCCAAAGAAAATATATTAAACGATTGATTACCTGTCTCTGAGAATGAATTTCCCCTCCTCCTCGATACTGATCCCGTATTCCGTGAAGTCGCATTCCTTCAAGTTCTTTCCACGTCCAGATTTCAATGGGTACATGTACAGCTCCCGAATTTCGCCCACTTTCGACCACTTCAAGTCCGATAGCTCAAATTCTTCCAAGAGTTCCGTATATTCGGGATCTGATTTTTCCTCGTAGTTTATCTCGGTTCCTCCATTATCTACGGGTTCCGGTTCTTTCGTATCGTTCGCGTTATTTTCCTTGCGCTTCCTGTCTTTCCTCACGGTCCACACCACGGCCACAAGAATGACCACGAAACTACACGTAATCGCGATGGTCGATCGCCAATCCTGTAAAACAGATCAGACTTAAATAATTAGCAATAAATAATTAACATACACAATTAAATAATTACTTCAAGAATTAGTTTCCAGTTACTTTTTACGAAAAATTGTTTCGTTATTTTATTATACTACCTAATATAGTTATAGTACCTAATATAGGTAGTAGATAAGCATTATCTAACGCGAAGAATTTTGTTACAATTGATACGCATATCTATTACACCGACACGCCGTAAAACTGATCCGGCGTAGCCGCAGTCGATTTGCATGGCTGTTTTAAACTGAGCTGCCGCAAGAGAAATTCGAAGTCGAACACGTGCCGCAATCGAGCATCGTGCCATTGTTCCCTAATCGAATTCTACGTCAAAAGAGGCTTACGTCGGCTTATTCATTTCGTCGCTGTTTCTTGATCGCGCGGCTCGGGACCGACTACTTATCACGTCTAAAAATATTATCAAGAGACTAATCGATTTACTTTGGCTTCGTTATCACTGAAAATTCGCTGGTTAGAAAATTTCCTTTCCTCTCATTATTTCACCAAAACTAATTCTTCTTTATCTCGACGCATTATGTTAATAGTCTCGATCGAGTGACCCAAATTCATTGTCGTGTCACGAGAATATCAGGATTCTGGCATTAGAAGACCGTCCCTCAGAATATCCAGACACTTCGCAATAAAATTAAAATAACTTCGACGCTTTTGTCGGAACGTCAACAAATCTGCTTGAAATTTTTCGACACTTGACACAAGGAAGTAGGAAATGTGCGCCTACCGGATGTCCTTGCATGATCCCCGAAGTTTCCGCCGCACTCGAAACAGAGAGACGTTCCTCGCCCGATCGCGGTCCTATCTCATTTCCGAGACCGAGTCAATTATTGTGCAACCCGCTGCCTCCCACCGTCTTTCCTCCCACTCGTTTTTTGATAAAAAGGAAGGTCTCGAGGCGGATGCTCGTGCCCGTAATCCAGAGACGATCAGCACTCGACGGAGGCGGAATCGAAACGGGATGAGCGACCATCGACTGGGACTCACGGACTCCCTACTCTCCTCGCGGGGATTAAGCGCGCAAGCTTTCGTCGTCGACGATCGTGCGCCGTTCTTCGGAATCGTCAGTCGTTGACCAGAAACGTATGTGTGCGGATGTTCGACCGCAGATCGGGAAGAGAGAATAAAATTTTAAGATCGTTATATTAACTTGTAGTATCTTTTCATATTATTTATTTAAACAGAATTGCAAGTCTTATATTCTATTGTTTAATCTCCATATCTGAGTTTCTCGGCATTTAATCTGAAACGAGTATCAAGAAATTGTTAATTTTAAAAAGATATAAAAATATCTCAGTCTCAAAAATTGAAAATTGTCTAATTTACACCTGGCATTGTTTAATCTCCATATCTGATTTTCTCGACATTTAATCTGAAACGAGTATCAAGAAAAATTGTTAATTCTAAAAAGATATAAGAATATCTCAGTTTCAAAAATTGAAAATTGTCTAATTTACACCTGGCATTGTTTAGTCTCCATATTTGATTTTCTCGACACTTAATCTGAAACGAGTATCAAGAAATTGTTAATTCTAAAAANGAGTCCAGAGACGATCAGCACTCGACGGAGGCGGAATCGAAACGGGATGAGCGACCATCGACTGGGACTCACGGACTCCCTACGCGCAAGCTTTCGTCGTCGACGATCGTGCGCCGTTCCTCGGAATCGTCAGTCGTTGACCAGAAACGTATGTGTGCGGATCTTCGACCGCAGATCGGGAAGAGAGAATAAAATTTTAAGATCGTTATATTAACTTGTAGTATCTTTTCATATTATTTATTTAAACAGAATTGCAAGTCTTATATTCTATTGTTTAATCTCCATATCTGAGTTTCTCGACATTTAATCTGAAACGAGTATCAAGAAATTGTTAATTTTAAAAAGATATAAAAATATCTCAGTCTCAAAAATTGAAAATTGTCTAATTTACACCTGGCATTGTTTAATCTCCATATCTGATTTTCTCGACATTTAATCTGAAACGAGTATCAAGAAAAATTGTTAATTCTAAAAAGATATAAGAATATCTCAGTTTCAAAAATTGAAAATTGTCTAATTTACACCTGGCATTGTTTAGTCTCCATATTTGATTTTCTCGACACTTAATCTGAAACGAGTATCAAGAAATTGTTAATTCTAAAAAGATATAAGAATATCTCAGTCTCAAAAATTAAAAATTGTCTAATTTACACTTGGCATCCCTTACCGATGGAAGGGTTGAACCGGGGGTTGAAAATTTAGTTCGCCAACCCGTTCACCACAAGTGCCACTTGTCAATTCCAGAGCATCTACTTTCTGAAGTCACTATTTCAAGCTATAATGAATGGATAAAGGTCGTTCTGAGATTGTTGGACAGATCATTAAATAAATTGACAGTGAAATGTACATTTAAAAAAATATTTATTGAAGTATGTAAAATACAAAAGGCCTAAAAACTGTAGACTGTAGCTACGATTTCGAATCGCAACTTAGAAATTGGAATCATAAACATCACCCGTTTGATAGCCAGCTATGGGGTGACAGGAAACAGTCTCAGTCTATTTTTTGTATATTATTTATTGTACGATCACAGGCACAGCGTTTCGTTCGAATAGTTAAAAAATTTTCTATACATTTTTACATAGGTCGATTGCAAGTGAAAAATATTTTTACAAAACGAAACAGAATTCATTCGCCACCGTCTCAAGCGAGGAAGTTAATCGATAACGTTACTCTGAAAATTCACCTAACAATTGCTTGCGCGATAACGTAGACCCGCGACGTCATCAATTCTTGTCCTCGCCGTTCGGGGAATTCTGCAGCGAATCGATGATCTGTTGTAACAATCCCAAACTCGGAATATAGAAATCGGGTCGCGTGTCCTCGTTCAACACCGCGTTCTTTATGTTATCCAAACCCGTGCTGACGAACAGTTTTTGGAACCCGCACATAGTTCCAAATTTCATGTCGTGTTTAATGCTAAAGTACCAGATTATTTAAATAAATTCTTGTATCAATTTTAAGAAGCGAATTTCTTGTTGCGAAACACTTACGTATCGCCGATGAATAAACATCTCTTTGGATCCTTCACGTTGCAAGTGTCTATCACATAGTCCCTCAATACTTGACTAGGTTTCGCGCATTCGATTGGAGTCCTTCCACTGTACTGAGTAATTATGTTTATCAAAGGACCGGGACCTGAGAATTCGAAAAAATTTCTTGTTCAATAGCAAAGCGAAACAATAATCGTAAAAAGCTTGATATAGCTTCAAAAATTTAACATAAGAACAAAGTGCACGTATACATATTTTACATACATAATTCATATACATATCAATTCACATACATAATTCATATACATATCAATTCACATACATAATTCATATACATATTATATTAAAATTCGAGTACCTAGGACCTTCTTGTCTTGACCGTAAACGATCCACTCGTCTTGGGCGCCGCAGATGTAAAGAACGTCTTGTCTTTTGAGGCAGGAAATGGCAAGCGCCAATTTTGGCCAATCGAAATACAGACAAAAGTCGACGATCACTGCTTTGATCGATGGCCGATCTTGAACGGCCCGCAACGTTCCCACCACGTCCCCGTCGAAAGGTTCGGGCTAACAAAGAACAAAGTGACGCCGTTCCATTTCTTGCCTTATCCATTTATCACATATTTCTTTTTAT
>SMSR01016152.1:36846-63416 GCA_019453355.1 Ceratina japonica | reverse complement strand
CCCGCAACGTTCCCACCACGTCCCCGTCGAAAGGTTCGGGCTAACAAAGAACAAAGTGACGCCGTTCCATTTCTTGCCTTATCCATTTATCACATATTTCTTTTTATCTTTCATAAACATTATTAATTCATAAATCATGAGATTTGCGTAATGCCGTCTAGAAGTCTAGATCGTCCATTATGGATCGCGATAAATGATGTTTTGTTTGAAATAATGACAAAGCTTCAAACAATGGATATTTTTTTATAACAATTTTCGAAAACGTCACAATTCATATGCCTGTCAATGGCATATGAATTGTCAAAATACACGGTTTCAATCCGGAAGATGAATGCTATCAGAATAAATAATAACCGTGAAAGCCTTAAATCCAAAATTTTGGAAAAATTGAGAATGACATGAGAGCTTAATCTTACTCACGTTCTCTTGATTCAATTTGAATCCAGCGTCTATCAATGTTTTCTGGAAAGCCGGGGAGCCGATCACGAAAGCCTCGTCGGAGAACTGAATCTTCTTCAGATACCAACTGATCACCTTCGAGGTGTTAATAACTTGATCCTGGAATACACAATTCATTGCGACTAGACAAACATTCGCGCGACATTATGTGTACATAGAATATACATGACGACTTTATAGTCTACAATAATTAGACGTTCAGATCATAATAGCAATCACAATTTCATGCTCGACGCATATGATCCATGATAACGCGTTAAAAATAGAGATTGTCCCAATTCCCCTAATCTTCCGAACGAACGACCGCTAACGTGCACTACGCGAGACCAATGAACGCACCGGCTTGACGTCGAGCCCGTTTTGCCGCATCTTCTCGCAGTATCGATCGAACCTTATCGTGCCATTGTTCGTCACCAGGTGCAAGCTCTTTCCCATGTCCTGGAGCATGTTGGCCGCCTTCATGGCCCCAGGGATCGGCTTCTCTATGTACCAGATGACTCCTAGCGACAGACAATCGTTCTAACTCAGCCGCGATTACCGGTTGAGATCGGTTGGAACCGTACAAACTGTAAAGCCTCCGCTTAACGAACATTCGGTTCTCCGTCGCTCAACTCTGAGCTCGAACTCCGAGGAGGAACGTTCGTCAAGTGGGAGCCCACCTTAAGGAGTTCTCGTCAGCTAATTTCCATGGTTTCGCGAAATTATCAATGAAAACTCGCCATCGCAGTCCGACAGCACGATGTCAAACGAGTCGAAGAACGCCCGGAGCTGGTCCAAGCTCGCCTCGGCCAGGTTCACCACGCTCGGCATAGTCATGCGTAAGCTCCGGCGACGATGATTAGGCTGGTTGGTTGTCGCGCGGACCGCGTCGATCGGCCGATACTGGGCAACTGGCGCGGCCGACGCGTCGTCGTCGTGACCAGCCACGAGGAAGACCTGACATTTTTACCGATAACATCGCCGATACGCGATGACACTCACGTGTCCTGTCATTCTTCGCCTCTCCCCCGTTGCTAATTGCAGTCTTATCGCTAATGAACTGGGATCCCTAGGAACACCGGTTCTCCATTTCCCGCTACCTGGAGAACGCTATGCCGCCCCCGCACGAAGATCGCACTCGTATCATGAGGGTGGAAACGATTTTCTCATGAACTCACTATTTTTCTACACCAAACGCGCGTAATTGGAATTTTTGTATGACTCGCTCGTTCCGAGAGTTTTGCGTTATACGGGATTTCCGGATATGACCGAAAAACCTCAATTCGTCGCCGATATAAGTACGTGTGAACCGGCCTGTTTCTCACAAAAGAATGATCTTTCTGTTGCTAAATTCGTCTCTTTAGGCGACTGTACAATAGTGAACGATTCGAGAACGATAACCCGGGCCCCGAAACTGACAATGACTCGTTGGTACCCATTCATAGGTGGAGGGAGGAGGAGGAATAACGACGGAAACGCGTTTAGGTTAATAGAATTTCAATTTATTAAGTTTTTTTTTCCCTAGCCGTCAGTGTCTTGATTCTCATTTACAAAGGTATTATATGACTGTAGTGGTAGTTTAACTAATAATCGACGATGGTAGGCATTCAATCAATCAATCGATAACTGTAATCATAATAATTAAGGATAATCGTAAGAATTACAATGATAATAATTAATTCGTAGTTAATATATTAGAAATCGAAATCTTATCTGCCGTCGCTTGTTTTCATTTTTATTCGTCCGTTTATCGACGCGACGAGCCGCGCTCGGCTCGAAATAATAAATGAACAAAATGATAGACAGGAAAACGAAACGGAGAGAGAGAGAGAGATAAGATCATCAAGAAGAAACATCTTACATATTTCGTACACGGTGTGAAAATCGACCGCGTGCGCCAACGTAAAATTATTTATATAATCGTAAACCTGACTAGAAAAATCAACACCCTTGCGCTGTACCGTTACAGTAATTCGTAGGCGTGGGCGGATCCAGATGATTCTCGGTCGGTGGACAAACGAATACTGACGCAAACAAACGAACGAAATTTGTTATCTCAACGTTTCCGCAACGATCGGCGGAGAAAAATGAATTTTTGCGTTTCATCCCCCGCCTTTTGATATTCGAGTCTGAATCCGTCCCAAGTCGTAAGCTATCGAGTTTTTTAAAGTTACACGTACATAGAAACATTCGTCGCACAACAAGCTATGGAAACGTGATGGACGTCGTCGCCGCGAAGCCCTTATTTCTCCCTCGAAAACGATAGCGGTTTCTCTTTTCTCTTCCTGTTAACGTAGGCGGCTTCGAACTGAACCGATATTCTACTGATAGGAAATGATCGGGTCCACGAACGAACGGTTCGCTCCATCGTTTCGTGCCGGGCGAACGTGTTCGGTCTACGACGAACTAGGGACTCTCGTCAATTTCGGTCGATTAATCTCGGTTAAGATTAGGCCTGAGCGTGTTCGTTCCTCGAACGGAGACTCGCGATTTGCCGGGATGAAAGTATAGGAACTATGACTATAGAAGATAATCCTGGACTCGTCGGTTTCCTATCAGCCCGACGTGTGGTCTCGATCGGTAGAGAAAATGAATTTGATCGAAGACTGAAAGTAGAATGGAGCAAAGAGGAAGGACAAGAAATGAGAGGTCCTCCGCGTTTCCCCAGTCCGTGGGTCCTCGGTTTCGGCGCGTACGAAAAGAAGAACGATCGCGTCGTCGACGGCGACGGCTTCTTTTTTTTTTAGTAGTAGCTAGTGATTAACAATCGGTAAGCCGACTCGGCCGCGTCGGCCGCCTGTACCCTGATCGAAATGACTCGAGATGAGAATGACAGTCCCGGCAGTGACCATTGCGCCGGCTCGCAGATCTCTGCGCGAATCGTTCCGCCTCGTTTAAAAAGAAAAATGACCGTCGGCCAAATTATATCTATATCTCTCGCCTCGAAATTAACCGGACGACTGAGTTTTCTTGACATTTGCTGACCTACGCTGTCACGTAGTTATCCGATTTGCAATTCCCAATGTGACCGATTAGTTCTCATGCATAGATAGGCCGATTACCGGCAATTTTTAGATTCAAATTCGCGTAAACATGTGCAACGCTGTGACTAGGTAATTATTCACAATAACAATGTAATATCCGATATCTATGTAATATGCGTGTAACATATCGGACTGACGCAAGATCGAGGAATAATAATGCGCGAGGCGATAACGCGACGAGATAACGAGATCAAGATCGAGACTGACCGATGTTTGCAATTAATTAATCTAAATATATTTGCGATTTAAATATATTAATTAATTATTTAAACATATTGGCGAAACTCGATTCGGATCCGATTCGGGCTGAAGCCTGTGAGCCGTCGGCATCGAGACGATGTGACGCTAGCGGTTCGTTCGATTCGTCTGACAATTGGCAACGACCGCTGCGTCGTCGTCGTCGCTCTGACGATCGATATAACGATTGACGATGACAGATCTTATGGACGTGAGCGAATGTTAAGAAAACTCGTTTTAGAATATCGTCGAGGAGACTCTCTCTACCACGACTCGGTCGGCTCGCTTCGAAAGGTAGAATCGTCGTCCGTCGAGACGAACGGGACGTAAAATGGCGTGTGTGGTCGCGACGGAACCGAACGAAACCGGTGACGATGACGGTATAACAATTATTAGTGCCAGTAGATAGCAACGGTAGTATCGTCTACGTGTTTTAGCACAGATTTAAACTTGGGACTAGGCTGGCTCTGCTTGCGGTTAGAACGTTCGTTAACTCTCTCGTTTAATTTTAACAAGCGCTTACTAGTTAGTCGTTGTGTAGTTAGTTACTTCGGTATAATTAGGCGTTAACTAGACGGTAGTCAAGAGTAACGTGATAAAACTGTTATTAATAATTAGGTAACGCTATAAAAGATGTCCTCCCGACTGGTTTCTCGTCTTTTTTTTTTTTCGCTGTTTCTTAACTACGGTTTTTCCTCCGCTCGCTTCATTTCAAAAACGGTCCTTCGGTTCCATCGAAGCTCCGAAACGCTTTTTTATCTCGTTCTCTTTCGCCGCTGGCGCGTGTCCGTCAAGTACGAAGAACAACGGGTGAACACTATACGCAAGTTAGTTTCCGCTATTGGTAAACGTGAGTTCGGCTCTGCCTATCGCCGGCCCGTGTTCAGTTATCTATCTATCTACCGGCCTATCTATCCTACCTGATCTGCGATACCTCCTCTCGCTATCCTGTCGAAAATCGAACGGATGATGGCGGACGAATGCCACGGTGCCAGGTCGATTCTGTTCAATTCCATTCTCGCGACAGACGCACGATCTCAAAAAATCAAACGACTGCTCTTCCTCCCGTTTACTTCTATAAAATAGGTATTTTAAAAATTAAGCTACATAGACTCGTCTGTTAGTCTCCGTGTTATTTATCTCTACTTATAAAAGAGATCCGTTAAAATTTGTTCTCCCACTCGAAAAGCTCTGAACATGGAATCGTTTGAACTCGTCGCTAGGCCAAGACTCGGGGGTCGTTTCACTAGGATAATTCTTATCGTTTACGTTATTATAGGCGTTAGTACGAAATTGGGAAACTGGCAACGGGGCATTCCACTCGTCTCCTCCTCTCCTCTTACGGCCACGCAAACGATAACGTTCTCCAATGATCGACAGACTGCGGATTTTTGTGCCGGACGAAACCGATTTCCGAATTCACGGAACAAAGTCTAAATTCAAGTCTCTGTTACCATCCAAAAATAATCTGTGGATATTTTCTGTAGCAAGTCTTTCTGTGAACGCACAAAATTCGCAGTCTGATAATCAGCGTCTTTTCTTTTCTTTTTTTTTTTTAGTCGTCGACGATCACTGTTCCGTTTCTTGTGCCGAACGCTTACATACGTATAAGATATTTAGGCTCGTCCTTCCCCGTGCTCCTCCCCGCAACCCTCCAATAGATTAATTCGTCGTAAATGCTCTTAACCACGATAGTTAATACGATAGGTAATACGGTTCTATTTTATTTATCAATTAATTGTATGCTAGTTTACGATACGCCCGATCCCTTCTCGTTCTGTTCCCCCAAAACTCTGGGAAACGTCGAACAAGAGAAAAAGAGAGAGAGAGAGAGAGAGAGGGACAGATAGAGAGAGAGAGAGAGAGAGTAGTGAGTGAGCGAACGAATGAGTAATTTTTCAAGTGACTCGAAGAGAGAGCAGTTGAATGTAGATCTCGATTCTTTCTCTCCTCGTCGTCCGTCATCTTTTATCGCAAACCCTTTCGTCGTTAAATTCGGTGTCGTTAATAATCATTGATTAATGAAAAAGTCGCACGGTCGTATGTGTAATATGCGTGGATAATAGGTTGTCGCTATAGCGTTACACGTCCTATGTAATATATACAGTAGCGTGATCGTTATTTCCTCGGCAATCGATCATTTCCTTCGGTCACTCCGTTCGTTCATCATTTTTTCCGGCGTCCGAGCGCACGAGCTCCGCCGCCGATTCTTTTTATCTCGAGGAACTACTCACGTGCGTTCTTTTCAATTCGCGATGGAAAACTATATTCTTGTGTAAAAAAAAGTTGGCGCTCGCACCTGTACGCCCGGCGACCGGCGGTCAGTCGCTTTTCCCAATGATTACGTAGTAGAAAAATGTCAATTTCGCGGACAGGCTGTTTGAAAAATGATAACTGCGACAAGAGCGACGACCTTGGTTATCGATAAGGACCGTCGGAGCGTCCGTTTCCTTCGCGCGATTAGGAGTGTTACGTTTATACAAATTAAGCCGTTCCAGTTTACGTAATTGCACATTGAACAAACGATTACGAATGCACGTTATACAAATCCCTCTTACATTAGCCAAGCGACTGCTTCGTCACTTTATCCTTCATATGTATCACGTACAATTATATATATAGACTCGCGACGCTCCTTCATACATATTTATATATATATATATATAGAGAGAGAGATTCTTTCATTTATTATTTCCGTCCCGTATCAATCATTTCACCATAATTCTCTTCGCATTCATTTATTTATATATATATATATATATTTATATTCATATATGTTTCTCTCATTTTTAGTGCCTACTTATTATTAATCAAGGAGGAATGTAGTTTCGTAGTGGTCGCGTCGGGTTGAGCGAGAATAACGAATCCGAATTCGAGCGAGTCGGCACGTTCATCGTCCGATGTCCTCACGACTAAACACAATTAATTACGGTGGCTAAGGTATGTCTGTGTATGTGTGTGTGTCTGTACGTGTTTTGTGGATCAGGCATGAACCAGCCAGCGCGTTCCAGAACCAGAGAAACTGAGAAACGCGTCACCTATCTCTCTCTCTCGAATTCTCGGAGTGTCACTGCGTTTATAGTCTAAATACGTAAACGACGATCCTTAAACTTTAACGTTTCAAGCGTAAAGACTACACGTTTACTTGTTTTTTCTCGTCCACCATGTCCGCCGAGACGAGCTCTACACACCGTCCGCCTCGGTATATGCATACGTCACACATATATCGCGCGCCTCAAACTATATTGTCACGAGATATGATCTAATTATATCCATCGTGGAATATCCTCCGTTCGACCGTGTGTACGTGTATTTTTTTTTTTATTAACTATAGTAATAATACAATCGACGAGATTCACCAGCTAAATAGAATCGTTTCTCTCGCGTCTGCGTCGAATATACAACGTATACATATATATATTTATATAATATACATATGTATATATGTCCGCGTGTATCGATAAGTATGTATATACGTATATTTACGGAGCTTTCCTATGTATACAATAATATAACGTCGTTCGTTTTCATATTTTCCTTTCCGCCGCCGCGTCGGGATAATTCAATTCCTTAATGATAATAATTACTAGCTTCTATCCGCGCGTGTATTTTCGCCCTCCTCACCGTAAAAACATAGGGAACACGTTTTGCGAATTGTGTCGCGGTGCACGGTCTTAGGCTGACGCCACCCTTTCATCTCGTTTTCCTCGTGTTTCTTATTTTTTTTTTGTTTTGTTTCTTTATAATCGTTTTATAAGGCCCAAATATTGTGCGCTACCTGTTCAACATGGAAATTACGCCGGAGAAGGAATCGCGAAAGCGCGCGCGTGTCGCTCGCGTCACGGGAACACCGCTCTGGATACGTAGAATGTCGCGGGGCTCAGTTTCTCGATTCTCTCCGACACTCGCGCGTTATGCTTGACCCAGCGCCGAATCGCGAGGAGGAAGCGAGGGCGACAACGACGGATACCGGGCTTCTCCTCCGTTTCCCCGATGTGAAACCAGCAGAAGTTTCTCCGAATCAGGCCCGTGTCTTTGGCACGTGCAAATCTCCCCGAGGCCTCGGCCGCGTCCCGAGAGAATCCTTTCGCCGTCGTCGTCCATGATCCCCGATCGAGTCCCCGACGGTCCTCCCACGGACTCTCTCCGTTGATTCAGCGATCGTCGATCCCCGATCGGCCGACGGAGAACGCTTGCTCGCTCCTACGTCGGGCTACACCCCTTGGAATGCGTTGCCAGTAGTTGATTTCTGTCTCCTCTAGCTGTCGACGGAAGCGTCAGCCTCAGGTGGCGGCCACGGGTTCCCCGCTGCGCCGGTTGCGACCGCTCTGACGGTAACCGTTACTATTGTTGTTGTTGGCGACGTTCTCACTAACGTTGCCGCTGCTCCCAGCGACGGAGACCCTGTCCGCTCGCGGGTCGGGACTCGAGACGGCTGATAGATTCGCGAGGGGCGGCGAGGAAGCGGTGGAGGACGCGTCGCGGTCCGAGATGCTGGCGTTGAATGCTGGTTTCGCGCGACGTCGCGACGCGGCCTCGTGCTTGACCACCGGAGCCTTGGCCGTCGTCGTCGGCGACGGCGACGCGGGTGCAGGCCGGTCAGGTGCCGACGGCGACGTCGTCGTTGGTCCGGTGGGTAGCTGGTACCTGGCCGTCGGCAGAGGTTGCTGCTGCGCTCGGCGACGGTCGTCCCTCTGCTGCTGCTGCTGCTGTTGCTGCTGCTGTTGCTGAGACGGCCTTGGCAGGGCGTTCTGCACGGTGTCCCGGTGTCCCTTCCTGGCTGGGGGACCGGCCGCGGCGACGGAGGAAGAAGACGAGGCTGACAGGAGGTAGGCGGCGGTGACCGGTGCGCTGGTGGGCCCGTCGGAAGCGGTAACCGCTGGTACAGCTGCTTCCGGTGCACCGTTAGCCATCGTTGGCCCCGCAGGATCCTGTAGACCGCTAACGAGAGGCTCAGGAACAACGACTGGAGGACGTTGCTGGCGCTCGTCGCCGCCCAGATCGCCAGCGCAGCCGTAATCGTAGCTACAGCATAGCTGCCCGTCCTACGGAGAGGTTCGTTTCACACTGGGTTAGCGAACCGCGGAACGAACGGCAGTCAAGCGAGTTTTCTTTCTTTCTCTCCTTCGCTTGATTTCGCCCCCTTCCGTTCTCTCTTTCTTTTTTCTTTCTTTTTTAATCAATTCTTCGGACCGCGGATGCTCGGCCGATCGCGGAAAGTCTTGGCACGCGTGCGCGTGTTCGGTGCGTCGCGGTGCGATACAAATGGAAGCAGGAATGTTTGCGTCGAGTGCTCGCAACTAACGATCTAACGGTTTGAATGTGAATCCTTCATTGAATTGTAATGATTGTTCTTTATTATTAACGAGACGAGAAGTGCGCACCTTTTGTGTGAAACTTGCGAATGTACACGTCGCAATGTTTGAGAGTTTCTCAAATGAAATTACGGAGATGTCTAGACGTCGGTCCAAGACTTTTCGCGCCGCGGAGCGATTACCAAGGTCCTCCACATAGTATGTAATTCATTGTTTCGTTGAGGGACGGCCAATTTTTTTGTTTTTTCTTCCGACGATTCCCAGCGGTCCGACGTTTTCCGTGCACGATGCNCTGAACGTGAATTCTTTGTTAATGATTGTTCTTTTTTGTTAACGAGACGAGAAGTGCGCACCTTTTGTGTGGAACTTGCGAATGTACACGTCGCAATGTTTGAGAGTTTCTCGAATGAAATTACGGAGATGTCTAGACGTCGGTCCAAGACTTTTCGCGCCGCGGAGCGATTACCAAGGTCCTCCACATAGTATGTAATTCATTGTTTCGTTGAGGGACGGCCAATTTTTTTGTTTTTTCTTCCGACGATTCCCAGCGGTCCGACGTTTTCCGTGCACGATGCAATATCGTTGTTATTACGTGCTCAAATTAACAAGGACACGATTCATGACAATAATAATCATGCTTCAGGGGACAAAACAATGAATTCCCATAGTATGTATCCACCTTGACGAAAACGTATCTAGGCCACCACTACTTCCAGCTACGATTCTGGCAAATCGTCTGAGCATACGATTTTTTACTAGTCTTATGAACAAATTTAAATTTTACTGATCTTTGGCTCGATTAGGTATGGAATTTTTTCTTTATGCCAAAATCATTGCTGGATGAAATTCGATGTTCAGAGAAAAGAGTCTCTGGTGCTTTCTATCGAATTTCGAATGCAGATCAAAGGAGGGTGCAAAAGAGGCTCAAGTGTAACGAAACCATAATAATAATAATAATAATAATAATAATAATAATAATAATAATAATATAATAACAATAATGACAATAAGAATAAAAAAATATAAAGAACGAATTAAAATGCAATCTGTGTATATGTGTGTGTGTTTGTGTGTCTATCACCACGTGCGTCGTGCGCCCCGACCGATTCTAAACTGATTTCTTTCTTATTTTATTTTCGACAGAATGTGGATGTGCGTTCACCAATTAAATTGTACTTTGATTGAGGTTTTAGTTAGTAAAGAGCCATGGGGTGAGCCGGTGCATGCGAATTCTTGTAAACGTGCATTTAGCCAGTTTGTTAGAATGAAGGATCTTGACCGATCGAGCTAAAATTTTACATTTCGAAAAATTCGAGAACTAAAGTTAATTTAATCATTCATTTCCTTTTAACGCTGACAATTCGAAGTGCAAACGAAATTTAGTAAGAATGTTGACTATTTGAGATTTTTATAATCGCAAGGATATGATCTCTGTTTAATTTTCTTTTTTGGATCGATCAAGAAAAGTTATGAAACATGCGACGTGCTCGCGATTCACCCGTGAAATTAAATCTTTTTACTGCCGGTACCATCGTCGATCCATGCCACTTGTCATGAAAATAATTATTCCAATCTCATAACATAAGAATATAATTGATCCTTAAGCAATCTCTTCCGAAACATCGCCGATTACGAATTAAGAATGAAACCACGTGGCATGGACGACTTGGGGAATGCAATTGTACGCAAGAGAATGAAAAAATGAAGCCTGACCAAGACGACCAGCGTGCGGTGATTTTATTTAGAGACCCTCTCTACGTACGAACGAACGAACCAGGGTGACATAAATTACTCTCTCTAATCGAGTTCAATCTAAACGTTTGTACAAACACAGAGTCGAGGCGAAGGGCGAGAAAGCGAGAAAAAGAAAAACGGGTTTCGAGAGTGCTAGTAGTCAGAGAAAAGCAGGCAGGACGGATGCAGTCGAGCTCGTGGACAGTAATCAAAAGAAATGCTAACAATTAATTCGACAGACATCGTTAATCAAACAAATGAATAAAAAAAATGAAAGTAGTAAGAGGCGGGTAGAGAAGATTATAGGTGAGGTAGAAGTGACGTGATTACCGATGCACACAACACGCGCTATTGCTCACCAATTGGGCGCAGTACGGCACCTGCAAGGATACCCATCGTTAGGCTAATTAGGTTAGTTGTCACGGGCGGATATGTGTGCGTTGCACGCATGTATATGTGTCATGACATAATTAATGACGGGATCGTCGAGAGACTTCACAGTTACACAACACTCGTTTTCGCTGTTTCAAAGAGTTGAGTCTCATCCCTCCTCGTCGACTCGTCTCGGATGTTCTAAGATCGTTTCGTGATTCCGAAGGTTCGACGGAAACGAATCGACGAGGTCGGGATCGTCGGTCGAAACCACTCTCAATTAATCGTTGCCAGCCGGGGTTACTGAACCACGATCCATGCAGGGCCGACCCGAAGTTCTCGCGAAAATCGGATGGGAATTGATCTCGATGCGCGCCGAAAACTCATTATTAACCGCGGCAGTGTTCAATCCATTAAATGATCAACGGAGATTATAAATATTCCTGGCGAAACGATATAAAGCGACGCCGATTTCAAGGGGTTGTCCCGATCGTTTCCGCCGATTCGTAGTAAGCGAGGGGAGAAAACGAAATAAAATAGAATCCAACAACTGTCACTACGAAAATAATTACAGTATAGCTAATGTAATGTAACAACGAGTTATTTCTCTACGTTTACGTATAGTACGTGAATTACTTTGATCATCGACATGCAGTATAATATATATTAAGTACAGATACGTATATATATACGGTGCCCAATTAGGAATCTCGTATCTCTTACCGATGGTGTACGATATAAGACTATGGAACAATAATTAGAATAATAATGAACACTGCCGCGTGCGAGGCAGCCAACGAAAATAATTACATATATATAGAATAATAATAATGATCTATTAGGCCAACTTAGGGGCGCCCCTGAACGTGTCTCGTACGCTGGTACTGCCAGAGTAGACAGATACAAATTATTGAAGTAATTTACAAGTGATGAATACAGCCTCGGATAATTCGCATTAACCACAAGACTAGCACGACGCAATGATAGCTTGCGCCGAGAAAATTTCTTAAACATCTGACACGATCAAATAAATTTACCTAAAGTTCGAAATGAATTTCATTCTGATTCTGTGATAAGAACTGATGATTGCGTACGAATATTCTCTCGGCGCAAGGAAGACGAAAATTTTAGCGATAGCCTTGCAAGATCGCGATGTATGGACCGCAAAAAATAAATGGCATACTGGAAATAAATGCGAGTCAGCATTTTGGCACAGTATAAGAAAGAAAATTATATACGACTAGCAGTATTGAAGCAATTTTCAAAATTTTCCCGATTCTTTTCCAAGGTGTACCACTTTTTTTTCGAAATTCTCATTTTTCCTCAAATACACCTAAACCGTTGAGCCTACAGGAAAATTGCATTATTCGTACACATTTTGATAGAGTGAAAGTCTTTCTTATACTGTGATCTGGGTATCTTGTATTATACGAGTGTTACCCAACTGACGCGTTTAAACAAATGACAGAGAGACGAAAACAGATAGAGAAAAAAAAGAGCGAGAGTAAAATAAGTATATTTATATATGCCGGTGAGTGACAGTTACGAGTGGCGGTCGATCAAAAATCTGAAGTCAGATGAGGAATACAATTAAAATCTGCATCGAAGTTAGTCACGTGCATGCAGAATGCAAGCAAAGTTGAGATTGCGAGAAGAGCGGATCGATCCGCCACGCGTATATTATGGTACAACGATTGTTTTTTTTTTAAATTATACACGGTTGCTTCCACGTACCACAGCGAACGCAACTGATCAGACACATTACAGACCCACGAAGGCGATACTTATTCTTTCTTTAATCATTTACTGACCTTGAGCTCTCGGTTTCGTGTGAGAAGGCGCGAAACGGGAGCGCGCCGTCTGACCAAGACGCTCCTTATTCTACTGTACCGGTATCCGTCACGCGTAAACGAGCGTGGCTTCACTACTTGAGCTCGTAGCGCTATCTTTCCGGCGTCGAACAAATCACGTTCGAACGACGAGCTCGAAATATCGATTTTTTCGAAAGAAAATGATTTTCGTCAAGGCTAGAACGCTTCTCCGGTTCGCGGCTCGCTTCCCACACGAACCCCCCCTATACTATCCGTATCCTTCGGGACCGACGATTCCTCGGTCCCCTTAGTCGGCGAAGGGGGCCGCAGGTCCTTCTTACCTTGCACTCGCACGTGGTGCACTTGTCATGCGGGTCCTGCCAAGAACTGCCGCTGTCGTGGATGATCCCCGAGAAGCTGCAGGGTCTGGGTCTGGTCAGAACCGAGAGGGAAGTCCCGTTCCCGGGCAACTCCCTCGCGCAGGGATCGTCCTCGCAACGGGGACAACAGTCGCCGTCCTCCGTGACGGGATTCGGACAGGTAACCGGTGGACACTCCATCTGCCAGCAGTCTATCTCGCCGTACTGAAAGGAATCAGGCCCCGACTCTCGATGTAATAAAATAAAGCTCTAACCAGAACGCGAATAGAACGGAAAATTAAAGACGAATAGTTACCAGGCATTCGCATGTCTGGCATTGGTAAATCCATCGTTCCCCGCTCCTGAATACTAGGTGGTGAAGTTCCTGATGCCTGCAGGAGGCCGCCGGGTCGCACTGCGGACAGCATTTATCTCTGTGACTTCCGGGCGCGCTGCAATCGCAGATGGGATCCCTGCAAGTGATCACGCCGTCCTTGCACGTGCACCTCCTGCAAGGGTTCCCCGCCGGCGCCAGAGTCTCGCCGTTCCTCACCTCCCGGTTCTCGAACCAACAACCTGTCGCACACGATTTTTATTCCTTCGCTATCGAACCGGGTTAATTGCTAGACAAACTAGGCGGACCGGTTGGGAGGGTCCACCGATGGTTAATGGCCGGCGGCAAACTTACTCAGCCTACATTCCTCCATGGTGTGATTGTCCTCCTGAGGCGGACAGACGCACTCGTAGCCGCCGTCGGTGTTGACGCAGTTGGCGGTGGGATGGCAGGTGTGCCTCCTCTCGATCGTCTGATCGTTGCACTCGTCGATGTCGAGGCACTGGGTGCCCTGGGTGCTGTCGTGCAGGGCGCTCCTGTATCCCGGCTTGCAGCGGCAGTAATACCAGCCGGGCATGTTGAAACAGGTCGACGATTGGTGGCAGCGGTGGAGATCGCTCGCGCACTCGTCGAGATCGAGCTCGCAGCTGTTCCCGATGTAACCACGTCGGCAGGAACACTTGCCCGGCGCCACGCACTCGCCGCCGTTCTGGCAGGTCTGATTGCAAACGGCTAAACACAAGAGATTCTCCGTTTGCGACCACCGAGTCTTTCCCCAAATTCAATGCTGCTTTAAGGAATGGACGTACGTTTGCATGCGTAACCGTCGCCGGTGTATCCGTCCTTGCAGATGCAATNGAAATTCAATGCTGCTTTAAGGAATGGACGTACGTTTGCAGGCGTAACCGTCGCCGGTGTATCCGTCCTTGCAGATGCAATAGTAACTGCCGGCGGTGTTGACGCAGGTCGCGTGCTCGTCGCACGCGTGATGACCGGTCGCGCACTCGTCCAGCTCCGCGCAGTTGAACTTGTCCACTCTGTGGTAACCCGGAAGACACTCGCACGTGTAGGACCCGACCACGTTCACGCATTTAGTGTTCGCGTTGCAGTGATGGCCCTCGGAGCCACCTTGCTGCCTGCACTCGTCTACATCTGCGCCGCCAATGATACAGTTTTTCGTCGGTTAATGAAAGGACCGGTATAAAGTACCGCGCGGTTAGGTGGGAACGTTTCCGTTATAGAATGTCAAGCACCTGTCGTGAATATTACAGAGAACGAGAACCGCAATTCCGTTGACCGCAATCATCGACGATCTGACGAACGTACAAACGCGACGGAATTGTGTGTCAACACAACACCCACCCTCTGCATATTTCATCGCCGGGGATCGATCGCCGGAAACGTGCCGATCGATCCGCCGCGGATACAGTCGAGGCCAAAAAATTAGTCCGCTCGTCGAAATTCAAAGAACATTGAAAGTGCGCAGCGTTCAGAAATAAATCTGTATTAATCCCAGCGATCGTTCGAATTGTACGACGAGCGGATTGAATTCGCGGTTTGGTAAACGCGGTCACGAGCGAGACGAACGGAGATGGAGGCAGTATTAGTTAGAAGCATTAGGTACCGTGACAGTTATGACCGTCCCCTTGGAAACCGATATCGCAGTGGCAGGCGTACGTCGTCTGGAGGTTCAGGCAGGACGCGTTAGCGTGACACTTGTGGCCCTTCGCGCAGTAGTCCACCCCTGGTTAAATTCGGTTAGCGGATGCAGGGACAGTTAGAATAATTAGCAATATTTTTAGTAATCGGATCAAGCTATTATTCTTATTGTTAGACACAGTTTATTTCGTTCAGCATGCGCGACGGCATGCACGCGTACAATCGGTACGAAGGATCGACAAAGTTCCGATTGCACGAAGTGATCAGAGATTCGTACCTGGACAGAATTTGCAGCACTCCTCGGCGACGCTGATCTGCTCGCTGGGCGGGCAGGGCAGCGGCGGACACCTGGTCTCGGTGTCGAATCTCTGACAGGTGAAGCTGCCGTCGAAACAGTCGCACTCGACGCACTGTTTCGGCGACACTTTCTCACCGTGATCGTAGATCACGCCGCGCAGGTAACATTGCTCTGTGGACATTCGTATCTCGTAGCTGAATCGAGAACCGGCCCGACAAGGCATCTCTTAGGCATCGATACATACTCAAGCAGATGGGACAGCACTGTCCCTGAGGAATGACGGGATTCTTGCAGGTGACGGGGGCGCAGGGCGTCGGCCTGCACTCGATCACGCCGTGGACGCAAGAACATTGCTGGCAGCCCTTCTCCCAGGTCGCTCCGTCCTCGTGGACGGTGCCGTTCGCTCTGCAGGACTTTTGGCACTCGCATTCCTCCACCTTGCTTATCCTGCCCTCTGCAGCGGCTAGCTAAAAGGAAGGACGTCAATGAACAAACGCTAAAAGACACGCCGCGACGGCCCGTAAGACCGGCTACTCACCCTAACCGATAAATCGTTCAGATTGTGAATCAGCTGTTCCACCGTGTTTTGTAATATAGAAAATTGACCGCAGGTAGGGCAGGACGAGTCGAGCTGGGGACACTGGGAGAGGTAGCCGTGGGGCCCCGGTACCAGCTTCACGTCCTGCAAAGCACCCTGTGGAACGTACGGGCTCAGTCGATCGTTTCGAGAAACGGGGGGGCGCAAGAAACTGGGAAACTGGGTGAAGGAACGGCGGCGGCGAGAAAAGAGGTCGTACCTTGAAGAGAAAGTGCCTGACGTTCCTCTGGCCGACCCAGAGCTGTAGCTGCGGCAGAGTGAAATTGGTGTCAGGTGGTCCGGGCCTGAGCAACCGCCTGTACAAGGGATGACAGTCGACGAGCAGCTCGACCTGCGAGCCGCTTACGCTCAGGGCGACCCTGTGCCAGGCACCGTCGGCCAATCGGAAAGGAAACGCCTCCACGTGGACGCTACCGTCCCGACGCGAGACGTAGTGAAGCCGTAGCTCGTCCTTACGACCGCTGCTCTGCAGCTCCAAATATCTGCCGCAATTCCACAAAAGTTCAAACCCGAATTCCGACGAAATTCCTGTCTCGAGCGATTACTTTCATTCAAACGTCTCGAGCACAGTTTAAGAATCGTCGACGTTAAAATTTAGTCGGGTGGATTAAGGAGGTTCATCTGGTACATAGCAAGTCAAATGCAAGTTATAGAAAACGATTGTTTGATTAGCGACAATGTTAATAACGGAGGTTATCTACTGCTGAAAGATGCAGATTTCGTTTGTTGCGTTTATATATTTCTCGATTTATAATTACCCAATCTAGTTAAATTTGCAATTAAAATATTCATTAAATGTTTCTCTTTAGTATGACATAAGTTTCATTCAAAACTGTCTGTCATTACTTAATAAATTAGCGACAGAAGTCTGGGAAATCACTCTTTTCCATATGACTACATGTAAAATTGTAAAAAATATTTATATTAATATCTCGTCATTAAGGTATCCAAATGACTTAAAAATTTTTTTGACGTATCCTGGTATATTGATATAGACCATCAAATTTTTTTTTGGAGATCTATCTGTTAATTC
Source organism: Ceratina japonica (assembly GCA_019453355.1). Lineage (NCBI taxonomy): Eukaryota > Metazoa > Arthropoda > Insecta > Hymenoptera > Apidae > Ceratina > Ceratina japonica. Next base: position 46,184 of record SMSR01016152.1, on the reverse strand, counting down.
CTTACCCGGATGAACCTCCTTAATGGGCGCGAGTAATGTTCGTAAATCGATGGACATCTTCTAAATTGACTCCTCTACGGGATTAGATTGAATTAGAGAGCCGACGCTTTCACGCTTATCGTGCACCTTCCAGTTAGTTTCTAATTGACTCGCGACAACGAGCGTCATCAAAGTCTTTCGCTTCGTCCTTCGAATCGGAGGGACAAATGGAAGCTAGGGTCGTTGGCGCAAATCGGTCAAGAGCCAGGCCACAACGGCAATTAAAATCAATCTCGCGGAGATCTCTAGATCCGCGGAGATCAACGTTTAATTCTGGCTAAACTCCGTCGGTGGTTTCCGCTCGGCGAAGCGTGTTAATTACCGTCTAAATACGTAGACACGTACGTACGTACGTACGNCCAATTCCGACGAAATTCCTGTCTCGAGCGTTTACTTTCATTCAGACGTCTCGAGCACAGTTTAAGAATCGTCGACGTTCCAATTTAGTCGGGTGGATTAAGGAGGTTCATCTGGTACGTAGCAAGTCAAATGCAAGTTATAGAAAAGGGGAGCTTGCTTGATTAGCGACAATGTTAATAACGGAGGTTATCTACTGCTGAAAGATGCAGATTTCGTTTGTTGCGTTTATATATTTCTCGATTTATAATTACCCAATCTAGTTAAATTTGCAATTAAAATATTCATTAAATGTTTCTCTTTAGTATGACATAAGTTTCATTCAAAACTGTCTGTCATTACTTAATAAATTAGCGACAGAAGTCTGGGAAATCACTCTTTTCCATATGACTACATGTAAAATTGTAAAAAATATTTATATTAATATCTCGTCATTAAGGTATCCAAATGACTTAAAAATTTTTTTGACGTATCCTGGTATATTGATATAGACCATCAAATTTTTTTTTGGAGATCTATCTGTTAATTCCTTACCCGGATGAACCTCCTTAATGGGCGCGAGTAATGTTCGTAAATCGATGGACATCTTCTAAATTGACTCCTCTACGGGATTAGATTGAATTAGAGAGCCGACGCTTTCACGCTTATCGTGCACCTTCCAGTTAGTTTCTAATTGACTCGCGACAACGAGCGTCATCAAAGTCTTTCGCTTCGTCCTTCGAATCGGAGGGACAAATGGAAGCTAGGGTCGTTGGCGCAAATCGGTCAAGAGCCAGGCCACAACGGCAATTAAAATCAATCTCGCGGAGATCTCTAGATCCGCGGAGATCAACGTTTAATTCTGGCTAAACTCCGTCGGTGGTTTCCGCTCGGCGAAGCGTGTTAATTACCGTCTAAATACGTAGACACGTACGTACGTACGTACGTAGATGTCGTGCATCCAATTTGTGTCAGCCAGGTCAAAACGACTAGACTGCACTACTCACGTGCCAGCCGAGGGTGCGACTACTTTCGGGTTAAGTGCTCTCTCTTTCTCGCTTTCCCAACAATTGACACAGTAACTTCCTTAAGACGTTTCTTCTCTGACTTCGTTCGCGCCTTCAGACGAACAAGGACGAAGCGAAAGTCACAGACGATTCGCCCCGTCGATCTCCTCGCGTATTTATTAATTACCGAGCAACGAACGTAAACGATTTACAGAGGAAAAAGAAATGACACGTTGGAGATCGATGCCGGAGAGGCGTGGAACCTGTTCCGTTTACGCATAGTTCGAACGGAATGAAGGGAATGGAATGGAGTGGAACGCGGCGCGAGGAATGAAATTACGCGTGATCCCGTGTACCTATTGTTCCCATGTGAAAAGGCGACGATTGTCCCGGAATTGGCCTCCTCTTGTCGCAGAGCGGCGGCTATAGTGAATTCCGGAACCCGCCGGAGTAGCGTGGCCGCTCGTTCGAAGCTCGCCTCGTTCAGTCGGAGCTCCCTCTCCTCGCCTGAAGTAGTAAAACTCAATCATACCTCCGCCACGGTATCTCGGACCGCAACCATAACTCCTACGTTCCACTCGATTACCGAGTAAAACCCCCATTGAAAATTCGTTCTCGCTGTTTAAACAATCGTAGATCGACGTCATTTTTCAAAAGGATTAATGAGAGGATTAACGCGAACGCGTTCTCCGCGCGGAGTTCCGTCGGACGGACCGACTCTTTGTGGAGGCGATCGGAGAAGTTGGGGACCGAGTAGAAGTAGAAGTTCTCTCCGAGAACGTTGTTCGGCTCGATGACAAACGAGCTCGCCAGATTTCGGGATATAGGTCAGCCGAAAATTTTTGCTAGGTCGCATCGATTCACGGTTTCCTGCTCGCAGTTACGTAACGCGAAAATTCGATTGCCTCCGATTCTCGCGTCGATGCGCGCCCAATTTTCACGGCTGATTTGCGAAAATCAAACGGTCTAACTGTTCGAACACAGTTTCCAGAGGCACCATTATCAATCGTTCCACTGACCGTCGTATAGAATCGTTGTACATCGAGCATAAAACGATGTGTTGAATTTTTCTAGCGATGTTCATGGCCGGCATTAACTCCGGTAGATTGAATCTATTAAGTCGGTAACTGGAGACGTCACATACGTCTAATAGCGTCCCATTCATTAGCAAGTTGGTAGCGGGGCACGTGCGATAAAGTTTCCGAAGTGGCATGACGCTGGCAATGGCACGGTGCCCGTTGCAAAATTGATCCTGCGGGATTAATTGTCCGCGCGCGGCCGTGTAATCCTTAGTCGGGGGGCCCGGCGCAATTGCGCACGGGCCGGGCTTCGGGGCCTCGAGTTTCAACGCGGGTCTTAATAAAACGTGTAACCGGACACCGGGGTGCGCTGTAACGCGCAGGACCATCGAACCATTGAGCCTCCTCTTCGCTCAATTATCCACGTCCACGCTTCGTTAACGAGTTGAACGAACGATACGCGTACCCCTTTCGAGCCGTACGTAATCGTTCCAAGCCAACTGGCACACGTATCGATGACTCCTATCCCCACCTCGAGCAAATATACAGACCGCTTAACTCGTTACATATAAATATCCGACTCGAACGCGAACCCTTGTTTCAGACAGTTCCCTTACGGATGTAATTATAACTACTGACTATACTGCTATCATGATGAAATTTGGGATAACTACCCTGGATAATAGAAGAACGATCTCTGAATTAATTTTCCTTTCTAATTTATTAAATCATAAAATAGATTCTTCTGATCTCCTTGAATAAACTAAACTCTATGCCCCCTCTCGTAACATCAGACCTAACAAAAACAAAACATTCTGTCCTGAGAGATTCACTTCTCTCTTTGGTCATTCCAATGTAATTAACAGGGTTAGTTCTAAAGCCAATAGATTCCGTTACTTGTTTGACATTTTTTATGATTCCAGCTATGCCATAAGAAGAAAGCTTCGTACATACTTCTTAATGCATAATTTATAATTTATAAACTCCCTATTGCATGATACTTCTGTTATTCTTATAGCCGTTTTCTTATTTCTAATTATGTAAATCTTTAACTTTTTTTTCTTTCTTTTTTCTTTTTTTTAACTGCTCTTTTATTGTCACTGCACTTGTAACGGGCCAATTGACCCGTGAAATAAATAAATAAATAAATAACGATACACCGATAAAAGAAATCTCGATTCATTATCTAAATCAAGTTCGCAAAAAAGCAGTGTGTAAATCGGTATTGAAGGACGGACGCAAGACCGGGGCATTAATTTAGCATCTGCGGACAGATAGTCGTCGTTTCGGAAATAAATAGTAGATTAGATAGCAGCGGGATCAGACAGATCTCTTACGGATGTAATTATACCGATACATACAGATAGAATAAATCTCGATTCATTATCTAAATCAACGTCGCAAAAAAGCAGCGTGTAAATCGGTATCGGAGGACGGTCGCAGGACCGGGGCATTAATTTAGCATCTGCGGAGAGATAGTCGTCGTTTCGGAAATAAATAGTAGATTAGATCGCAGCGGGATCGGGGCGGATCTATGGGGTCGAACAATTCCAGGAGCCGGTCCCCCGCGTTACAAAAGGGGGATAGCGGGATCTTGTTTTCCATGTTCGGAGGAAAATTCTTCTCTGACACGTGTCCGGGGGCCTATCTCCTTTGTCCGCTCGGTCACAATGCGGCTCTCTCCGATTCGAGCTGAATAAACCGAATCCGTCGGCCACGACCTACTGTCCAAAACGATATTTATCGAGGGTGAACACGAGGAGAACGAACACATGTCCAGAACTTAATGGAAGAATAATAGGGAGGAGATTGAGAAAATATTTGTTCATAACTGATACGAGCGGGTGTAATTTTCAACGAGGTTCGAAGTTTTGAGAAGGACCGATGCAACGATTCTCAGCAATTCCGGCTGGTTGAAAACGCGAACGCGAAGTGAAATAAGCGAAGGGGTTGGGAAAGCGGCGGACGAGGGGTCGGTAAATCGAAATTTCTTTCGGGGGAAACTCCTTGGGCCAACCACCCCCGGTTTTCGCGGACGTTGCACCGTCGCCCACGCTTTCGCCCATCGCTGTGTGCGCGTTTCTCAGACGTCGATCGTTACACAGGGCGCTTCTGAATAGTTTATTTCGTGTAGAGCACACGTTCCATAGAAGTATCGAAAATCTTTTATCGGCCATAACTCTACTCCCATTTATTTATTTATTTTAACCAATATTAATGGACTCGTTGCGTATCGAAACGGAAAAATCGTTAGGTCGCCCCGTTCCGAGTTGAAAACGAACAATGTGCAATCGTGCACTGGACGCTCGAAAGAACAATCGATACTCGGTTAAGGCACCGAGGGAATTCCCTCGAAGGGAGACGACGCGGCTATGAAACTGACCTTTCGCAATATCGATTAATCGTTCGTTACGTAACCGGCCACGGTGTTCGCCGATAAACGGTAATTGTTTTTCCAGTTGATCTCCCTCCCTTTGTATATCCCGGCAAATTTTCTTGTTACCAACAAGATACCGTGAAGAGTCAAGAAGAATCGTGGCGATAACGAAAATTTGCAATGATCACAGCCTGTGAATCGGCGGAAGGAGGCTTGCGCCCGGAACGACCCTCCGATATGCAAATCAGGCCGTATTCGGGTTAAGAGAGCTCTCGACGGATACAAATTTCGACTCTCCCAATGAAATTTACGACGACCCGCACGCAACTCGTGTCGCTCGAAATTGGACAAAATGATTTACCAGCCATTTAGCTCGTCCTCGCCAACAATATTTAAACACACGCACACTCGTCGACCACTGAAGCTACTTTAAAACTGTGATTTAAGAGTCAGATCGCACAGAGCTTACAAAACAAGAAATTATCAAGGAGACAATGTCAGAAATGGAAGGAGGGAATTGTAAACTGTGATTTAAGAGTCAGATTTCACAGGGCTTACAAAACAAAAAAATTCAATCAAGGAGACAATGTCAGAAGTGGAAGGAGGGAATTCTCATCTGTTCTCAGTTCACGTCTCAACTTGGCTGACAATCCGCAATGCCTAGAGTCAAAACTCACCTTGGAGATAATAGGCTGGCTTTAACCTAATGAGTCCTGGCACCTGTGTAACACCCTGTCGCGTGGTNTCTCTGACTTCGTTCGCGCCTTCAGACGAACAAGGACGAAGCGAAAGTCACAGACGATTCGCCCCGTCGATCTCCTCGCGTATTTATTAATTACCGAGCAACGAACGTAAACGATTTACAGAGGAAAAAGAAATGACACGTTGGAGATCGATGCCGGAGAGGCGTGGAACCTGTTCCGTTTACGCATAGTTCGAACGGAATGAAGGGAATGGAATGGAGTGGAACGCGGCGCGAGGAATGAAATTACGCGTGATCCCGTGTACCTATTGTTCCCATGTGAAAAGGCGACGATTGTCCCGGAATTGGCCTCCTCTTGTCGCAGAGCGGCGGCTATAGTGAATTCCGGAACCCGCCGGAGTAGCGTGGCCGCTCGTTCGAAGCTCGCCTCGTTCAGTCGGAGCTCCCTCTCCTCGCCTGAAGTAGTAAAACTCAATCATACCTCCGCCACGGTATCTCGGACCGCAACCATAACTCCTACGTTCCACTCGATTACCGAGTAAAACCCCCATTGAAAATTCGTTCTCGCTGTTTAAACAATCGTAGATCGACGTCATTTTTCAAAAGGATTAATGAGAGGATTAACGCGAACGCGTTCTCCGCGCGGAGTTCCGTCGGACGGACCGACTCTTTGTGGAGGCGATCGGAGAAGTTGGGGACCGAGTAGAAGTAGAAGTTCTCTCCGGGAACGTTGTTCGGCTCGATGACAAACGAGCTCGCCAGATTTCGGGATATAGGTCAGCCGAAAATTTTTGCTAGGTCGCATCGATTCACGGTTTCCTGCTCGCAGTTACGTAACGCGAAAATTCGATTGCCTCCGATTCTCGCGTCGATGCGCGCCCAATTTTCACGGCTGATTTGCGAAAATCAAACGGTCTAACTGTTCGAACACAGTTTCCAGAGGCACCATTATCAATCGTTCCACTGACCGTCGTATAGAATCGTTGTACATCGAGCATAAAACGATGTGTTGAATTTTTCTAGCGATGTTCATGGCCGGCATTAACTCCGGTAGATTGAATCTATTAAGTCGGTAACNCTGCGAGAGATCTCTGATATCCTATTGAAAAGGAGAAAAGCTCGGGAACTAAAGATAACATCTCTCGAACGTGCGCGACAGTGTGCAATCGCTCTGCCTTTACCGATACGAGACGCGCGTCTGGGAGATCGGCGCCGCGCGGGTTATGCCCCGAGTTATTACAAACCTCCGAACACATTTCCCGTCGATCGACAGTCAGAAGTGTCGTTTCGTTCCAGTTCCTGAAACTCCTTTCGCCGGACCGATTTCGCGTCGGACGGCAAACGCGATCGGAGATACTCCGATCTACTAAAATTATCTGTTCGCAATTAGCGAGAACCGGGGTTCGTGGCGAAACCGGGAAAGCGAATCCTCGCTTTGCATTCCGGCTTGAAAAGCTTCAAGGGCCGTCGACGGCTCTCTCTACCAACAAAAACAACGAGAGAACAGACGGAACAAAACAAGCTGGTTAAAAATTTCGGAGGCGAATTCTAGAGGCTTGTTCGCTAATTGACTGGGATTCAAGTGACGAATCAACGGGGCCATTGAGGAGCCGCGCGACGGACGCCGGCAGGGACGGGGGCCAACAAAACGGCGTAAACAACGCGACGTGAAACGTTTCTAAAACGGTCCGTGAATCGCTAGCTCTCGCTGTTTTTAATTGCGTAACGAGCCAAAAAGAGGCGCGGGACGCTTTGATGAAACAATCGCGCGATTTTGTAGATGGGACTACATTAATTGGAGCAAATCGTCCGATTAATTAATGGGACCGACTAAAACCGTGCCCGGTCGTTGATTTATCGCAACGTCGACGACCGTTCCTTTGACTACGGTCCCCGCAGGATCCACGCGACATTAAAACTGATAAGCCAGCGGATAAAATAAATGCGTCCGGTCGCGTCTACTAGATAAAATGGACGCCAATTTTTCAAAGAGCCGAGACAATGATTCTAATAAAAGAGCCGTGGAAGGGTTTTTGTTGGAGGCGATGGTAAACGACGCGTGCGGAATGAGAAAAGTGGTGCAAGCCCCATCGATTCGGGTCGCAAAGGGTTAACGAACCGGGGCGAATTTCTGGGAGGCGGCGCCCATGCTCATCTAAGTAAGAGCGACGGACGCGTTCTCGCGGCCGAAAACGCTCGCCGCGTTGTGTGCGTTCGTGTTTTAAGTGCGAGCGTGTGTGCGCCACCGACGACGCCGAACGAAACAGGATGGAACGACGACGACGACGACGACGACGACGACGACGGTGGCAGACTGCCGGGCGTCGCGACGCCCGCTATCGAACCGTACGCGGCATTATCGTCGAGAAAGAGATAGAACTAGGGTGGAGCAGGATCAAAATCATTCTATCCTCGATTAACTCGTATTTAGAGAATATCAATCGCCGGATACGAAAACGAGAAAATGACATGATTCGGACGTGATGACGACGCGACGCGTCAACCCAGTAAACAAGAAATGTTAGATCAACCCTTTAAAATATTGATTTTATGTAAATTATATAAACGTTACGACATAATGTTTTATAAATAGTTTAAAAATATTACTTAATAGTGTTACAAAACTACATACTTTATAATATTATCATGTTATTAAAAAACGTTATAGTAACCTTGTGGCAATGATTTCTTGCTTACTGAATTAATTCATATTGAAATAGAACCATTTTAAATACTGTTTCGTTTGATAAAACTGGATGGAACAGGACCTCGCAGATTGCGATTACAGATTTACTAAAACGTCCGAGTCATTCGCCATCTGTTCGCGAACGAGCCATCGCGAGACACCTACACACTCTCTCCTAAACGGCTCGACACCGGTGATGATGATTAACGAGCCTGACCACACGGATTCCATCGATATTTACAAGCTGCACCTATACGACGATGATCGAGTGATCGGCAGTGCCGGTGTCAAGTTCACTGATGAGATGGCCACGTGTACTGCACACACGCGGACGCGTCGATCCTCTTTCTGGTGTCCCGAGGAAAGATTATTTAACGGTTCCTGGCTGAATGGATGTCGCTGAGGCATATCAGAACTTTTTTCCAGGTGTCAGTCGATTGTTACAAAGTCCTGGTTACGAGTCTTCTTTTACTCGGCAGAAGTTGGGTTATTTAGTGGCGGCGTTAGATTGAATGGATGCTGATGAAGTAGTACGAGGGTCGTATATTATTTCGGTCAAGCCTTCGTGGCTATTTAGAATTTTAGAATCGTTGTAAATCTCCTCTTGCCGTAACAGTAAACATCTACGAGCTAGTAGAATATTCTCGTTCCGATCAGCCGTACCTGTTCTGAGTACAAAGTAACGTGGAAGATTTAGCCCATTAAAATTTTGATTCTCTATGCATATTTGTTCTAATCATTGGGTAATACAGAATACAGCGTTCCATAGAAATTAACTGTTCTACTAATTATGGTCGGCAGCGCGTAATTAAATTCAGAGTCTGATCACTGTATTAGCCGTTGATATTGGCATTCCCGATATCGACAATATTGCGAACGCAATTCGCGTAAACCGTGAATAAAGCCTTTTAATGAAAACGCTTCCGCACGCGAGGATAATGACCTTTCCGCGTTCTCGCCCGCATTTATCATTCATAACCGTCGTATACTATAAAACCACGCACAACCGTTGTTATCGAATTTTGCCAGCCGGCCCGAACCGAACTCTCGACCGATGAAACTTTTATATCAATTTAAGCGTTCAGCTCCCGATTTCCCAAAAACGATGACGACGTCTATCTATTTTGCCGTGTACGTTTTTACATATTTTTGCATATCGAATTTCGCATAA
>SMSR01016152.1:8734-23543 GCA_019453355.1 Ceratina japonica | reverse complement strand
CCGAATCTTTACCGCCGTTGGACAATTAAAAGGCGCCGAGGCGCGGATCTCCCATAAAGAAGAAAAAAAAAAAAGATCGTTGGTGGTCGCGACGGTGGATCAGTATTTTTAAATCCAGTAGCGAGCAATTTTTAAGCGCCGCGACACCCGGCGCCGGTTGAACCGAGGAGCGTAGGCGAGTCCTCGGATTTACTCGCGTCGAACCGCTCCGCGCGTCGTCGTCTGGCCGGCGTCTGGAGCCGCGTCTCGCTCGTAAAATCATCAACCCGCGCGCACACACCGAGCCAAGGAAACGATTACGCGCCTTTTTACGACCGCGTCAACTTTCGCGGCTCGAGAGGCTTCGACTGTCATCGCTGACACTGTCCCCCGATCAACGAGACGACGGACTTACAATCATCATCGAGTCGTTTCGATTACGAGAAAAGATCGCGAGATTTACGCGATACGTTTCGCAGGCGAAACAAGAGTACCCACCGTCGTTTTACTTCGGAGAGAGCCTCTGCTCGTATTATATTTATCTCTAGGGCTCTGGAGAACGGAAAAAAAGGTGCGGAAGAAGACATCGCGTGCGAGGCTGGTACGTGTACGTGTAACATAGTGGTCTATCAATTTCGCGGGCCCGGACGTTTACGAGGAGATCGTAAAGGCGACGTAATAGGCGGACACACGGGTCGTGCAGGCCGGCGGGTGGCCAGGAAATTCGATCGAGCGCGAAGGGGTTTTACGTAAGCCTCCAGGTCCTTCGATCCGTTCCAACGTCCCTTCGCGAACGCCACGGTCTCGATACTTCGGGCCGTGAAACGTCGCCGCGATTATCTAATCGTACGTCTGGCAAACGTCCTCTCCTCGAATGTGATACATAATAAAATAACAGTAAAAGTTTATATGTCCTTAAACAATATCGGGATAGGACCTCGGTAGCTGTTTTCTCTTGACGCGGTTCGACGGGAAAAATTTAGTTTATATGTCTTTATACAATATCGGGATTGATTAAAAACTGTTGCCAGGGATAGAACCTCGGTAGCTGTTTTCTCTTGACACGGTCCGACGGGAAAAATTGTTGATACATTCGGTAACACTTTGTTTCCACTGGAACAAAGGACGGTGGTATAATTTGGCCATATTTCCTCGGGGCCTCGCTTTATATTCATTACCCGCGCCGTGTCCCGCGACGAGGATATCGGGATCGTTACGAGCCTCTTCCTCCCGGCGTCGAATCGGAATGCCCGACGAGAGTAAGAGTAAACAGGAGTAAATGCAAATTGACAAATCTCCGAGGAATGCGAATCGGGTGAAGTTCAATGGTGTCGGGGGATAAAAAGGGCGCGTGAGCCGGCCGGGCCAGAATTAACACGTATCCCCGATTCTAATTGCTCTCTTGTACTTGGAACCGTTTTCTGCCTTTTGTGTGTTACGCCCGGCTAACGATTCGAGATAGGCATCGAGCAGCGTTCTGGGAAATAATATTTCAAATTGTCGCGGGGTGGCTAGGTCTATAACCGGGCATACTTTATTAGCCTAGCTGGAAACCACGTGGGCCGGAGCGAAAATTTTTCCGATGTCGCGGCGGTATAAACGACCGTGCCAGAAGTCGAATATTATACGGTTCTGCCACGCTCCGTGCGCTATACGCGAAATGTTACATATTCCTCCGAGCTCTGACGATGCTACCATAACTCATACTTTAATGAGCGCTATAACGCTTCCTGTAAAAACAGGCGAGAGCCGTTGCATAATCCAACGGATTCCTGATTTTCTCGTTCCGATATAGGAAGCCAGAGGGTACGTGGGTCGAAGTCGGCGCCGGACGAAGATGTTGACACCTCCGTAAACCGATCTTCGGACGATTACAGTCAGATATCGGCGGTCATAGAGGAGAGCAGTAAAAATTGTTCGAGCCAGGAAACGACTATAATTAGCAAAGCGGAAAAGCGTATTTCGAGCAAGCTAAACCGTTCGTACAAAGGTCAGCTGGAGCCTGGGCAAGATCAAAGCGCGATTCCGCGAGGACTGAGGCTTATCAAAGATTAAAGGCGACATCCGGCCACCTGCGGAGCCTCATCGCTAGGCGTGGGATGCCGAGGAGAGCTCTCGACCGCGTGCAGAACCGACCGGTAGTTCGTTACTTTTTTTCACGAACGCGACTAGCAGCAGAGTTGCTCACCGTTTAAGAATGAATCGGGTTCTCTCTCGTTTCGGCGAACTCTCTCCGCGGAAATTCACTAATTATAGACGAGGTGAACGCGTTGGCCACGCCGTTCGTTCGCTTGGACTTGAACCAATCCTGACCTTCCCTGCTGCGTCGTGACGACCTAGAAAATTGCGTGCGTCGCAGCAGCGTGACGAACGCACCGAGACCAGACGTCAAATTAATAGTCGTCGCGTAAATCGTTGGACGAACCTCAAAATCGGAGACGGAGATGAATTAATCTGACGAGAAACCGGAGCTAACGTCGATCGTAAAGATTATTTGAAAATTGATATAAAATGTGAAGAATGGTAAGACGGATCAATTCGCCTTAATACGTATTGCCTGGCGATCGATGCATTATGCAACCGTGACACGTAAGTCGTTCGACTCCGAAAGACTCGAAACTAGAACGTAATCGCGTCGAGTCGCGGTGGAAGATGAGAAGCGGAAACGCTCCGGTACCGTAAGCGTAATATTTTTTTACTACCTACCGTCGTACCGTCATGAGGGTGTAATTTGCATTACGATAATTCTTTACATATCTTTAGAACATGCAAATCGAATCGTCCGGCGATAGTTAAGACAGTAATTTTTTACCGAGAGCCGCGCGTCGGTCCAACTTGAAAATAGTTTTTAAGGGACGTTTCGATCGTTAATGGCAATGATAAAAAAGTAGAAATGACGGTAAATCTGCAGATATAATTTCCTGAAGTAGGGCTAAAAATGTATGCGGGGCGGCGATAACGTTCCTATTTCCTTTCGGGTTGTCGAATATCCCCATGAGAATTAATTTCCGGGGCCGGGCCGGTTGGAAATCGTCCAGGAACGTCGCAGCGCCGGTTATGAAAGAAAAGGAACTGGGTTGGAATGGAGCGGGTCTCTGAAAATTTTCTGAGGCTCGTCGCGACGACCGTGACCTTACCGAATACGTGTGCGCGTCGAACGAAAACGGATAAGTGTTGGGAGCTAGCGGTGATGGACGGAACGAGCCTCAATTGAGGAGGATGCGTGCCGCTAATTAACAGCAATTGCCCTCACCAGACATTGATATTCGGTTCATCGATATCCCCCTTCCCGCCCCCTCGGCCTCCCCCCAAACTTTGGCGGTCCAATCGACGCTTCGAGGGACCATTGTTAATAACTAGAATCTTCGTTAACGTAATGGATTCACAAGAAGCGAGAGAGATTAGAGCGGTGCTCTTCCGAGAATCAAAGCTGCGATAATTGCAGCCGCGAGAGTTTAAGGAGGAACGAGGCGAATAAACGTTTGCTTTTCCCACCGCGAACGGAAAGGAACGGTGCGAACGATCTCGAGGAAAAACTAATTTCGATGGAAAGTAAGATAGCTCACGGTCGGCTGATAACCGGAAATGGAATAAGGGATGAAGGGAGAGAACAAAGCCGTGAAATGAAACCTCGCTGTTTGCGCAAGATAAAGAGGCCAGCCGAGGTTCGACTCTTTCAAAGACCTGGAAAAATGCGGGGGACGAGGGATACCGAATCGGAATTGAAACTTCCACCTCCCGCACCGAATACGACTCGGACTCATTGATTCGAATCATTTTTAAAATCAAATCGTCGCCAAATGTCGTTATTTAAAACGAAACTATTGACAAAAGTGAAAAGAAATTGAGAATTTACTCGACTCGTGACACGACGAGAAGTTCGAGAGGCGAGATGGAGATTTGGCAAGAAGAAAACGGTAAAGCGAAGCGGTGTGAGGGGCGGGAGTGTCTGTGTAAGAAAGCATTCGGGGTTTTAAGGGGATAGAGAGAAGCAAGATGGCAGGTGTGGGTGATTGGGGGCGATCGATGAACCCCCGAGAAAAAGCTAGGCTTGCGGCGGGGTTATCGGGGCTGCCGGAGGACGTACGGACGTACTCGGAAGAGGGGCGTACGCCACGAGGGTGCCACGAGGGATGTAAGGGGTGATAGGCCGGGGGCAGCAGGTCACTCGACTCTAGCTACACCTCGCCTCTGCAATTTCTTTTCTCCAAGAATATTGTTAACCCTTCTCCAGAGGTGAGACGCCGATTCGGAGTCCGACTCCCACGTCGTGAGAGCCACTTCGATAAAAATAAATTGCCGCCCGGTTTTCTCCTACGTGCAATTTAAACGTTCGCCGACGATAATTATTTACCGTGTGTTTATGTCGCCGAGGAAACATCGTTACCGAGAAGAGAAAAATCGATGGGACGTGTTTGCGTTACCTGGAAGTGATCGATCCATGCTCGATTACTTAGACGTCGTCGTTTCGAATGAACGAATCGTACGAAGGAATTCTGAATCACCAGCCGAGCGTCAATGACGCAATAAAAATAATGATCGGACGAGAGAGGATCGACGCGTGTGGTCCTGGAATTCCATCGATGAATAGTTTGGTGGTGGTCGAAAATTCGGCAGGCGGACGGCCGACCTCTGTACCGGGCCCGTGACCCGCCAGATAGATATATGTCCTCGCCTGGATGTCATATTACTTATTGATATCGAAGGAATCCGAGGAACGAGCGTGACGGGTGCTCTTAAATGGAAGTAATATAGGCCGGCTGATTTGGCAGCAGATCAAACGCGGTACGTACGTATCTCACGGTTGCTGAATCAATCCGCTCCTCTCTTTTGTCGCCGCCGAATTCGACATGCCCCGATGATGATGTCACACCATCGTGTGCCGATTTCGTGAGAACGACCCGCCTATGCCAATCACTCGTCCGGCTGATCGTCGGCTCCATTTCAAACGCCTCCGAGCCCCGACCGAATAGAACTATTAAAGAAGTCTCGTTTCCGAGACGGAGCCTAGACAGACGATATTGCCAATAAACCAAGGGATTTAAGGTCCGACGAATTCCTCCCTTGGGTCGCCGGCGCAGTGAGTGACTCAGCCGAGTCACGGTTCTCCTTCGCTCGCGGAGAAATAGAGAATAGACGACTGACGGCCTAGTTGCAGGGAATGGGATCGGTATAACGTAATCGGAAGGGCATTGACTTCATCGAGCTTGCAAATCGCCTCGGAGCTTACAAATCGACCGTGTGATATCACGTTTCGCAGCCCGTGGCTCTCGCGAGTTTGCCCCCGAACAGGCGAATCGATTCGTTCGCTAACGCACCGTCCGACAATTACCGCGAAAACCGCCGAATCTATTCGGACGATCGAACAGTAACAATTACGTTTCTGACTAGTACAAATTCTATAAAGTCGTGAATAGCGTATTAATTTCTACGCATAGCTCGCGAGCTATACGAATTTCGCAAATCACGTTCCTTTCACCATTACTGTCGTGTATATCTATCTGACTGCATCCTACTTTCACCGAATTGCAATCACCGAAGGAATGAGCTAAGCGGTTTTTCGTTTTATCATAGGAGGCGCGGGGAAAAGTGACAGGTCACGCGTGAATGGGACAGAACGATTTCCCGGGCCAGAAAAATTCCCTCCCATGTTATGCCTCCGAGAGAAACCATACCGTCATCGTCAATCAATAAACGTGGGCATACAGGATTTCGCGAGCATTGTCCGTGGCAAATCGACGAACAACGAGAATGTTGTGTTTGCAGAAATTCCGTTTAATTGATCTATTCCAACGGGCGATTAATCATTCGCCGGGCGAGAAGATTATTAAAAAGACATTGACACGTTCCAGATTTCTTGAAATAACAAAACGCGCGACGGTTTAATCAATTTTATCGGGCATCTATCCTGTTATAGAATTACGTTTCAAAAAACATGCTAATGCCCCGCTTCTGAGCGAGAAAGAGTGACCCTAATCGTCTCTGTCGAGGGAATTTCATTCTCCTCTCCTTTTTGTCTCCATTCAAATGGCGCCGCTCGGAAGAATTATAGATTGTACGTGTTTTCGCGTTTGCTAAGTGCATTAAGGCTGTGCAAATAGTAGAAACGACGGTGCGAAGAGCGAGAGGGATACGCGCTAAGCTGAAAGCTCGTTGCTCGTTACACAACCCCTTATTCGACAAACAGCCGCATTATTGTTACCCCTCTTTTCTGCTGATGTAACTTCGCGAGCGAAACGTCTGACGGAAGGGAATTGAAATTAATTAGGACCGGAACGTCACGTGTAACGAACGATTCTTTCCCGACGACGTATTCCAATTATTCAAAACTAAACAAAACGAAAATATCGCTGCCATTAATTTGTCCAGCATCCCCTAACGGCGGAGCACGGAGCCACTCCCTTCCTCGCAATTTCCCATAAATTGCCCCGCGCAATTTTCTTAGGGTACGGAGGAAAGGGCCTCGTTTTTCAATTGCGAGGTAATCCCGCAGGTTGAACCGAGGAACGGGCCGCGATATTAGCAATGGGGGAGAAGGCAAAGCGGTAAGAAACGGTAATGCCTCGCAAAGTCAACGCCCTGGCAGCTCGATGCTCGCGCTCTGTGTATTATGCAACCCTTCCGGACGAACCACCCTCTCTCTCCAACGCCCCGCCGGAATCGCCACCACCATCGTCGGCAACTTTAGCCTGCGACGCGATCGCGTGGCCAACCCGGTAATCCCAACGCCACGCACCACGAATTTCTCGGAAAAACGNTCGATCCATGCTCGATTACTTAGACGTCGTCGTTTCGAATGAACGAATCGTACGAAGGAATTCTGAATCACCAGCCGAGCGTCAATGACGCAATAAAAATAATGATCGGACGAGAGAGGATCGACGCGTGTGGTCCTGGAATTCCATCGATGAATAGTTTGGTGGTGGTCGAAAATTCGGCAGGCGGACGGCCGACCTCTGTACCGGGCCCGTGACCCGCCAGATAGATATATGTCCTCGCCTGGATGTCATATTACTTATTGATATCGAAGGAATCCGAGGAACGAGCGTGACGGGTGCTCTTAAATGGAAGTAATATAGGCCGGCTGATTTGGCAGCAGATCAAACGCGGTACGTACGTATCTCACGGTTGCTGAATCAATCCGCTCCTCTCTTTTGTCGCCGCCGAATTCGACATGCCCCGATGATGATGTCACACCATCGTGTGCCGATTTCGTGAGAACGACCCGCCTATGCCAATCACTCGTCCGGCTGATCGTCGGCTCCATTTCAAACGCCTCCGAGCTCCGACCGAATAGAACTATTAAAGAAGTCTCGTTTCCGAGACGGAGCCTAGACAGACGATATTGCCAATAAACCAAGGGATTTAAGGTCCGACGAATTCCTCCCTTGGGTCGCCGGCGCAGTGAGTGACTCAGCCGAGTCACGGTTCTCCTTCGCTCGCGGAGAAATAGAGAATAGACGACTGACGGCCTAGTTGCAGGGAATGGGATCGGTATAACGTAATCGGAAGGGCATTGACTTCATCGAGCTTGCAAATCGCCTCGGAGCTTACAAATCGACCGTGTGATATCACGTTTCGCAGCCCGTGGCTCTCGCGAGTTTGCCCCCGAACAGGCGAATCGATTCGTTCGCTAACGCACCGTCCGACAATTACCGCGAAAACCGCCGAATCTATTCGGACGATCGAACAGTAACAATTACGTTTCTGACTAGTACAAATTCTATAAAGTCGTGAATAGCGTATTAATTTCTACGCATAGCTCGCGAGCTATACGAATTTCGCAAATCACGTTCCTTTCACCATTACTGTCGTGTATATCTATCTGACTGCATCCTACTTTCACCGAATTGCAATCACCGAAGGAATGAGCTAAGCGGTTTTTCGTTTTATCATAGGAGGCGCGGGGAAAAGTGACAGGTCACGCGTGAATGGGACAGAACGATTTCCCGGGCCAGAAAAATTCCCTCCCATGTTATGCCTCCGAGAGAAACCATACCGTCATCGTCAATCAATAAACGTGGGCATACAGGATTTCGCGAGCATTGTCCGTGGCAAATCGACGAACAACGAGAATGTTGTGTTTGCAGAAATTCCGTTTAATTGATCTATTCCAACGGGCGATTAATCATTCGCCGGGCGAGAAGATTATTAAAAAGACATTGACACGTTCCAGATTTCTTGAAATAACAAAACGCGCGACGGTTTAATCAATTTTATCGGGCATCTATCCTGTTATAGAATTACGTTTCAAAAAACATGCTAATGCCCCGCTTCTGAGCGAGAAAGAGTGACCCTAATCGTCTCTGTCGAGGGAATTTCATTCTCCTCTCCTTTTTGTCTCCATTCAAATGGCGCCGCTCGGAAGAATTATAGATTGTACGTGTTTTCGCGTTTGCTAAGTGCATTAAGGCTGTGCAAATAGTAGAAACGACGGTGCGAAGAGCGAGAGGGATACGCGCTAAGCTGAAAGCTCGTTGCTCGTTACACAACCCCTTATTCGACAAACAGCCGCATTATTGTTACCCCTCTTTTCTGCTGATGTAACTTCGCGAGCGAAACGTCTGACGGAAGGGAATTGAAATTAATTAGGACCGGAACGTCACGTGTAACGAACGATTCTTTCCCGACGACGTATTCCAATTATTCAAAACTAAACAAAACGAAAATATCGCTGCCATTAATTTGTCCAGCATCCCCTAACGGCGGAGCACGGAGCCACTCCCTTCCTCGCAATTTCCCATAAATTGCCCCGCGCAATTTTCTTAGGGTACGGAGGAAAGGGCCTCGTTTTTCAATTGCGAGGTAATCCCGCAGGTTGAACCGAGGAACGGGCCGCGATATTAGCAATGGGGGAGAAGGCAAAGCGGTAAGAAACGGTAATGCCTCGCAAAGTCAACGCCCTGGCAGCTCGATGCTCGCGCTCTGTGTATTATGCAACCCTTCCGGACGAACCACCCTCTCTCTCCAACGCCCCGCCGGAATCGCCACCACCATCGTCGGCAACTTTAGCCTGCGACGCGATCGCGTGGCCAACCCGGTAATCCCAACGCCACGCACCACGAATTTCTCGGAAAAACGTCGCCGAGGGTCGCTGGAATTTTTCTCTTTTTACGCGAGCCAACGCTCCACCGAGCAACCGTGAACGTTTGCAATTTTCATTCTCGTACGGACAGAGCCAGAAAAGTAACCTGAGCTACCGACGTAGTTTCGTACAGTTCTAAGTTGTGAATTGGAAAAATTGAAGATATAAAAGAGTTCTCTGTATCAATTTTCAAAGACGCGTCCGCTCCCATCGTCCCCTGGAACCGATTCCCTTCCGCCGGTAGAATAAACATCCCTAACTTTTCACAGACATCATAAATCTCCACCCTGATGGATTATACATTCGTTTGATTACCCACATGCGTACTCCCCAAAGAATAATCTTCCACCCCAATTGTCGCTCGTTCCTCGACGCCGTTCAATGATTCACGGCCTTGAACCTCTACTCGTTTTAGCTCGGCTAAAATATTTTTGCTATTTTCTACCGTGGAAAACACCTGCGAGCAGACAAAAATCATCGGGTTTAATGGTGTGCTCGAGTGTTTATGGTGGTGGCACGACCGGTATATGACAGCTGCTGTCACGGCTGGTGCTCCGACCATGTGCTCGCACCCCCATAATACAGTCGGGCTCGTCCACGCTGAAATTCTCGAGTGCGCTACCGTCATCGATTTCCCAAGTAGATTGATTTTATTGGCAGAAACACTCTTTACGTAGAATCGTGAAATTACAAATACAGTATTAAAAGTGACTGTGTATCAGCAATGTCGATCTCCTAAATAAAATGGAGTTTTTTAATTGACTGCCAAAAAGAATTATGTTAGATCTGTAACCCAGTGATTGGAATCTATACAATTTCAAGTGATACAACATCGATTGTTAATGTGAGAATTAAGAGACTGACTTTGATTCGATAGTGTGAATGGAATACGTATTCGAAAATCAAGCGACGAGTGCGTTTTCCATTTCGAGGCCACGCAAACGAACGATTGGGAATTTGGGTCACTGTCTTTTGTGCCTAGACGCAAAAGGGTTGCCCTTTATTATTTTGAAACCAGTTCAGAGGGAAAGGCCCGGACAATGGGAGAAGAATCGTATCCCTTTCGAATAGAAACCGCGATGACAGCTACGATAATGCTTCTCTTTCAGATGAAGTTACGCGGTTTCATTCTTCATCTCAACTATTTCTGATCAAGATGATTTAATAAAGACACAACGATCTGNAATAGAAACCGCGATGACAGCTACGATAATGCTTCTCTTTCAGATGAAGTTACGCGGTTTCATTCTTCATCTCAACTATTTTTGATCAGAATGATTTAATAAAGACACACCGATCTCTGTTGTTCAAGGAAACTGTTTTGCCCGTATATAATATTTTAATGATCTCGAATATTTTTAGAACCGCTGACAAATAGAAACTTAAGAACCAGGCGTAATTCGACGTGGCTGCTGACACGAACGAACTCTATNGTGTTGTTCAAGGAAACTGTTTTGCCCGTATATAATATTTTAATAATCTCGAATATTTTTGACATATACATCACACATGACATACATTTGACATGAATAGTTTTCGCTGACAAATAGAAACTTAAGAACCAGGCGTAATTCGACGTGGCTGCTGACACGAACGAACTCTACTCGATTACACAACCAAAATTGCGAATCGAAACTATGATTTCATTTATGAATAATACTCGCAAAAAATATTCGTGACGAATCGTGCGTGATTTTTACTTAGCGTGCTCGTGCGAGGGGGACAAAGTGGACGAGGCACGGAGCGGCGACGAAAATAAACAATATTTCACGTCACTTCACAATTTCTATTCTACAATTTTTTCTGATCGATCTGTATGGCTCAAAAAATTTCTACAAAACGGCCCGGAACCCTTTTCCAAGCGTTTACGTAAAATCAAAGCTCATTCGCGCCGAGCTTATGAATTATGTCTGTTGAGCAATTTAACGAGCATGACAGGAAGCATGGAAACCATTACATTACAATGAACCGGTCCCGTTGGCCGGTGTCTGGCGCCTAGATCGGCCTTAAAGCTCGTCGCGAAAAGTTCAAGAACAAGGAACATTTGTCGAACGCCACGGACACTTAATGACCGTTCGTGATCGCAGTCTGGTTACACGATATTGCCGGCAATAATTTCCGAGACTTACTCGGTCCGTGCCATGCGTTATAGGAAATAAGTGGTTTCCCCATAAAACCGATGTTAACAAGCCACCTTTCATTATACCAAACGTGTTGAGATAATTTACAACGGGTCCGATCGAAAAACGCGTAGACACGGTTTCGTACATACAACTGAAACGAAATCGCCAATGAAAAACAAGAATTTCCACGACTCGATCTCGTGCAGTTGCCAACTGTTCGCGGAAGCCCTTCATTCAGAAAGTTATACCTCGTTCTAGGAAAGAGCGTCAGAGCGAGCGCGAGCTAGATTCCCAAATTTCTCTCATTAATTCATAACGTGGCGGTTCCTAGAAAACTCTTACGTAATTTTCATTTTATGTGCAGTTGGCAACAAGTTTTGCTACTCAATCACAAACACGCGTATATACGTGCCGATGTTTCCTCCGCGAGNTGAAACGAAATCGCCAATGAAAAACAAGAATTTCCACGACTCGATCTCGTGCAGTTGCCAACTGTTCGCGGAAGCCCTTCATTCAGAAAGTTATACCTCGTTCTAGGAAAGAGCGTCAGAGCGAGCGCGAGCTAGATTCCCAAATTTCTCTCATTAATTCATAACGTGGCGGTTCCTAGAAAACTCTTACGTAATTTTCATTTTATGTGCAGTTGGCAACAAGTTTCGCTTCTCAATCACAAACACGCGTATATACGTGCCGATGTTTTCTCCGCGAAATTTGTATTAGGAATATCATGCGACGTCGCACGTCAGGGAATTAATTTGGTAATGGGATTTTTGGAATTGTGTGCTAATTGTCGGGGACCGATGAGGAGAGACGCACGGTATCGATCGGAGGGGAATCTAATTTACGGTAAAATAAAATCGGGAAACCGGCTCGTGTCTCGCAAGGCGAGGGGGGGAAATGGTCTCTGACTCACCCTCGGTGAGAAAGAATTACGAGCGGCGAATGGTTCGGCCGCTCTCATAGAAATCCCAGGTTTTTCTTAGAAGTCCGCATTTACCCGTGTTTGTTCAAGGGAGTTCTTGCAAGACCCATGGGCCCCCGCTTATAATCCACATATACTTCCCGATTGCGCAATGCCAATACCGACACCTATTTATATTCCCCCATCATACTTCGTATCAAAATTCAAACTCCTTATAGAATCTTTCGAGGGTTCCATCTGTTAATCCCCCCTCGAAGATTTACAAATGTTTTCTCAGATTCGGCAGTATATAGGATAAATATTCTGTTTACAACGCGAGGTCTGTAGAAACAGTCTGTTTGGTTTCAATCAAAAATTTATGGCAGCCAGGTGACAGACGCAGAAAATCTATTATATCCGTTCCCGCTAACAAGGCGGAGATAGGTCGGTCTACGAGTATCTAAATTTAAGAAGTGGCACCGCGATACGATTCGTCTCCACGCGTTTCCTTGTAAATCTTGGGAAACACGCGTGAACCGGAGGATGAAGTGGCGAGACCGCGATAGAAATAGACGGATAGAACGGGAGAAGAGAAGAAGAGAGCGCGTGTATAGGAGACGATGCCGCGGGGAACGGTGGTATGCGAAAAAATACACTCTTGGCACTTGGCTTCGGCAGACGAGGAGATAAATAGCGGCGCGTGGGTGCGGCTTGCCGATGTCTACCGCGGGCCACACGCCACGTTCTCCACGCCGGAACGAGTCAACCGACTCGGAAGATGAGAGGGAGCCCTCAGGAAAACACCGGAGGTGACGCGTGCCTCGCAAAACGCTTTGCCTAATGGAAATACCTACTATTCTCGAGGGAATCACGTTTTCGAAACGTTTTCACGATTTACAAAAGGTGTAGTCTGAACCGAATTCGTGTCAGTGGTCGTGGTTTTCCGGCTGCAACCTTGCCTCGAAAAATCTGCTGCATCGAGGCACGGTTCCATCGGGAAAATGTACGAGGGCGAAGAAATTGTTGATCTCGCGACTGAAAAGGTGTGCAGGAAAAAGGTAGAACGAATTTCGCGCAAGACGACGGTAGATTTTGACGCAATGCGTCACATGGTTACTGTCACCAACCACTTGACTGTTCTCCGAAGAAAAAGTCGACCTAAAAACCGCTGAATGCGCACACCTAGCTGTCTAATCTGTCTCTTTCTCTCGCTCTTAATTAATCTCCCTTAATTTTAATCCTTTTTCGTTCGGGATGAATTAAAAACGAGAAAGAGGATGAAAAGATGAGGACCGCGCGAAACAGAGCGGATACATTTTAATAACACACGTATCTACATACCAGGTGTCAACGCGCTGTGAACATTCGTCTTATTTCTCCGATGGGTAGTAAGCAAATCGGTTTCTCTCTCCGCTATGCGTTTTGCGGATTTCGTTTTCTATTAGGCAATTCGTGAATTCGCGACTAGGAACAGATTGTTCGCGAAAATTGAACGAGATTACAGATCGATAGCGTTCAGGGATCAAAGGCTAACTCCCTGCTACGCGATCGCGCGTTACATGTATAATACGACGACCGTTCGATCGACTTATATGAAACGATTAAGTCGACGAACAAAGAAACCGGACTTCGGTTCGGACGTTTTCGAAAAGTGACAGATTCGGTGGGAATCTGAATTCGAACTTACCCGGGGAGACGGCGAGGGCGAGGAAGGCAGCGGCAGTGGCGAGCAGCAGTATCCTAATCGCATTTCCATCGTTCCGTCTTCTGCCTGGCCTCGGCGCCGCGTGACACCACCCGGTCCCGTGTTCGCGAACCCGATCATTCACGTGCTGCACCACGTACGCTGGTTCCAGCCTGGGGTGAAGGAGCAGTTCCTCGTCGGCGTCGGCGTCGTCCGCGACGACGGACGCCGCGGTAACGCGACCACGTCGCCGTGGTCGCGGTGATCGCGGCTGCCGAAGGTCGCTGGCACTGCTGCAACTGCTGCCGATACGGTCGATCGCCGGACTACCGTGATACATGGCCTGCGGGGGCGACCACGGGTGCTGCACTCGTCAGCGTGTCCTCGTCGCGATGCGAGCAACCGGGACTGCGGATACGCGAGCACCCAACAAGCACCCAGCGTCCTTACCTGCTGCAGCACCCAACGGTCTCGGGGATCCGCGGCCGCGAGGCATCACCACGACCTGGCTCGACCCGGAACCACCGACACCACCAGAGCACACCCGGCACCAACCACCAACCTCTCTTCTGTCTCCTTCCGCTTCCCGTCGAATATTAATCGAGTACGTGTCTCCAATTTGTAGCGAGAGGAGCTCAGAAGGTTCGCCGGAATGTTTTCATTTTGAAGTTAGCCCGTTGATTTCTCGTTCGATGCGGCGAGGGGGTAAAAAGGTACGCGCGCAGACACTCGGGAATATACACACCCCGACGACGGCGACGGGGAACTCTCGTCAGTGAAGAGGAGTCACCGCGTGCGCTCCAGCACTCCTACGCGCGTCGACGTCGGAGGGAAGAAACCCTCTAAACGAAAGCGTACACGCTATATTACCGGCGACACGTCGCGGCTCTCGCGGTGTACGTGCACGAGTGTGCGACGACCGTGCGTGTAAAGGGAGCCAACAGCGGAAGGGTTCGTCGCACTCGTTCGAACCCTTTCTTCTCTCTTATTTTAGCCACCCGTCTCCTCACGAATTCGCGACCAAGGAACGAGCTTAT
>SMSR01016151.1:125808-210776 GCA_019453355.1 Ceratina japonica | reverse complement strand
TTGTCTCCTCTGTTCTCGCAACGCGTTCGCGCGGCTCCTTCAACGTTGTCTTTACAAAAGTCGCACGCTTTCGCCTCCTCTCCGAAGGGATTATCGATCGACGAACGATCCTCGAGTTCGATGGACGCGTGAAACTTCCCATAATTACCAGCAGCTTCCGGCCGAAGGCACTGCTGATGTATTGGATCACAGTGGAGGACGCCATATCCGTCATAGTATACATCATGGAAGATAAACGACTGATCGAAGCTATTGTCCAACGAAGAAAGTCCTTTGGTAGGGCCGAGAGGCGAGAGGTCTTTCCTCTTCCTCTTCCTCGGAAACGAGGAGGAGGACGTCCGCATCGCGTCACGCCGCCGCGGACTGGCCTCTCCGGGCCCCGCATCTGTGGGGCCCTCCTGCTAAGGGACCACCCTCTTCTTCTTCTCTTCTCTTCGCTGCTAGGTCTTTATCCTCTTCGTTATCTTCTGAATCGTCTCTCGCCTCTTTATCGCTTCCTACTTCCTCTTCTTCCTTCGATTTCTCTTCTCTCTTCTGAGTATTTAACACTAATAACGATAGTACTAATTCTATGTCCCAAAAGAAACTTTCTCGCGCCTTTTCGTTGCAACTTCCTCCTTCTCCTTGATTCTCCGATCTCCCGAATTTCTCCCTAACTTCTCTCGTTTTAAAATTAGTCTCTTCACGTTCTTTCTCCGCACCCAGCACCTGATGCTGTACACTGTTTGTTCCCGACTCGGTCCTCCAACTATTCGAAAACTCACGAAAAATCGGTGCTAACGCGGTAATCGGCAGGAAGGCTCTCAGTTCCATCCTCGAGGACGTGCGTAGCCGGCAACGAACTTCCGCGTCGCCAGAAAGTCGTCGTTTCTCGATAATATCGCACTCGTCGTCGTGGCTGCCGTTCGTCCAGTGAACGACGAGCTCGGATCGACGTAGGTGAATGATTTTAAGGGAAGCATCGGCGGCGAGGCTGCAATTACACCTGCTGCCACCAATTGTTGGATCACGAGAAACTTGTGGGATGATTTAACAGCGATTACTACTTGACCATGTACTTCGTGCAATTCCAAATGTTTCGTGAATGTTATGGCAATACGGGGCAGATTATTATCGGAGACGAATTGGCAGTTCTCAAGACGAGTTCTCTTGGTTTTATCAAAGTATATTCGTAGCTTTATTAATCAATTCCTTGATTTTATTCGTACGCTAATAGTGTTAGTTACCCTTCCTATAGAATGACTTTTCTGCAACAAAAATAAGGAAAACATTTAAATATTATTTGCCTAAGAATACAGGTTTTAAAGGAATATTAAAACGCATGTAACGTATGATTGCCTTAACTATTTTGAAAATTTTGATATGATAATATTTCGATATATTAAATCTTATATTAATCGTCACATGAGGTGATACATAATAGAAATTTCGGTGAGATGATGTTTAGAACGGAGGCCACGAAAATAGAATGTAAATCCATGGTCGAAACGCGAAGGCCTCTAAACATATTAGCTACGAACCGGAATTGCATTGCATAGAAATGAAGTGTGACTCCGTCAGGGACTAATGGAATAATAACATTACAATCTGGCACCGGGGTTGCTTTTGTTTCATGTTTCTGCAGACGCTTAAAACCGGCTTTTTCAGTCCGCAGGGGAATTACTGTCGGACAACTCAATTTGTAACATGGCTAGCCGGTTTGGAGTCGCCGCAAATGACACAAAAACCCAATAATACCGGTTCCGTGGCAATGCGAGAATTTCCAATTTCAAACTTGCACGGTTGCTTTAAACGCGACCCATTGCCTGACCCCGCGGAACTTCGAATCGACAGTACTTCTATTAATAAAATCGAACTGCGGATAAACTAATTGAGATATGCTTATACGTCACCTCACACAATAATAATAAGTCAATCTGTTACTCTTTCCATCGATTTCCATTTTATTATAAAGATAACTTCCGCCAGATATTTTCGAACAGTATATGAAGAAGGTAAAAATTTATTTTTCAGAAAGAAGAAATATCTGATACGGTGCGTGTAGAAAGTGTTCGTACATTTTATAAAACAGAATAACTTTTTGAATATCGGTTTTTAATAATGTATAAAAAATATATAATAACATTTTATATAGCACACTTTAAAGATCTATATTAATCATATACGCGACAAAAATTTCATTAAAATCGATTAATGTTACTACTTACAGATCTCTAGAACGTCCTAGACTAATTTTTATTACAGAACCAAATAAAGGAATTAAAGAAAACGACTTTCACTTCGTTGCCTATGATTTCAATCAATGATGATCATTTTTATCCCCTTAACTCCTCAAAAAAATTCGAATGCGATGGACCAATATTAAAAAAGTTATTCTGTAAAGTGTGAGAATATTTCCTACAGCCGCTGTTGTGAAACAATATTGAGAAGAAAATCCTTACAATATACGTGAATCATTGCGCGCGAGATTATATCGAAGCTTGTAATGCAGAATTCAAATGCTGCGATATATTTTCATAAAAGAGGATCCGCGTATACGGTACGACGTTTGACTGAATAACGTCGTCTGTGAGACAAACTCTGGAAGACTTTACAACGGAGTCACTACAGATAGAAAGTAGGTAGGTTCGTAAAATAACATAACAAGATAAAAAGAACGCTGACACATTTTCAACTTTTTCCTAGTTATAATATACTCTGCATGGGAAACATCGCAACTGTTCCACATGCACTTATGTAATACACACTTTAAAGACACTTTTTGGAGCAGGAATAGAATTTTCAGAAAAATCCTCAAATAAAGTATACAAGTTATATGGACATATTTGATTACAAACGAAATAAGAATATTTGATTTTGTTTATATAATATTTGTGTTAATAACTTATATCAATAAATTTAAATAAACTGTTCATAGCATTATGGAAGTTTTATTTTCGGAGACTATTGTACATCGCCTCATTTGAGGTCGCGAGATGACCTACGCGCCATCACAACCTAATAGATTTATGTACAGTAATTAGGTTTCCCACTAAAAACTAAATAACATTCCACGCGGAGAATTTCATAAAAATCTGAAACCAATAATTAAATAGTACGAAACAAATCCATAAAATCGTATGGCATATAACTAATTTACAATTTAAAAAAATTAAAATTAACGAATGTTGGCATTACTTGAATTTAGCTAGTAAAGGAAAAATGAATTCGTTCAATTATCCAAATGGATAGGACCAACAGTGATCCAAGGACGTTGATCAATTGTACTCATTTACGATATTAAGGACGATGATGAATCGTGTGCATAAAAAACACAATTCTTAAGTAAACGGTCAGCACGATCGTTAAAATTAAGAACGTGTACTTCGATAAAAAGTTATGCGATTGAAACTCGTCATTGTGTCTCCAAGGTGTACAAATTTTAAGAGATGTTCGTATTATCGGATCAGCTTTTTAATTTATATGAGAGTTCGAAAATATGAACTACTTTCTTATATGAATGGTTTCCAAGGCGAAAATCTGATTGAATTTATTCTATATTCTACTTTTACATTACTCTTAAACTGTGTAAATAACAAAAAGTTCCTAATACATGAGTATTTGTATTCTGACTACGCAATGTATCAAAAAATTGAATATAAAATTGAGTCATTAAAACATTAAGTAATTATGCCGTGAACTGTGAATAAGAAGACGGTAATTAGTGTTCGATACGATACAACCGGTTCGATCCCGACTAACTACTTGCTGATTCGTCGCCTATCAGAGGCTTCCGTGATCGCAGCTGTAGCCAAGGCTTTGGAACTTTAAAAGAGGATCAGCGTGTCGTCGGATTACGCGTCAGATTCGTGACGATCCGTCTAATCGTCTATATCCTCGTGCCGCTACCGTCACTCGTCAGTGACCGAGATATCGATAACCCCAAACCATCGTCGCGATACGGGATCCTGAAATGGGATGCAAGGAATGGGGAAGAGGAGTTGTACGCAAGCGAAATTAAATTCCTACCTAGCACTAATTGCTGGGGGACGACCGGTACGATTAATAATACGCCAGAGTCAGCCTCTGTCTATTCCGAACTTCCAAGCTGGCGCAATCGATCCTCGAGGAATTATTGAGAGACACTTTCCGCTCGAAATCTCTTGGCCCGTGGACAAGCAAATTTGATTATGCGTTTGGAAATTGCTGTCACCTTTGGGAATCGATCGACGATAATGATCGACCTAAATCAGGCATGATTTGCTATTGCGAATTAGAATCTGTACTTGTCGGAGTAAATCAAACAAACGTGAATTATGATTGCTCAGGAAAGGTAACAAAACTTAAAGTAAACGGAAAGATCTACCCTACTGCGTAAGCAAATTCATCAATTAAAATCCAAGATTCACAAAAACAATGTCCAATTAAAATAGTTTAGTCAGATTACCAGTGGAAATAGCGAAAATCTAATCGACGGAGAATCCGACGGGACGTGACGTATCGTTTCACCAGCTGTTATTTGGTATCCCAAAAAGTAGGCAGCGGAAAGCCAACCAAGTTACGGAACCTTTTCAACCGTGATTAAACTGTAAGCTAACTGAAAGTTCTCCATCTACCACGTATTTGCATACCTTCGAACTTAAATGGCTTCGAGTAGAAAGGAGCAANGCGATACGGGATCCTGAAATGGGATGCAAGGAATGGGGAAGAGGAGTTGTACGCAAGCGAAATTAAATTCCTACCTAGCACTAATTGCTGGGGGACGACCGGTACGATTAATAATACGCCAGAGTCAGCCTCTGTCTATTCCGAACTTCCAAGCTGGCGCAATCGATCCTCGAGGAATTATTGAGAGACACTTTCCGCTCGAAATCTCTTGGCCCGTGGACAAGCAAATTTGATTATGCGTTTGGAAATTGCTGTCACCTTTGGGAATCGATCGACGATAATGATCGACCTAAATCAGGCATGATTTGCTATTGCGAATTAGAATCTGTACTTGTCGGAGTAAATCAAACAAACGTGAATTATGATTGCTCAGGAAAGGTAACAAAACTTAAAGTAAACGGAAAGATCTACCCTACTGCGTAAGCAAATTCATCAATTAAAATCCAAGATTCACAAAAACAATGTCCAATTAAAATAGTTTAGTCAGATTACCAGTGGAAATAGCGAAAATCTAATCGACGGAGAATCCGACGGGACGTGACGTATCGTTTCACCAGCTGTTATTTGGTATCCCAAAAAGTAGGCAGCGGAAAGCCAACCAAGTTACGGAACCTTTTCAACCGTGATTAAACTGTAAGCTAACTGAAAGTTCTCCATCTACCACGTATTTGCATACCTTCGAACTTAAATGGCTTCGAGTAGAAAGGAGCAAAGTTAACGCTTCGCTAAGTAGTTTACTATTAAACCATAAGTCCTAGCGAATAAGTTAGTAATTTACATGATTAGACTGTACGTTAAAGAACGGCATCGATTTGCATCGCGCAGCTAGAACTACATCGATCCCTCGATCATTATCCGTCCGGTGTTCGTATCAACATACCGTATTCTAATTTCATCAAGAGCTCCACGAGGGTATCTCAGTCAGCACACTCAACGGAACAACAGTAGCCGGCTCGGTTCAGTCAATGAACCGCAATGCAAGTACCACAACACGACAGCAGCCATCTCGCAAAGAACTGATCCAGTCTGGGATAAAAACTATCCGACACACATCGTGGTGGGTAACGTTAAAAGGAACACGATTCAGACACCGGTGTCAAATCCACGTCTAGTCCACACCGCACTCATGCAGTTCCGTACGGTATTCGGCTCGCGAAAAAAACTCGTCCACCACTTCACTAGCTGCACCCTCTTCTCACCAACCACTATCTATTGTCATCTTCTGCCGACACAACCATTTCCGTGAATATTTACAAAAACAATCCCACGCTTTTGCCGATCGCGATAAATGACAGTATCGATGCAGAGGTGCGTGGAGAAATGAACAAGTAGACAGGGCGAAGGAAACCGGATGTGCGTGTCTCATGAACCGATCGTACGTACGTACGTACGGGAGCACCAAACAACCGACCGACCAACCGACCAAACCCGATCCGACGACCAATCCCAGGGACGACCTGCACCCTCCGCGTGCGCGATCGGCAGTCTGTCCCGGGCTCTACTGATGGGCAACCGCGCGACCTCCATGGAGGTGGCGGTGCTGGTGCTGGTGCTGCTGCTGCTGCTGCTGCCGCTGCTGCCGCCGCCGCCGCCGCCGCCGCTGCTGCTGCTGCTGCTGCTGCTGCTGTCTTCGTTGGTGGTGGAGGCGCCGACGATGATGCTGGTGGTGGTAGCAGTATAGGGAGGTGGAGGATGGTCCGGCACTCGAGGAAGCCGGAGCATCCACGGCGCCGACGCCTGGTTTCGTACCGACCACCGGTCCGGTCGATAACGCCACGGCAACCCCCGGGTCGTTCCGGCTCTCCTCTTCTCTCTACGCTCTTTTCTCCCTACTTCCCTTTTCTGCTCAATTTTCTCCCTCTTCCGTGCCTCGCTTTCGTTCCTCGTCCGCTTCTCTTCATCTTCTTCCTGGTTCCCCTCTTTGAATTGCCACAAGCGTGGTCGGCCATCAATTCGGTACCGCCTTCTTCTCATAGTCACTGATTCTCCCACATCCTTCATCGAACACGCCACTCTCTTCTTTCATCTTCTACTGAGGTTTCTCTTCTCCGTTCCTTCCAAAAAGAGTTCCCCGCATTTTCACCCTTATTCGATTCCTCGTGTTGGTGCTGCTACGTCTTTGCCTCTTCTGTGTGCCAACCGACGGAGAACGGAGAGACACGAGGGAGAGAAAAGGGCGGGAAGAGAGAAACAGGAGAGACGTTCTCTTTGTAGAAGTTGGCAGCAACAGAGCTCCCTCCGGCTGGAAACAGAGGGACGGTTCACGACGGACAACTTAAGTCGTGCAGCTGCACTCTCCGGTGCACTCGCTGCACTTATAATCAATTGCACTTTCAAACTGGACCGCACTACGTTGTTTTCGACTCTGGAATATAACGCATCCCGAAAATTAATAAACGTCAAAGAAACCGTCGGTTACCGGGAATTGAATTAGCCTGAATTGCGTTTCTCTTTAGTAAAGGGGAGCTGAAGAGTAGAAGAATTTCGCAATGGTTAGGCAGGTATTTGAAGAGAAATTACGTGTTTATTAAGAGGAGAACGGGAACGGGAGGACGTGTTCTCATCAGGCTAGTAAATGGATAGCTCCGCGAACGCTAACAATTTTCACCTTCTGTTTATGGAAAAAGTTTTCAGGCATTAGGTTGATTTATAAGATTACCCGCTATTTGTAGAAGTACCGTTCCGGTGAAAAAAGTTACAAAAAATATAAAATATCGTTCGAGTTAAAAACTACGGTACATCAATTCTATACCGTCGTTAGTTTCGATCTCAATGCGATTAATTTTACGATACAAATCGCAGATTCACTCCCTTTTGTATTCACGTAAGTTTCAAACAATGGGACATCTAATGATTTGGTGGAACAAAGAGTTAATTCACCTTGACCGTTCTATCATTGTCACCTTCATCTTCCATTCAAGAACAATGAAACATCTTCAAAGATTATAAATCATTGTTAGAAAATGACGATCATTTATCAAACGAAATCCTCGAGTTATTTAAGATTAAATGACTCCTGTAATAAATCAAATTTTCTGAACTGGTGTTTCGATCCATTTATTGTTGTTTACAAAAGTAACACAGTGTTGTTATTAGGCATAAAACGTTCAAGCGTATACTCACGGCATAGCCGGGTATAAATATTTAATGCGATTAACGATGCTACCTAAACTAAAATTCTCATGAGAATTCCGCTCGATAAGAAGTTAGGCGCGCACAAGCGCGGCGCATATTAAATCCATCGTCGATGCTCAAAACCACACAGCTCAAACTCTAATCAGCATAAACTAACGCAGGGAAATGCAGGACAAACGATAGCTTGGTAACTTGACACCCAACCCTTAAAACGTCACGAGAATGGAATAGCAGGACATAAAAATTCGTATGGGCAAATGTATTCAAATCGCCGTCACAGAAACACGAACGTACGTCTAGCGTAACCGGAAATTGCCTCGTTATAGTCAACGCCGCCGTTATTTACGGACCTTAACGAGCGAAAGCTTACGCTTTCTACTCTCGACAGGCCGTCACGAGGCTCGAGCGACCCCGCGTTTCGTACTCGGCTCGTTTTCTCTCAACCCTCTTTTCAGTTCGCCCCTCGAAAGGAGAAAATGAATAAGGAGCGAGTTTTTTAACCGATCAAAACTTATGCATATTTCTATTCTGGATCGAAATGTAGACGGGCATAACGAATGCAAATGCAGGCGAACGCGCTCGGAAATATTCCGCTCTATAAAACGGCAAATCGTTGATGAATATAAAGGGAAATCTGATGCCGCTAGAATGTTGATTGCGTTCCCCGAATTTCAATGACATTTAGTTGGACAATGACAGGTCGTTGTCACATAACGTTAACGACATAATATTAACAATCCGGTGAGGATAATTAAACCTCCGAATTAAATCAGTCATCCGCTAGATAGATTAGGTTTAGTTTCGTTCACTGAAATCCTCTCTATACCATTTTGTTCTCCTGATTCAAGGAAACTAAAACAACCATATTCTGGGTTTTTTAAACATTTTTTCTCAATTGTAGAGAGTTTACGAGCAAAAGCTGATATCGGATTACATTTTTGTTTACCAACCTTTGATTTTCACGTTTTGCTTACTAAATTCGATACACAGTTCATATAGATTGTATCATACCCGTTTCTTATTTTCTTTTGATCAAGCGTTTCAATTAATATCATGATTTATCGCTAATCACAAGTTCGACGGTTTTAAATTATACACACCGTCCTCGTAATAATTATTGGGCTCGTTAATTGGTATTCATGTTCCGTGGCGTATTTTTTTGCCTCTAATTGTACATAGTAAGATCAGTAGTACGTACCTTATTTCTCTCAATCACCAATATTTTTAGTCTTAATTCTACTTTCCTCTTCAATAAATACCATACCGCCAATTTTTCGCTTATTAATCGCCTATTATCTCTCCGAATCATTTATTCATTTCTTATTAATTACATAAAATATATATGTATATAAAAAATGGAAAAACTGACCAAACAATTTAATTATAGATGGAAATAAACAATTATTTGAAGTAAATTGGAGTATACTACAGCGTGCGATCGTTGGTAATAACTTTTTATTACACGAATCGAGTGATGAAAAATATTAATTTTGTTATTAAATTTTTAGCAGATACATATAGTCAGTTAATTGCTTCTAATTTTTCACGACGATATGTACTACAGTATTTTCTTTTTCTGTTAATGCCTTAAATATAAATTTAGAATTTCGTGGGTATGTAAATGTTAGAAAATGCGAGAATCTCTGAGCAGTTAATTGCACCATTTAAGACACACATAAAGCGTCTTTGCTCAAATGTTGACATACACGGAATAGGAACGGGAATTAGAACGAGAAGGTAGACGTTATTAGCTTGTTTATTTCAGGAGCGGTGAATGTTTACTGCCATTAGGAATTGCACTCTTGTTGTAATTTATTTATTAAACATCTAAAAAGTATCACTTAATTAAGCAGTTCAGTCAGTCAGTCGTTTATTATATTTATTGTTATTTAAGACGAAAATTTCAATTCAAATATGATCGATTTAAATTCAACCACTCATACATCAAATAGGATAGAATCAATTCCGAATCGAACGCCAATCCTCGTGAATGCCGGGAAGATCGAATAAATCCTATTTGCCGCCCGTTTACTTCTTCGAAACGTACGAGCAACAGCCCCTAAACCAAAAACAAAATAGAACTGACACGGTGGAATTCTTCTTTAGCCCGTTTCATTCGTCACCATCAGAACAAACGAACAAAACATTCGTCACAGGGTTGAGAGATGAGAAGTTTAAAAAAAATCTCCCGAACCATACTTTTCGAGACGATCGAACGACGTCGCTGCTAATTAAATATTCTCGATTCCATGAAATCGGAGGTAAACAGTCCCTTCTTTCAACAGACAAATAGATCGAATTTTCCTTCTCTACCTCCAGCGCACAGAGATAACTGTAGCTTATGAAGCAACCGCGCTCGGTAATCGGAAAAAAGAGCAGCGGAAAGACCAGAAGATTGGCCGTTCCTTGTGTATGTGCGTTAAGAAGACAAAGTTAATTAAACGCTTGCATCAGGGGACTGAAAGAACTTAAAAAAGGATGGTATAAATCACGAAGACCATGATAATTAATTTACACTTCACTGCTTTGTTGGTACGATTGATCTTCATTTCGTGGATTGAAAAAAGGATAGGAAATTAAGGGATAATTGGAAAGTGTGTAGCTTCAATGCTATTAGTTATAACAATTTTCTATGTTTATGTTTAGTAACGTACGAAAACGTAGATAGTTTGAGGAAATGAGCTAAAATGCAACGAGATTCATTAAACATTAATCGTCTTGTAAACACCTGTTGAGAATATAACTCATCACGTGTGCTTCGTTTTTTTAAACATTTTTTCATGCATATTCATTACACGTAAATAACTCATCGTTTCGTGAAGTCTAATAATAATTATACGACTTTTGAAAATATTTTATAATATGAATCTCGAGAAAAGTAAATGGTAGAAAATAAAACAATAATGGAAAATAAATAATGTGTGAAGTGTGGAACAAATAGTGCTACAATAAATATTTAACGTTACTCACCGTTCGTTGTACAACAGCATCGTTAGTTATCGTGTAATGTATCTTCTAAGTCATCGTGCATCCTGGCGAACGCGACAGCAGCATGTAAAACGGTCCATGAAAATTAAAAAAAAAACATTTTATCAGTATTTGTGAAAAATAAAATTACACTACGAAGTATTTATGTGTTCACTTGATTTACTATGTTATTTAAAAAAAAAATTGCTTCTGTTTACTATATTTTACATCAGCACAGATAAAAAATGGAGTGTTTCCGTCATCAAACAATCGTAAAAGGATAGTAGTAACGATATAGAGAACGGAGAAAAAATAATTTAATACCTGTTTAACGATAAGCCGCAGAAAAGTAGAAGAAAGCAATGTAAGTCACAATTTGCGGAAAATAACGTTACACCACTATAACTCCTATCTGTTCATTTCTAATATAACATAATTTCAAGACGCTTTTCGTCTATGAAAAAAGAAGCTCTGCCAACAAACGAAATTTGATTTCACTACATGATGGATAACGCTGATGCTTTTGAATAAAAATTTTTATCGCATTTTTCAATGATCTGAATGGAGCAACATAAGGTAAAAAGTAAATTCTGAATTTTATGTTAAACATTGTACGTTTTATTTAAAATTTTCAGTTTGACTAACATAATTGCATAGGAAACATCTCAATAATTCGTTCGGACTAAGTATTAATAAAACCGTGACAGCGCATATATCTTGCTTCAAGACCTTCGAAGAGACTTAACAAAACGACCGAACTCGCGATAATTCACTGTCACTACATTTTATTGGACGCGTTAACCTCGTACGCGACGATGTCGTTCAAACAACGAACGAAGCGCGACTGATGTGTAACCCCATGTCGCCAGGTATAATCACGCGTCCGTCTGTGTTGCGAAAGTGTAATGAAACTAACTGATGTCTTCTACAAACTTAGACGCACGTATTATACGAAGCAGTTACATTTAAAACGCCTCAAATTCGTTTGGAATTACAAATTCTATTTACGCTGATACGTCGCATTACATGAATTTCTTATTGCGAGTAATCACTCGAGAGGGAAGTGCGCGCGCACTTGGCGCCAAGGAAGATGGCGACAATTTGAATCGAAGCAATATTTGCCTCTATTATAAGAAATACTTTATGAAGTCTATACCACTTAAATAAATAACTAAAATTTTTTACAACATTTTAGTAGCATAAAATAATTTTTATTTGATATTGCAAAATCGAGTATTAAATTCTGTCTAAGTTGGAAATCTATTTCAAATGTAATTCTATATGATTTTATTTGTAAGCTAGCAGTATGAAGTTATAAAATTATAGTATGAGAATATAACATTTCAATTGTAAAAAAATTGTATTTAAAATTCAACNACGAAAACGTAGATAGTTTGAGGAAATGAGCTAAAATGCAACGAGATTCATTAAACATTAATCGTCTTGTAAACACCTGTTGAGAATATAACTCATCACGTGTGCTTCGTTTTTTTAAACATTTTTTCATGCATATTCATTACACGTAAATAACTCATCGTTTCGTGAAGTCTAATAATAATTATACGACTTTTGAAAATATTTTATAATATGAATCTCGAGAAAAGTAAATGGTAGAAAATAAAACAATAATGGAAAATAAATAATGTGTGAAGTGTGGAACAAATAGTGCTACAATAAATATTTAACGTTACTCACCGTTCGTTGTACAACAGCATCGTTAGTTATCGTGTAATGTATCTTCTAAGTCATCGTGCATCCTGGCGAACGCGACAGCAGCATGTAAAACGGTCCATGAAAATTAAAAAAAAAACATTTTATCAGTATTTGTGAAAAATAAAATTACACTACGAAGTATTTATGT
Source organism: Ceratina japonica (assembly GCA_019453355.1). Classification (NCBI taxonomy): domain Eukaryota; kingdom Metazoa; phylum Arthropoda; class Insecta; order Hymenoptera; family Apidae; genus Ceratina; species Ceratina japonica. Next base: position 198,166 of record SMSR01016151.1, on the reverse strand, counting down.
GTTCACTTGATTTACTATGTTATTTAAAAAAAAAATTGCTTCTGTTTACTATATTTTACATCAGCACAGATAAAAAATGGAGTGTTTCCGTCATCAAACAATCGTAAAAGGATAGTAGTAACGATATAGAGAACGGAGAAAAAATAATTTAATACCTGTTTAACGATAAGCCGCAGAAAAGTAGAAGAAAGCAATGTAAGTCACAATTTGCGGAAAATAACGTTACACCACTATAACTCCTATCTGTTCATTTCTAATATAACATAATTTCAAGACGCTTTTCGTCTATGAAAAAAGAAGCTCTGCCAACAAACGAAATTTGATTTCACTACATGATGGATAACGCTGATGCTTTTGAATAAAAATTTTTATCGCATTTTTCAATGATCTGAATGGAGCAACATAAGGTAAAAAGTAAATTCTGAATTTTATGTTAAACATTGTACGTTTTATTTAAAATTTTCAGTTTGACTAACATAATTGCATAGGAAACATCTCAATAATTCGTTCGGACTAAGTATTAATAAAACCGTGACAGCGCATATATCTTGCTTCAAGACCTTCGAAGAGACTTAACAAAACGACCGAACTCGCGATAATTCACTGTCACTACATTTTATTGGACGCGTTAACCTCGTACGCGACGATGTCGTTCAAACAACGAACGAAGCGCGACTGATGTGTAACCCCATGTCGCCAGGTATAATCACGCGTCCGTCTGTGTTGCGAAAGTGTAATGAAACTAACTGATGTCTTCTACAAACTTAGACGCACGTATTATACGAAGCAGTTACATTTAAAACGCCTCAAATTCGTTTGGAATTACAAATTCTATTTACGCTGATACGTCGCATTACATGAATTTCTTATTGCGAGTAATCACTCGAGAGGGAAGTGCGCGCGCACTTGGCGCCAAGGAAGATGGCGACAATTTGAATCGAAGCAATATTTGCCTCTATTATAAGAAATACTTTATGAAGTCTATACCACTTAAATAAATAACTAAAATTTTTTACAACATTTTAGTAGCATAAAATAATTTTTATTTGATATTGCAAAATCGAGTATTAAATTCTGTCTAAGTTGGAAATCTATTTCAAATGTAATTCTATATGATTTTATTTGTAAGCTAGCAGTATGAAGTTATAAAATTATAGTATGAGAATATAACATTTCAATTGTAAAAAAATTGTATTTAAAATTCAACATCAATATAATTCTAATATTTGCTATAATAGAATTGAAGTAGAAGAATATAGCTATAAAAATGTTACCTAACTAACAAGAACACTAATTGAATCGAATTTTTTTAAATACAGCATATAAAGACAAACGGAATTAAAAAAAATTCTAAATTGTTACGAAAACAAATAAAAATTAAAAGATTTAATATCACTATAAGAAGTGTTAAATTAATCGATACATTTGACTATCTAACAGATCGACTTATCTGAGAAGTGAGAAAAATACCGACTACGTTATGAAAGAGAGAACGTGAATTCTCACGATCCGATTTAACGAAATCGCGATCCAGTCTCCATTCTCTTCCGAGAAGCCTTGTTTGAACGGAAAACACTGCAAGCGCAAAATCAATATCTCGCGGGTCCGGTGCTCTTTTGAATCACTCTACGCGACGAACCGCGACGCGACGTGAAGTTCAAACTCTTCTAACTAGAATAGGAAAATAACCCTTTCCGCTCCTTAATCGCGCAGATTTTAAGTACTCGAAGAAACCCTCTTATTAAGTAACTCCATCTGCATCTCCATGCTTCAAAATGCATGGAAACTAATTTTCCTAACGTTCCAAAGAATATTTTTTTTAGTGCTGTAAAGTTTAAAGAAAAAAAATTTGCATATTTGTTTTTAGTTTATATTCTATTATTAAATAAATATTTTTAAAAATAATATTTGTATCCATTGTTTTCATTCCCAATTAACATTGTATAATAATAATGTAGTTTAAATTAATAAGATGAAGTTATTAAGCTGTAAGAGACGTTGACTAACGTAATTCTCAAAAGGCATTCCTCTTTCGGTCCAAGCGTAAACAACGCAAGTTAATTCCTTGCCATCGTAAGAAGGTTTCAAAGCGGCATGTTACAAAAGATAAAGGAAACAACGTTCCCTTGCCAAAATAGATGTTTCACAATAAGGACGCTTTGATTCGACTAGTCGTAAATTCAGATTTATTTCGAACCTGGCGCATTCCTTGCTCTATTCAAAATTCGATACGTCAAACCGAAGAGAACCGAGAACGTGCTTTAACAAAAATAACAGGTACAAAGAAATATGAGTGTTGTTGGAAACATATTGTGTGAAGATTATCACAATGAGACAGGTAAAATATCGGATTGGTAAACACGAAATGTCGTTTTGTTCTTCAAATTTGAATTATCCTTTCAAAAATCTTCTGTAATATTTGGTCTTATTGCCTACTAAAATTTAGATTTTCCTTATCATTAGCTACTATAAATAATATTGGAAAAGCAATTAATTTTCAATGTATAAAAAATGTATTGACCATTAGTTCCTAAAATGCAATAGTTAAGTAAACCACATATTTTATTACTCTACTTTTTATATTAATAGAAACGGTATACACCTTCATAAAAATCTTTAGATGCGGAACCTTTTATGAACGCATCTGCAAGAACCATTAAACGCGTCCACGGGGCCGCAATTATAAATCGTTACGAGATAGAGATTTCACCGCGAGGTATATCGTGGCAATCTTCTATGATATCCGGCCGCAAAGCACGATAGAATGAAGACGATCATCATTTTCTGGGTCGCCTGTTCTCGACATTTGTTTTCGGCCATTCTCGCCGCGAGAAATGTAATAACCGAAATAACCGCAGAGATAAACGATTCGGAAAATGTAAAATTACTTCGGAAATGAATTTGAACGAGATAAAAAATAGACGGTAAAATACGCGCGCACATGGCGAAGGAACTGGTTTTCAGATTGAAACAAAAGGGAAATACGAAAGAATAATTCCGCATAAAAATATTATGACTCATACGCGCGTAATCAACCCTATTGTTAGCACCTTTTGTTTTAATTATACATTATGCCAGTGAGGCCAGCGATTTTAGAAGTTGGCACAATGGAGGGAACATGATATTACGTCAACACATCATACTTTCGGATATCACGTACAAAATTTAATGCACATTCATGAAAACAATATTCGTCGTGAAATATGACCCGCGTGATGAAAGTGGCGTCAATCATTGAATGATAGAGGATGCATATTCATCGGTCATTAACTTAATATTTAATACATACATACATGGCAAATACTCGATGGTTATGAAGTGTCGGATACGTACCCACATATTATATGTATGTGTGCGATATGACCCGAAACACGTCAAAGCGTAGGTAATAAATCACGGTACGCATTTAATTACATTGCAACGTATATAACACGGTGCTTAATTCCTTTCATCGAATTGCGTACAAAAAATTAATTGTATTAAGAGTATACGTATTCTACACCCAATGTATATACACTCGTTTTATCTCTCGCCCGATGAGATTTCAATATTCCTTACGTCCATCAGTAAAGTTTCGTGGTAAAGTGGCAAGCTGGACAGGTCGTCGCGTTCCGGCGAGAAACAAGATTTCGCGAGCTTTCATGGCAGCTTATTAAAATTCATGATACTAGGGCGGATCATGGTCCCTTCCGTGAGAATGGAGCGTGCCGCCCCAACCGGAAGTGGTACATATTCATCAGGACGGTGGCTAAATGTCGCGTAGGTGAGGGTCAAACCGGCGAACGAAGATGCTCCTCCTTTTACCGTATCTGCAACAAGTAACTCGAACTCGGCGCAAAATTAATGACGACGAGTCGAAAGCCTGCTATATTCCGTTCCGAAACCCGCTTAATGCTTTCGCGACAGCGTACTTTGATTAGTCAATGAAACTGAAACTCGTCGCCTCCTATTCATAACACCGTATCTCGGTGGACCCATGCGATATAATCGTACTTCAGGGACAATTCAAAACGATCGTAACTCGCATACTGACGCAACAACATTGTATTTCAGCGCGGCGTTCAACACGATTGTAATTCAAGCGTCGGTGCAACAACAGTGTATTTCAGCGATGTTCAGCACAATCATTACTCAAATACCCGTGCAACAACATTGTATTTCATCAGAGTGTCTAACGCGATCGTAAGTCATAGGTACAATGTTGCTGCACCGGTATTTGAATCACAATCGCGTTGAATTGTCCGTGCAACAGGATTATGTTGCATAAATCCGCCGAGATGTGATTTTATGTTCAGGAGATATTTCAATAAAATACCTCTGCTTTTCGAGAGAAAGTACTTGCAAACAGGAAGCAAACTTCTTTGTCCGATTTAATTATTTTATCGTGAAAAACAACAAGAAAGATTATTGTCCAATGACCATCTAAAAATTCCATGAAGCTATAGGGTTCAATTGGTCGCGTCTGAATAAGATAATAGGATCTCCTTTATCCAAAGGACGGTAGTTTAGCGAGCGCAGCGAAGAAACCGCATAAAGGTAACGGCAAGATCGATGCAGATTGCTTTAGAACCATCTATATAGTCTTAGAGAAACCGTCTCGTCCCTATTGACGCATTGCTGACTGCTCTTATCTGAGAAGCCACCTGCAGGTGAAGAAGGAAAGCACTCATCGATTCGAGGACATAGCCACGATTTCTTGGAATTGCCTGGCATTTGACTTGTCACGACATTGATTCACGGCCTTCATTCCAGCTCCGATCCTTTGAATTTCCCTGCTCGGGCTGATATGCGCGATGGACTGTACGAAACACTTAAGAATTTACTTCTCATTTACTCAAATTAGAAGTGATACAGTTTGAAAACTGAATTGTGCATTTCGAGAGCTAGAAAGCAAAGAAGTGAGATGGCGAGAGGCTATAACGTGTAGATGATAGCAGTGTATAGCATCGATTTGGAGCAATTCGCAGGTACTCGAAACGCTCGGTCGTAACACCGGCGATAAGCCCGTGGATCGTTATCCGCTCGATAGAGTTTCCGGAAACGTACCGACGTCGTTTCGACAAACGGAAACATGGGTGATCAGTAATAAGTATACTTCTGAGAGCTTAATCGTGAGCACGACATCACGTTGAACTTGAGGATATCCCGCGAAGCGTTCTACACGATTGTTGCTGAACAGTAAATCTCCAATCCTATTAAGCTGTAAGCAATGTTGATACTTGAAAAGCATCGAATTTCATTGAGACGGGGAATTAGAGTACTCGGCATTATCAAGTATTTTCTCTTCTATTCTTAGAACGCATAGAATTCCCAAATTAAAAACTGCAGTGTAAACAATAGCAGGAAGAAGTGGTTACATATTTAGAGAGTCCTTGAAGCCTGGCCAAACCAATGAAGTTTGTCCTAGATAGCTAAAACGTCGATATAAATGTCGAAACGGGATAAAACAATTTCAGTTACCGATAATTCACTTGACAATGCGATTAAATAATTATTTTATTCTCGTCTCACAAATTGCCAGCGAAATTGAAAAAGTAAATGGTAGAGCCTAGAGTAAGGATACATTATGCAGCAATTATCCCGTCAACTTATAATTACATTTTAACAGTATGAATATGCAACCAGTAACCAGGACAAAAATTCAAGAAAACAGGTTTTTCTGCATACTGATGCTGAAGCAGGGAAGATAATTTAAAAAATGCAGGAAGCCACAGTTATACCCGCTGTACCATTTTTCATTATTGCACCATTTATTAGCACGTCATTATAATAATTTTACTTGAGCGAATTCTAACGCCTATTCAACTGCAGAGCAGAATCGATTAGAATCCATTCTGTTGTGAACAAACAGACTCCTTGACTCTTCCGGCAGCTGAAAAAGTTTATTCCTGACCCTTCATCTAGCCGATATGTATTACAGAACCCGTCCGACTTGGACAAGCCGGAGTCCAATCCCGGTAGCAATAATAGCGCTCGTAATCTTCGATTCGGGGCCAATCGATTCTCGCAAAAGACAAGATACTGGTGTGTTCGAGAACATCCGCGGTGGTCCGGCGAGCTGCAATTTTATCCACATAATAACTGGGACTCGAGATCGGTTTGTTGACCAGAGAGAGCTGGCTGCCTCCGACCGTGGAAACCGACCGAGATCTCCCTATTTTTAGAAGCCCCAGGCCGTCCCTCAGGATTGCCCGTCACAAGCTCACCCTGTGCGAGTGGGCGTCGCTGTAAGTGTCCGATAGAAGATAAGGCTAACGATCTATTCATTTGTGCACACAACGAAACGGAACTAGAGAGGGCGATTGTTGCCCTTTAACCCTTTGAACTGCGAATTTTTCCAGGTATGTTTATGAAATACAAACGCCATTCTCAACTTGAAAATTCTGACGTCAGATTGGTAATCAGCAATACGAAAAAATTTTATTCTACTTTTTAATTTCATTCTTCGATATAGAATCAATCCTATTTCGATTGTATCACCAGTTACATTGAACAAAAAACACATAATAATGAGCAGAACTCGGTGATGCAAGTCGGTGTTAAGCAACTTCCTCACAAAGACGCCATATAATTTTTCCACGCATTCCTTTGATCCAGTGTTCTTTTTGCCAGGCAAACGTGCGATCGTTTCCCTTACCTGAAACACTCGTATCTTCTTGCTGATTATACTATAGCCTCTCTTATTTGCCAAGTTACAGTCAATTTACTAGCATCAGATAGCAAAAAAAGATGCACGATCTAACTGAACTTGTGATGAACGTTCATGTTTTTAAAAATGTACTACTTGTACAGACAAAGTATAATCAGCGTCAATATAGATGTTAAAGTACACAGTTGCCACTCAACATGGCAATGTATTTCACCGAACATTGAATTTGCATAACACGTTTGGAATCCTACATTTTTTTCGATTATTTTGCGCTTGATTAATCGATGAAGACATTCAGATCCAGTAATATTCCGCGTTTAAGGGGCTAGAATAGTCACATGTTGCAACATTTCTTACGCTTTATGCTTCATTTTAGAAAATGTTTTGCAAAAATAGAGCAAAATATGAGTTCACGTCAAGTAATATTGATATTCTGTCTTATCGAGCTATCAATTACTATTACAGTTCAATAAAGTTCCTCTTTCAACTCAAGTTCCCTTAATTCAGTGATATCAGTCATGTTAAAAAGTGTTCTGGGACGACGATCAAACCGTACTTCGAGTGGACCAAGAACCTATTTACAGTTCGCTGCGGTGGACAAACTCGTCTTGTTTCTCGCAAAACGAAAAAGAGCGCAACCTTCTTTCGTGACCCACCGTTTCGAAGCAGGTTACATTCGTTTCATTAATCCCGAAATCGGGCCCGGCGCCGGTTGTGGAGGAATGCATGTTGTCATTCTGCCGAACGTATCCCGTTACCTGCGCCTCTGCACCCAGCCTCCACGTGTTTGAATCAGCACACACCGTAGGGGCACCGGGAAGGCCGGTTACGCACTTTCCGTACTTTTCGCGCCGGAATATCTATAATTATTAAAGGTTGTGCGTACGTCGTTCAGAATCGAACGTGCCGTAAAAGCCAGTCAGTTGGCCGTCCGCAGTTGCGACCCACAGGCCGCAAAGAAATACCCTTCTTTTATACGGATAATAAAAGCTGACAGTGAAGACTCGTGAAACTCGTGAAATCAGTTCGAATGTACTTTGTTGTAATTTGATATAGTGCTTGTAACATGTGAAATCTTATGAACTACTTAAGGTTTTGTGGATAGTAATTCTCGATCGTAAAATAATTTTAATGGTTACCATAAAACGTACTGACAAGTGCTAACTTTGAAATTCTCGTTTGAGGAATCATATGTAACTGTTTTCCGAGATTTATCTGTTTCGTAGTGTGTTTTAAAAGTTAATTTACGCAACGATCAATGTCGCCGACTATTCCTCCGATTTTTGCGTTATCCCTTCTTCTATTGTTGCCGTTACCAACGATGGCCGGTGAATTGATGGACCTCTTTACGTTGATACGAAGGACAGTCAAATATTGGCGAAGAATTTATCAGATGTACGAAGAGGAGGTAGCCCTCGGCTACTGTTGGGCGGAGTACTTTCTGTACCGAGAAGGAGACATGAAAAGCGACTTAATGTCAACCCCCACACCCATGAACTCTTCGAATTGTGTGTCGAACGAAGTTGAAAACTTTGGTACACCTATAGCAATAGACACGTATGACTCAAACGCGTGGAATCATTGGATAACTGGAGTAAATGATAAACATCAAGGATATCGTCGCAATAAACGATCCTATAAAGTACTAAACCCTAAAAGGAAGGAAAGAAACCCAACCTCGAGGTCAAACGAACTGATTTTGAATTTTGGATCTGACAAGAACGATGATTTAGATGATACGTTAATAAATTCGGTTCTTTCATTTAAAAAAGATAAGAAAAGAATTGTAGAAGCTTTGAAAAAAATTGTGATAAATAGTGACAAGTGGAAAGATTATAATAAGAAATCCTTTGTTTTCGATATGGGTCCAAAAATCACTGAACTGGGAGTTGAACTAAACAGAAGAAATTCATATTCCAAAGTAGATAAAAATATCGCTCCTGTAAATATGTGGTATAAAAGATTTTCCACGAACCAGCAAGAAGATTGTATGTGTTCCCTCGGAGTATCAAACTCCATGAATACGAGCATAAAAGACATTTCGGAGATCCCTGGGAATTACTTCGTTCGAGACTCCACAACTTCGAATTTACTTACAAAAACTGACAAGATAAAGTTCAAATCGAACGAGCTGAATTCCAATTTCAAATCCAAAGATATCGATCCTGTAGGAGATAGGGTGAACGAAGCTCAAGAGAATTACTCTACCCTCGTGCCTAAACATTTGCCCAGAATAACGAAACACCGAGGATGGGATACGCATGGAATTACAAATGTTTGGGGGATTATTCTTCTAAAACGCAAAAAACAAGAACAATCAACCCAAAAATCATCCTACAACGACTCTCACTCAAGACTCATAAAATTGAAGCTTGCATTAAATTTCCAGCGGCTTCCCCCTAACTTCGATTCGCGGTCTATAAAATTTTGCTGTCACATAGATCCACGGTTTTCTGTCTTCAACGGAGCTTCATATTTCGTTCGATCTTTAATGTCGCCAGAACGAAGAGCGAACCTGAACGATGGCTCATCATCGCAGAAGAGCGTGGCAGTGATCGAGAAAGAGTTTAAGGGAAGTCGAGCAGAAGGCGAACACGGTGGAAAATCGAGGAATCTTCGAGTGGATTCGCGTCGTAAATTTTTATATTCGAGAACGAACAGCGTTACTTCCGGCACGCCCTCGAGACTCGAGGTTCGAGGATCACGTTCATTCTCCCTTGGTAGGGTCGCGTCCTTGAATTCGAGATTCAAAGATAGCCGAACGAACAAGAAACTCGAAGATAATAGGAAAGCTGGCAATTTTCAAAACCGAAGAAAATTCGGATCGCCGTATAACGAATTCCAGAGAGTGGAACAACGGCAAAAGAGGAGCTTCCCGTGGAATTACCGTCGAAATTTACGTCGTAAACGTGACGCAAATGATCGGATAAGAACCGACGCCGTTCAGCCTCGTTCGAAGAACGGAGAAGCTTCTTCGAATATTCCGACGTCTCTCAATGAAATTTCAAGATTCTCCTCGAAATACGTACCTTTATACGAGTCGCGATCGAATAATGATCAAGAAACGTTCGAACGAAACGATAAGCATCTACTTACAGCCAAGATCTACGTTCTGCGCAAAAACCCAGTGTATGACTCAGAAGAAGCACTCCATGAAGCTTTCCCAGCTTTCGAAGAAATTCGACGCTTCCCTTCAAGTCTTGTCGGTGTCAGTTCTGAATCACTGAATACGTCATCGGATCACGTTCTTGTAAAGAATCCATCAAAGGACAAGGATCGAGAGGAAAGGGAGAACGACAGGCATAAAGGGAGCAATTCTAAACAATTATTGGGAATTGCCACGGAAGATAGTCGGTATCGAAGGACCGAGGATGAGTTCCTCGTCGAGAAGCCGGTTGAAACAGGGAGGAAGGCTATTCTATATCCCGCGGGACAACCCTCGTTACTTCCCGTCACCTACTCACAATTTATGGCAGATTACGGCGGAGCAGCTCGGAATACGAGGCCGAGTCAATCGTCAGGCCCTAAGAATCAAGGTCAGCGATTTCCGGCGACGGGAATCGAGGCACGTGGACTCGGTCGAGCAGACGGGATGCTTTTTTATCTTCGTCAGGCTCTTATGAGCTTTTTAAGAACACTAGGATTCTTCGTGAGCGTAGGCAGACAGCTGATGGATTACGTGGATTCGAACACTGCGCTTGCTTGCACCAAGGATTATTTAGTAGGCAAAGCTATGCACTGGATCGATTCGTGAATTGTGAATGATGCGGTTTCGGGATTGTGATTGCGGTTGGATTTAAGGGATCAGTTTTTGAACGGTCGTACGAGAGCAAATGGCACGGTCAATGGGAATTTGGGTACTGGATATTGGGTCTGTAAGTAGACTTAGCATCAGTTGCGAACTCTCTATGTGTATAGAATATTTGTATCTTGTATCATCAGATTATTTTTCTTATATACACGTATTTTACAATTTATAATCAATATTATATATAAACGATTAGAATACTAGAAATTATACGTTAAACATTGCCTGTGACTTAAAAAAACACGTCGAACAATTTTGTAAACCTTACTTCTTTGAAAATATAATTTTTCCTAAAAGTTCATCGTTTCAAATATTGGACATAAGTTTTTATCACATTTCTCAAACTTTCGCAGAGGTCTTACGGCCATAAGTGAAAACCTTGAACATTACATTCTAACAGACCAACACGACGGTATCGAATAGTCGAAACGTTAGACACGCTCGAAGGAGAACTGTACAGTGGAACGAGGGCTCGGTTAACAGGTCCGACGGTAACGCGAATGCCACGGACGTTTCGGGTCTACAATTAAGGCAATTGATCTCCAGAAACAGGTGTCCGTTGTAGTCAATAACGGGCATCGCGAATGAATTTTTGATGCCACCTGTTGCTGGCTTCCAGTTACCTTCTTCTCTCTCTCTGTCTCCTTCCCTTTCTTTGTTATACGCGTCACGTTGCTCCTCAGGTTTTCCTTCCGGAGTGCATCAACCACAAAGCAACATCGATATATTGCATTCCATGAGTAAGCCAAGATATAGTTTAATAAAATTGTTCGAATCACTCAATGAATGCTACAAACATCTTCCAGTTTGTATTAGCATTATAAACAAAAAACCGAAAGGGTTGCTTGTTTAACTTTTATACTGGTTACACAATTCCAAAAACTTGTTAAAGAGGATTTCTATTGAAAGTATACATATATTCGTTCAGAAAAATGATATGGAGATTATATAGCTTGTTTATACCGTTCGCATAATACCGACATCTGAGGTACTGAAAGTTGTGCCACTACCTTCGCATTATGCTAATACCATAGATCTCCACGATATTTACGTTTCAGATGTACATAACGGTAGGTGAAAATGATGTGGCCGGCGTGTAGATTCATTCAAATAAGGTTCCTGTTTTGTTACGAAATTACCATAAACTGTGTCAAGGGAGGGTGCAGAAATAAACTCTGTCATCTTTCGTATCGTGAAATCTTTGACGAAATCATCTTTGAAATATATATTATGTTTTTTGTACTCTTTGTGCAGATGATTAGCATAATATAATCTGATCAGACGATGGAATTCAAGTGTAGTTGTCAATGCAGTTGTGCACTTCGAGCCTCAAGTGAATACTCGATATTAATTGTATTCCTTTGATTCGTCAAACTTGACGAACCGTCGCTCTATCGCGACGAGCCACCAAAGCTTGAATGGTATCGTGCATAAGAAAAGGATCGCAGGGTGCTTATGAAAGGATTGAAAGTCCTGAATAGGCTCGTATGAAGAGTGTGGAGAAGATCAAACAGAGATGAGGCTCTGGCTTGTCAAAGGGACAAGAAGGACGATGAAAGGAAAAATGATAGGGGTCCAGGGAAATAGAAACGATCATTTATGCAGCACGCTATGAGACTCGCGTGAAGCGAAGACCTTTCTTCTTTCTTTCCTTCTCTCTCAAACGACTTGTTGACATTGTCTCTATAGCGAAGGCGAGATGTTGATTAAGCGCGACGGAAACTACCGTGCCGCTCTCCGTCTATGTGAGCTTGCAAAAGGAACCCGTTTATTTCGCTTGCCTTCGCATTCACCCTTAATCTTAGAGATTTCCCGTTTACATGCTCAACGTTTGCATAGATGCCCGCCAGTTGATGAATTTCTCAGAAAAGCGTTCTTCCCAAATCTTAATTCTGCATGAGAANCTTAGAGATTTCCCGTTTACATGCTCGACGTTTGCATAGATGCCCGCCAGCTGATGAATTTCTCAGAAAAGCGTTCTTCCCAAATCTTAATTCTGCATGAGAGCGCGACAATAGTTACGTATACTGCACCATTCGTAATACTCGAAGGCATTCCCGACAAACTCGTCAAATTTTCCATATTGAGAAAACAGGTTTAACGTGATGAATAAGCTCGCAATTCTAATAATTATTTATGAGATACTGATAATTAGAGTAGCTAAAATCAACTACTTTGGCAGTCGAAAAGATCAAAACGAAACATCCACCATACTTCCTTGCCCAAAATAAAAGCCGAAAAGATACTAAAGAAGCGTACCTGCGAAACAGAAGTTAACTCGCAGCCTCGGAAGCCCATCATTCACCGGTAGTCATCCGCGTTAGTGTTCGCAGCTACGTATTCAGGTGGTGCGCACATCAAACTCCCGAAGAAGAAAAAGCCACCTAAATACGTGTACAAAAAGAAGGGATGTGGCGGGAAAGAAAGTAGACGCTACGACCCCGTAATTCAGAGTGGAATTCATTATTTAAGGGTCTCTTAGAGATCGCCTCGCGAAGAACGGTCAAGCACGAACCCCGTAGCGAAAGAGGCGCCGACACTTTCATACCTGTTCAGAGAACTATTTCCGGGCTCCTTTCAACCCTTCTATTCATTTTTCGATTCGAGCTCTTGCCACCGGCTACCTAAATATTTCATTCTTAATCACCCGGTCCGCGTACACATCGTCGAATGAAAAAAGTAGAACAGGGTTCCCGGTTTCCTGTTGTCTCTGCTTCGCTATTCCGTCGTCGTGATTATACCAGACCGCCTCTTTTACCTAGCTTTATCGGACACACTGTATCTCTATACCGGCCTGGTATATTGGTGCTTCTATTGTATACCTAACTCGCGTTGGATGAATACTCTCCTTGACTGACCGACGGTCTCTGGGATTCTTTTGAACCGCGGAATAATTAATCCTGTTCTGGCCGATCTCTCGTTTGATCCTACGGGCTGCGCATCAGACGGACGTGTATTTGAAATTAGAACGAAAACGTGTTCTTGCAATACTAAACGCTTCTTCAAAGGAAGATGTAAAAGTCATAATGGCGTAATTCTCGATCAAGTTATGACTTGCATTACTTTCTTGAACTATGAATGCTAATACAAACAAAGAATACATGAATGAAAGGAAATCTTGTCTCCCTTGCAAACTGGTAGCAGCACAATGTTGGCATGTTTTTCCGAAAACTTTCCATTCCAAAAAATGACTTACACTTTTACGCCTCAAAACACGTTAAAGATAAAACAGAAAGTTCGTCATGACGATTAATTGATTCAAGGGTGACGAACTTCTCCGCGGGAAGTCAAAGTTATCAGTCAGACGGTTCTTCCACCCGGGAACAGTCGCTCCTCTATTACCTCGATTACCTTGACCTGAGCTGACAGTAATCGAGACCTCATAAATTTGCATTATTATATTAATCTCAGTATTAATATTAATATTAATATATAGTATTAATATACAAAAATATATACCCAAAACCTATATAACCAACCCTGTATATAATATGTATATAAATTGTTCTCGATCCAGATCTTTTTCACATGTTTTCCCTATTTTCATTTAAATTTTGTTTTCCTTAACGCAATTAAGGTAGCAATAAAGTATTGAAAAATGCAGTGGGTTTCTTTAATACGGAAAAACAAAAAGCATGTATGAATTTAAACTATGATGTATATTTGTATAAAAACAAATTTGGATCATTATCAAAGGCATTCGTAGTAAAAAGTTGTGAATTACTCCTTTCGAACGAATCCAACGTTTAACACCCGGTGTCGCGCCGCAGTCTAACAAGGCTATTATCACTTTCGAAAGTAACGCAATTAAAATTCGACCAATTACTTGGAGTACTCGAAACGCGGAGCTGCAAATGTTTCATCACGGGGTGCAATCGAGAAATTCTACGTGCTGCACCACTGATACTAGAAATTAAAGAAAAAATTACGTCGGATCGTATTCGGAATTCGTTTTTGATATCGATGAATTGGTTATCATCTCTATACCATATTTCACCCTTAATATCGAACTAGCCCGTCAATTAACCCGGGATTTGATGTTATTATATGCAAACCGCAATATTGGATATGATTTATAAATAAATAATAGCTGAAATAATACCGTATGTAAAGCGGTATTAGAATTTCATACAAAAGTGTATAGATCATACGTACGTACATACGCACATCGAAACTCGCCCTCTGCATGAAATTTAAATTCGGCTAATTGCGCGTCGTTATATTCAGTACGATATCGATTTGGGGATACAGGTGAGTCACAAATGCGTATAAGCTTTCTCGCTGGTTCACCACACTTTAATAGCGACGCTCCAGCATCGATACTTTCATAAATGTAACTTTGGTTAGTTGATCCGCTTTGACTCGGTACTTATTATTATAGAAGCTTATGCACTCGTGCATCACTATGCACCAGATGTGCAATCATTTCACAGGACATTTCCATAAAAGTATGTCGTGGAGTACTCTTTAATTAATTAATCTATCGATTTAATTAAAAAGGCTACTTGCCTCCTTTTGTATAAGGTAAGGTGGTAACTGATAAATGTGCTGATGCTATACTGATGATATTTCATGTATCACATGATATTTGTACAGCGGAGTGCAAAACGCGCGATTAAACTGTTCAAGAATTTGAATGGCGAATTCTTAGAAACGTGACCCACTTTTTCTGCAGAAATGTGTATGTCGACACGTATAACGTATAATAGTAACAGTGAAAAGAGCGCTGACGGTGCACTCGTCGAATCGGTGACCAACGCGCAATGTTGCGCTTTCGGGTAGATAGGAGAGAGAAAGAGATTGTGAAAGTGAAATGGGGATATAATTGTAATGTAAGCGCTTAAAATTGCGCACCGCTTTAAATGAAAATATCTCGGTAACGGATGGTGGTATTGATTTAAAACCCAATGCATTTTAAAGGGAAAGCTTACAGCTCGGTTTGATGTAAACCACGATATAATGCACTTCGTGTTTTATTACTACATTTGTTATAACAATACAACGTCACATGTTTTGTAGTCAAAGTATCTTTAATGATACCCCACGGTAAGTACATGCGTAAAAGCGGGGATAAAGAACTTTCAATTGGTATTAAAAATGTTAAACACGGAATTCAGACAACTGACTGATGAATATTAAACTTGACGGGCTAAAAGGTATAGTAATTACGGCACAAAGAATGAAGATCATTCAAGGAAATTATACTGGGAATTCATCGAGAATTAATAACTCGCTCATTGTCAGACCGCGAAAAATCACGTCGTTGTCGGGTATAAGCTCGTCGTTAAACCCATCCGGGTCGCGTCGCGCCGTCGCGGCATAAATTAAAAAGCTCGATCACCGTTCGACTCACGTATCTCGATTAACCGAGGAGCCGAGGAATTTAATACGACCCGTCTCCTCGCTCGCCCCCGGACCAAATCGTTTAAATGAGACGTGGAGGAAGAAAGATCAAAAGGGGCAAGGGAATATGAGAGTCTCGTCCCTCTCTTTCGCACAACGACGACGAAGAACGGCGGAAAATGATATGGTTATCGAGCGCATTCCGTAGATCTGGAACAGCTATGGAGTACAAGGCTCGTCAAGGTGGAGCGGGCTCTCTCCTCTCATGTGGTACGTGTCTCAGAACAAAGGGGATGTTTCTCGGTAAATGGGGTGACGAGCGAGCTACGAAAGCGTAATACGCCCAGCAAAATCGAGACAGAAGGGTTGAGGCGGCGGAGAGGCGAGGGGTGGTGGGGACCTTATACGATAGAGCTTGCTGATACGGTTAATACCACGCGACACTCTGGAATGCGATTTTCCTCGACGACGACAACGACGACGAGAAGCCCGAGAAACAGCTATCTCGAAGACGACGAGGAGGATGTGAGGAGCGAAGGCGAACGATAACTCGATAGCAACGGAAACGGCGACAACGCGACCGAGACAAATTATTCCGGCGACAAGGCGTGCGCTTAATCCGCATAATTGTCGCGAGCGATCTCCTATTTTCCGACGATGTTCAATTCAAACGCCTGAGTTGAATGATTCTCTTTATTACCTTCGGGTGCTTAGAGAGATGGGATACCTAGCGCGTGAAGTATTCAGTATACATACATATTGAAACCGGTAATTAGGGTCGTTTAGACTTTAGACTAGACTATAAGTTAAAATAATGACACAGACTTCAGATCACGCAGTTAATCGATTATTACCGTATTAAACTCGCATGCAAAATTTGAGAGAAATTAAAAAGCTCGTTTTTGAGTTATGTCAATTTGTAGAATAATATTATGCATGGAAAATACTTAATGAATGTAATTTCCTCGGAATTATCAAATAATTATTAACGTAACAAGCTAGTAATTATATAATGTCGCTTTTTCAATATTAAACACCGGTCAATTTACAAGCTGAAAATGCAATAATTCTTTGGCCAAAATTGTAATTAATGTAAAAGCAACAGAATCACAGCTTAACGTGTTAAGATCAATAAGCGATCATCTATACTGGCAATACGTAGATATAACGGTCGCTAAATAATTTCGTTCCACCGTCAAAAGCACGAGCAATTTCAATTTGCCCTGAAATCAACTGCTAATGCGATCAACCGTGCCTCGTGTGCATTCGACAATTATACGATGCAAATGAAATAAGTAATTATGCGACTCCCGTGAACCATTTGTATTCGAAATTACATTCTCAATTTTCATTTCTAATAAACAATTTTCAGCAGCTGCATATCAACAGGAACTTGATTGCCATATCGATTAAACAACGGAAGTTGTTGAAATTTTTCTTTCGCTGAAAATGAAGTTCTATGCGCCGCTGTTAAGTAACGCGTTTCACGTTCGTACAAAGACATCAGTGCGTTTTAAAACCGAGCAACCGTCTGTAACTCGTTTAACCATAAAAAAGATCGCAAGGCGAAGGGTTAATTGCGTCGACAGCATGTACATAGTAGTAGCGGACTATTTACATGGTATCGCGATGACATTCTGTAGAGCTGGCCACCTGTTGTGGTGACACGCGCCCCCCCAAGCGACGACTATGCACCCTCTACGTATTCGTTCTCGTCAAACAAACCGTTTGTACAGTTAATTAACCATTTCACCCGTCTCTGTAATCATTTGAATCGTCCATGATAGAGAGTAGTTACACTGGAAAAACTCCATATTCTCGTGCGACGCACGATGGAATTATTTGTCTTCCATAATTGATCGATCCGGAAAGCCGGCAGAATTGGACCAATTTATGCGATTTCCTGGATCGTTACGAATCCCTTCCGCTGTCTCTTGTTTCGCCATATAAAATACGAACACGGCTACCGGAGCAATAGAGACGGCCAGGTTGTCGCTGCAGCTATGATTAATCGATTTTAGTTGGCCGCTAACGACTTCGGAACGCGGCCAAGTGCCTAGCTTCATTCTTTCCGGGAGAAATAAAGCATACGTGTACACGTTACTGTCTGCGTTTTGAAAAAAAGGTATGATATACAGAGTGTACCACAAAACACTGGATAGTCCCTAATTTCCTGAGTTGTGGGAGATGGACAATGTTTTTACAAAAGACTTTGCACAATTCACGGGGACATCTTACGATACAAACAAATTTCGTTTAAGATACGATAGCAGTTATTTTTCAAATGAGACTGTGTATTCTTTGTATCACCTGATAGAGCTTTTCAAGACGATTTCAAGTATATGATCGATTTTGATTAAATTTTGAGATATTAAACTAAAAAAATCTCCTAATTAATGCGAAGGATTTCCCTAAAAGAAGGAGGAAGAAAAGGAAAGTAATTATGAAACGCATATATTTGATTAAACAATTAGTTAATTATTAAACAATTAGTTAATTATTAAACAACTGTACAGAGTACAAAAACGATTTGTATTAATTTGTCCTAATTATGGCAATCCTAGCAGGCAGAAGGATTCCGAAATTGTGCTTACCAGTAATATCTAGAGGTAACATGCATATTAGCTTAGTCTCGTTTTCTGATATTGCGCCCTTTCTCCGTTAACCACGAGGACTCAATGACGGACAAGCCGCGAACGTAACATCTTCCAGTTGCTACAACCTCTGTAAATAATATTAAGGGTGGCTTGCTACCATGCAAAGTTGAGGAAGGATGTATAGAGACCGGCTGTTTCGAGCTCACCTACACAAACAAAAAACCCAATTACTCCTAAATTCTCGTTACCTACTCGCTGGCGGANAAACAAATTTCGTTTAAGATACGATAGCAGTTATTTTTCAAATGAGACTGTGTATTCTTTGTATCACCTGATAGAGCTTTTCAAGACGATTTCAAGTATATGATCGATTTTGATTAAATTTTGAGATATTAAACTAAAAAAATCTCCTAATTAATGCGAAGGATTTCCCTAAAAGAAGGAGGAAGAAAAGGAAAGTAATTATGAAACGCATATATTTGATTAAACAATTAGTTAATTATTAAACAATTAGTTAATTATTAAACAACTGTACAGAGTACAAAAACGATTTGTATTAATTTGTCCTAATTATGGCAATCCTAGCAGGCAGAAGGATTCCGAAATTGTGCTTACCAGTAATATCTAGAGGTAACATGCATATTAGCTTAGTCTCGTTTTCTGATATTGCGCCCTTTCTCCGTTAACCACGAGGACTCAATGACGGACAAGCCGCGAACGTAACATCTTCCAGTTGCTACAACCTCTGTAAATAATATTAAGGGTGGCTTGCTACCATGCAAAGTTGAGGAAGGATGTATAGAGACCGGCTGTTTCGAGCTCACCTACACAAACAAAAAACCCAATTACTCCTAAATTCTCGTTACCTACTCGCTGGCGGAGAAAACTTATTTCAACTGCGCCCTATGCTTCAACGAAATTTGTTTAAGCTTCAAATTCTCGACATGACAACAGAAAACGCGCCTCAACCTCTTCTGTTTAAAAACTCACCCCTTAATCTCGTAGTGCAAACTTTTTCGTCCCACAGCGACGTTGTTTCTCTTCGTCGAAAAAAGTTCACGAAGATAGTACGAAACGTAATAGCGTACGATTAAAGAGTATACCCTTCTTGTTGTCTTATTCGCAAAAAGTTTTATAAATCTCCCCAAAGTGAATGAACACGTACAATAAAAAATACATGTTCGATTTTACCAACTAGTAAAAATGTTACAAAGAGAATTTATAAAGCTAAAAACTGATCCAACGTGAAATCGACATGTATCCGTTCTACATGTTAAAAAAAGTCCCGTTTTCATTCCAATCGACTCGTTGACCCACTTGGGAAAAACCCATCTAACATTTCTAGTTTGCACAAATTCGGAATTAACGATCAAACTCTGAAGTCGAAACAAATGAAAATCAAGAGATGCATTCACGATGACGTAAGTTTGATCGTCTTGTGAGTTAGTGATTCGAGCCGAATCGAAATCGATGATCGATAGCTTTACACGGGCGACAAGAATAACAGAGAGTGGAATGTACTTACGGTGACGTAAGTCTGGTCCCTCTGCAATTCAGCAAGATTATCGTAGAGGCCCTCGAGGAGCGCTTTTCTAAGTTGCTCGGTATTCGTACCACAGCTGGCCTTCTCCAAATTCGCACGTTCCGCCAATGCGGCGAGTTGCTGTCGCACCTCCGCAGCGTACTCCAGATTCCTGTGATGCAGAAAGTTCTCGTGACACCAGACCTTCTTCTGCTTCGTGTTCGTGTACGCGCGAAAAACGTTCAGCAACGTGACGTGGTCTCCCTCGGGTGAAGAGAATCTGGAACGAACGAAACAAGCGTAACAAGCTGCGAGAGTATCGATCACATCGCACGGCGGATCTGTTTTACGTTTAAGGGAATACACGACCTCTGCTCCAGATTCGTGGTTGTTTTTTTTTTCTTTTTTCGTACGTTTTTAATCTCTTATTTCTTTATTTTTGTTTTGTGTCGTCGGTTTACGTTCGTGACACGAATCATGATTTGCTCGTAAATCACTGGCTGGTGTAAACGGATAAGGGAGGATATTTTATATGAAAATAATTCCATAACGTGAGGTGAATAACGTATTTTATCTATCGATACTTTACGTTCAACAAGAAAAGAATTAATAGAATTTGATGGGAAAAAAAGACGATTTTCATTGATGCGAAAATAAAACATGTAATATTGATACCTTGATCTAGCAACGTAAGCTTGCTGTCTCTTCGCTGGTGGATCACTGAAAACGGATTCTCCCGACAATAAAGCGATAACCGTGAGGGCTTCTTCGAGACATTGATGCTCTACCGATGCAAGAATCGCCTTGGTGAATCGTGGATCTAACGGGAATAAGGACATTGTTCTGCCGAGTGTAGTCAGGTGTGGCGGAGAACCTATTCATGCGAATAGAAAATGAAAATGTTTTACTCAATATGATAATGCTGTATAGCGATACACCTGAAGATCTCAATAAACCCGAAATCGAAAGGGAAATAAAAATATTTTACTGTAACGTGCAACTAAACGCGTCATTCATCCCAGGTTTTCTCGAAGACAAAACGTGAAAAAGCTTGTATACAAAATAATGTTATCAATCATCGAATTATGCTATTCTAGATAGCGTAAACGCTGGCGAATAAAATTGCAGCGATTCTTCTCTACATATATGTCGGTACGCTATACAGCTGTGATAACAACCAACATTTGGAATGTGAAATAGTGCCGTCATAAAAAGAAATACAGAAGAGAACATGATATCGTATTGTTTCCGGACTGAGATACCTATATCTTCTTCACGAGTCGACGTTATCGATTTAAATTTCAGAACCTTTACTTTCTGGTAAAAACAAGTTTCTGCTCTTTAAAACTAATAATTCCGTATTTTTCAAACGTGACACATGTTAATTAAACTCGGAAAACTCGACAAGCTGGTACGAAGAAACGTTTCAACGTTTCGTGCGATTTAATTAGTAAAACAATCTGACCTAACTAACGACAAACTCAAAATCTTGGTCCACCAGCTTAATTGACCAATCTAATTTCTCTTTCCGTAACGAGAATCCAGTTTTCCAGCACATATAAAGTACACTTAAATTAACATTTATTATACCTTTTAAAAAAAATGTAGAAAAATGAATTTTTACGTGAACGGTCTTTAAATAAATGAAAAATGACGGAAAACGGAGACTCATTTTACGGCAAATTTAGCGGCAAACTTTACAATTTCTTTTGTTTTTCGTACGACCACGCTCACCCTTAACGGCACCTAGCTTCTCCAAGCAGGTCACCGCTACGTCGACGGCATCCTTCGGCGGTTTGTCCATAAAATCAAAGGTGGTGATATCAACTCCGATAGCGAGCAGCTGCAATGCTACTCCCGTGAGGGAACACCTTTGTATCTCTGGTATCGGCATCTCCTTCATCCTCTCGAAATCTTCCTTCGTGTAAGTTCTGTAACATTTGCCGGGCGCTTCTCTGCCACCTCTGCCGCTTCTCTGCCAGGCCTGTGCCTTTGAGACTTTTTCCACCCTGAGCACATTCAATCCGGTGGTCGGATGATGAGTTCTCGCTTTGACCACTCCGGTGTCGATCACGTGTCGAATTCCTGTGTAATTTCATCGGGAAATCACCGTCTGTGTACGTGCGTGTGTATGTAGATATGTGTCGCGCCAAAACACGGCCACCTTTCGCGAATGTAATCACGGAAAGCGCGGCGAGTAATCAAGTCTGTCACGAACGAGTGTTCGGATTCGTGATATTAGCAGATTGGACCATCTCGCGGAGAATGAGATTGGTCCTCCTGATGAACAATTTGCCAAATTAACACGTGCCACCGGACGATCTCTCGCATTCAATAAAAAGGAGATTTTTTCTCGCTTTTATGTCGAAAACAGAGAACGAATTAATTGACGAGAAATTATAATTATCGTTATCTCTGAATGCTTAACGCAAAGAAATCAGATTACGCGCAATTCAAAGGAACAAAGAAGGATATTATTTGATAAATTAATTCACAAAGGTTTATGAGTCAACCCACTGCGGTATGGTAGTTAGAACTCAGCATTCGCGCTAAGATTTGCTTCATATTTCATCCCGCTGTTACATCGTATTGTGTTTGAGTTACAATACGTAACAGAGAAATTCAAATTAACATTTCTGAAATACTGCAGCACAGCACTTTGGCTCTAATGTGTTTCTACTACTCGTTACCCATGGAATGGCAAATAGGATAGTACTAAAAACCAAATTTTTAGATTTGTCGAAAGTCCACCCTTAAAGTGATGAAAAAGAGCAAAGTACATTTTTACCGTATGTTTCTTATCTCGTAAAACTAGTTTATGTAACTTATATCAAGAGTTTAGCAAACACCTTTAACAATCTTACTTAGTGCGCACGAGAAAATCTGCAAATTATTTACAAAGAGGTACTTCAATAAAGGATGAATTCTATCATTTTTCATCGAAGCAGAATTATTGCAACTAATATCTCATACGAAAAAATCTTATTCTCACATTTGAATATTTCTGTCAATTTTATTAATTTATACTCACCACCAATGGTGACAGAAGTTTCAGCTACGTTTGTAGACATGACCAGTTTCCGCATTCCGGGAATGGATGGTTTAAAGGCTTCCAGTTGCTGATGGGTGGGTAATGCCGAATATAATGGAAATACCTTCAACGGTGGATAACCCTGTCCATCCAGTTGTTTAGCTACTTGTCGCGCGCTCGCTACAGCAGCTTCTATTTCTTCCTGACCGGTTAGGAAAACTAAGATATCCTCGCTGGTAGAGAAAATAAAAAGATTCACGACATCGTCTTCCCTTTTAATTCAGTATGCCCGGTTTTAGCAGCTGGTTCTCGAATTTAATAAGAATACTGGTATGCAAACACGCGTTCGAAGAATGATCAAATATCCAGAATCATATTAAAGGGAATTAATCCGATTACATTTATGTTAATGTGTTTAATTAGAAAATTAAGAGAAATTTGTATAGAAATCATTATATTAATTCGAATTGATGTACTAAACATCGTAATTAAACTCGAAATAGAGGCAAAATCGCGGTATGAATATGACGCACTTAAATATGACGCAGTTTGTAATAAAATCACGATAATTATCGGTATTTCGCGTCGTGATCATTTATGCTTTCAATATATGGGATTCAGAGGGTGAATCCACAATTAATGCAACAAATAGTACAATCAGTTTCGAACAATAGAACGCAACTAAGCACTATGAAGAATATTCCTAATGCAAAATATCCATAACGAGCAAAGGTGGTTCGTAATACTGAATGAAAAACGTGAAGTGATCACAATTCTTCCAACTCATTATGTAAATGTTTTTTCGGCATTTCATTTGTATAAAATACGAAGCGCTTTTCTTATAAAATCGTCAATCTTAAAAAAAAAACTGAACAAAGGCGAACAACGCCATTGTACGGGCTACTGTATGAACAACTTGAATTACTTCAGAAGGAATAAAACGCAAGCAATCATTTTATAGAAATAAAACAATATTTTGATGCAAGTTGATTTTGCACAAACATGGACGATTTTCCTTTATAAAATAATAAGAGTTTATAGAATGAGAAAATGTAACTTACTTGGCGGGGTTGTCACGATGAATCTGGAAAGCGGTAACGAGGGCGGAGAACATGTAGGCGTGTAATCCTTGCGTGTAGTCCTCTTGCTGCTTTACAGCGTGATAAATTTTAACCGGATGCTGACGACCCTCCAAATAGACGGCCGGCGCTTGAAAATATTTGCTGAATTTATCGACGTCCATCGTCGCCGACATGATGAGCAGCTTCAGCGGAGGCAGGTTTTTCAACTTTCGCAAATTCTGCGCCCGTCTCGCGACGCCGAGCAGCACGTCGGTTTGTACCGATCGTTCATGAGCCTCGTCGAGGATCACCACCGAATAATCTGATAAGATTTCATCGGTCATCGCTTCGCGGACCATCATCCCATCGGTTAAGTACTTGATTCTAGTCTGCGAGGAAGTCACATCCTCGAAACGAACGCAATAACCAACCAATCTTCCCGGTTCCACTCCTTGTTCCTGTGCAACTCTCCGGGCCACGCTCACCGCGGCTACTCTCCGGGGTTCCGTTATCCCGATACAACCGGAAGTACCCGCGATCCCGGATGAGAGAAGCAGTTGAGGAATTTGCGTGGTTTTACCGCTGCCTGTCTCCCCGATTATGATTAGGCTGTGGTGTCTGCGGATTTCTTCGAGCAGCCTGAAATGATTGTAGGAAAGTGCTCGAGGATAATCCATTATCGTATTAGATTCGTAAATTTAATCATTTATGACATCCTTAGCCATAGATATTCAAACCAGGTATTATTAAATGTTAAGCAAAAGAAAAAAAAACAGAATATCAATTCGTTATAAACGTAAATATTTGAATAAAGTTAAGAACAAGAATAAATATTCATCCAATTATTCATAAAATTAGTTTTAACATAGGTCACTCTACACTTGGAGTAGTACGTTGTATAGTATAATAGATCAAATTGTTGAACTCAACAGTTGAACGCATTCCGAATAGTAATGAGCTCCATGACTGGAGATCGTATCACGCTGCGTCGTATTAAATGTGCTCCATTCGTCTCATACGTTCACGCTTCTCTCAGTCATCTTTTACAGGAATATCCAAGCATTTATTAAGCTAATAGTATTTTATATTTAGAAATAAATATATTAAGTAAAAATTGTTTTTGTCTGATTCAGTTGATATCGCCCGTAACATATCTATATGTTGTCATCATTTTATCAACATCATATCAACAACTAAATTTAAAAGATTTAATATAATAAATACATAAATTGCATTCAAATTGATATTTAAAAAAGGCGTAAGTTCCTCGAAGTCTTATCATAAGTAATAATACTAAATTGTAAGAGAGCATTTTATGCTTAATTTTATTATATCATATTATAATAAAACGATACTTCTGAATCAGCTTCAGTGTGCGCGTTTTATAATCTGTATGGTGGTGCTATCTATGCAGTGGATTACTAACTTCGTACAGTCGACGTCGTCGATGTCAGTAGTCAGTGTCAGTGGTACTCCATTTTGTTTCACGATGCTCCACGCGTACGCATGAATATATTGCTCGTAGCAGGAGATAACAACAAAAAATCAGCCAAGCAACGAAAAAAATAATGCTGTACTTACCGCTTACGAAGCCTGTAGACTGGTAACGATTTCCTTTGTTGTTGTAAACTAATGTTCCCTTTGTCCGTGTTTCCTGTCTGCACTTTCTGTTGATTATCGTCGAGCCTTGCAATTTTCGGACTCTCGTTGAACACGACGGTATTAGGACGTTTCGGTGCCAATTTCGAAAAACCCGAAGTACCCATGACACCGTACTTCGAGTCCGCGTTGTCGTGGACCCCCATTTCGCCGACAATTCACGTAGAAAGAACGAACTTACGGTAAACGTGTTCACGAGCTCGCACGTGTTGCACTCTACATCTGGTGTGTACAAATACGTAGCATCTTGACAGAACGCCGAACTATAGCTAATAGCATAGCTTATTATTAACTCGGATCATATAACACATCAAAAGTCTTTTAAAAACGAATAAATCGATATTTTAAAGTAAAGCGATATAGTCTAGTAACGACTGCTTAGTATCTCCGATTATAAGGATTCTCCATCAGAATAGAACATACTTGAATTTTCTTAACTATTACGAAAGGTGTTGGATCACAAAATATTTAACATTTTCATTACGGTCAAGCATTTTCTTTATTATGCATTTTGTAACATGAAAATCATGCATCTTCATCTTTCTTTAATACAATCTTACGACAATTAATCGCACATTTTATTATAAAAAAATTTAAAATATAAATTGAATTGATATCCATACATAAGAAAGGACTGACATAAGATTAAGCACATAATTTCTGTATTAATTCAACTATACGTTATTAAACATTGATTAGGACACATCTATACATTACAATTAATTATGGATCTTAAATATCGAGGTACTTAAGAACACGTTTTTAAGCAGGAGACAGGAAATAATCCATTTACTACTGCACGTTATAGGCATTGATAATCATGATTTAAAATGTCATATCATCATTAAAATTTGTCAAAAAACAAAATTCATATATTGTATATGATATTTGTTATATATCTCTCTTAGTATTTGGTAATTGTCGACGTATTAGTTTATTAACAGGAAATCCGTTTGTCAACTTGTCAACATATGAATCATAATTGTCTTAAAACACATCAATTAAGAAATTATCACAGATTAAACGCTGTGTAAGAGGAAGACACAGTGAGCAGATATTTTTAACAGCGTTTTCAAACGAATTTTAGCTACTTGAATGTCTTAAATTTGTCTCTAAATAAACTGCATCATCGTAAAGGTCGATGAATCGGAGGTTTCACGTTAGGTGGTACCTGAAAGTGCGAAAATCACATACGTAATCGTAAATTTGTTAGGCCATTCAGAATTTAAAAAAAATATTACCATTCCTCCAATACGAGAAAGATAACGGTTTCTAATGNGGAAATCCGTTTGTCAACTTGTCAACATATGAATCATAATTGTCTTAAAACACATCAATTAAGAAATTATCACAGATTAAACGCTGTGTAAGAGGAAGACACAGTGAGCAGATATTTTTAACAGCGTTTTCAAACGAATTTTAGCTACTTGAATGTCTTAAATTTGTCTCTAAATAAACTGCATCATCGTAAAGGTCGATGAATCGGAGGTTTCACGTTAGGTGGTACCTGAAAGTGCGAAAATCACATACGTAATCGTAAATTTGTTAGGCCATTCAGAATTAAAAAAAAATATTACCATTCCTCCAATACGAGAAAGATAACGGTTTCTAATATCGATATCGGATTGCGATGGCAAAAGATCATCAGTAGAAAGATCCGAAGTGCTTTCCGGAGATAATAACTTCTCTCTTTCAAGACTCTCAGGTGTCGTTCGAAGCGCTTCATATTTTTCTCTCTCACCTGGCGTCATATTAAGATATCCACCGGTGGTTGCCACGTCCCATACCCAAATTGCAACTGAGGTTATCAGGGAAACTGTTGAATAAGAAATTAATGAGAAGCTGTGTAATTACGTGATTGAAATATATGACAGAGACGTACTCCATAACCATCCCAAGAAAAACATCTCAAGCATGAAATATCCACCTCTGTCAACAATTATACCAGCTAAAATCGAGACTACAGCCAAGCCGAGATTCTGTACAGCCTGTGCACTGTAAATAAATAATCGATAATATTACGAGTCAAAGCCAAATTATCAAAGGCTGCATTGAGCTTTACTTACAGTCCATAAGCGGTACCCAGCTGATATTCCGGGGTGACGAGAGCAATTAATGGCCATAAACTACTAGCGAGCATAGAATATGCCAATCCCATAAGAACCATGCACATATAAGGATTTACATAGGTAAATGCGAGTAGTCCATGAGCCACTATTGTCGCCAAAATACCAATAAAAACCCAAGAAACATTCCTGCCGGTTCTATCAACGATATATCCCAAAGCAGGAGACGCAATAGCAGATATTAGATATACGAGGGAATTAACACCATTTGCAAGTGTTGGATCGTATTCGTACTTCCGTTCGAAAAATACTCTAAGGAAAGTAATTACATAATATTGTGCGTGACGGTACATAATTACGGAAACTTTTAATACTTACTTGCCTAAAGCAATGAATGGGAATATTGCCACGTAATAAGCAATGCAAATGAGAGCTATCAACCAAAATATTGGCTTGAAGTCTTTAATGTCTGTTAAACTAACAGGCTGTTCTTCTTTCCCCTCGCCCCGTCGCAATAATCTCTCGGCACGTTTATCCATAACACCAAGGACACACGCACAGATCATAGAACCCACGCATGTGAGAGAAGCAAGAAAGAGAACTATGCCAATACAGTCAGGTCCTTTGTAATACTGAGATACGTATTTGTATATTGGTTCCATTACTAGGAAGTTCACAGTTGATCCGACCCTAGCAAAGCTCAGCTGAAAACCAAACACCATATTCAGCTCCTTTCCTTTAAACCATAGGACAGCGTAATTATTCTGCGCAACAGCCAATGATTCTGCACCAATACTGCAAAGGGATAACAAATTAATACCCATTATCATTCAGTGATCTTTGACTTACAAAGGAAACAAACCCGAAAACAAAGCGTCCAAGCATCATTAACCAAAAAGTGTTGACTATAGCTCCAGTTGCAAAAATTATCTGACCGATCATAGTGAGTCCCATGTATACAATTGTTCCCAAGCGTATACCGAACACGCTGTCTATTAAAAATCCGCCTACGAAGCACAAAATCACGTTCGGCCACGAGTAGATGGAATAAAGCCAAACAAATCTGCTAGTCGACATCTGCAGATCGGACTTAAAATTATCCTGCAATGCACTAGGATTGTCAAAGCAGAAGTAGGAGCCTGTAAGAGAAAAAGACATATTTACTCAGTTAAGTGACACATAAGGTGAAAGTGCGGTAGTTGTATGACAAATAAATTATTTTAAAGGGCTCTATGACCGTTCGTGAGGCACACAAAAGAATACCATGATTCATAATCGGTGGGCATCGGACTCGCACATGCGCGTTCCATACTATCTTCTCCAGATGAATCCTAATGCAAGGAATGTTAATGGGTGAAATATGATAAAAGTTCAGCGAAAACAAAAGATAGTGATATAGCTTATCTTCCAAGTGTATGCGGAACCAATGAGACACAGATCATGACTTACACAGATTGTATGGACAACTAAGTAATCGTGTTTATAATATTTTTGATCGCATGAAGAAATGACGGAACAAAACAATAAGTAAACCGTAACAAATAAAAAATAATTGATTAGAGAATCGAGATAAAATTTTCGGAATGTAATTTTAATTTTTCCCGAATCGCGAGAAGCTATTTTTTTGGAAATGTGACAAAATGCTACGATTGTTTCATGACTGTTATCATAGTAAATAAATTTAATAATTTATTAAAAATGAAACGTGTATATTTCTGAAAAAATTTTATTTACGTAAATATAACAAGAATTATATTTACCAGTGTAACTATGAAAAAGTAATAGCGGTAAAAAAAACTAACGTGTAAAGCTTTACATAATCATGCGATAAAAATAAATCGACGTTAGTCAAGTATGTTAAATAACTGGAAGGAAAAGAGTATCAACATGGTCGTAATGCATCGAAACAAAAGTGATTGATGATATACGTAAACAATGGCCAGTCAATCACGTTGCAACGATAATATTGCAGTGACAATCGTACCAAAGCCTAACAAACACATCAATGCCAGTCCGAGGAATCGATACGGTAACTTCTTAGGACTGCAGAATCCTTGCAAAGCAATTTCATCGTCACTCCTGTCCAGAGGAGTCTCTGGACTTTCCAATACGCCTCCTTCCATTGTCACGATACGTTGTGGTGTAGATGATATCAATGTTTACAAACGCCCGACATAGCCACAGGTGCTCGAAATTGTATACGTTCAGTCGTGTTCACCGTACTAATCATTACACATCGATCAAACACACACGAGTCAATCGGTTATGAAACACAGCTGGAACTTGATTTAGAAAAAGAAGTTTGCGACCACAGATTAGCTCGTGAGCGCTGCTGATCAACTAACTCGAACAAATTGGAATTGAGTACGCTCTCAATCGCGTCATCACTATCGCTAATCTGTCACTCATCATGCGTCACGCGATCGAGCGTACGAACGTAAGCTGCGAAGCAAGCAAGTACCAAATGATTAACGAAAAAGACTCTAGTCAATGAGCTAAGCAACATGGCTAAGCAAGCACATATAAGCGTCCGACCAATTGGAATTGTTGGCAAGAACTTGACACTCTTCTTCTCGCAACAACTTCTCGCTGACTTCCTGGCGTGTGGCGCCCCCAAGAACAGTATCATTCCACGTCGATAAAGAGGTAGATTGAAAAGGTCGAATTACTGATTTTTATGAATTTACTTGAGAAACATAACTTATCCAATGTACACAATCGTTACTTAAAACTAAAAGCGTATACTATGTGAAAATATAACCGTAGACTCAAATGAAAAAGGAAGGACAGAGCTTGGAAACGTAGATTTATTAAGAAGCAACTTCCTCAGTTGCACCCTCGAATTCGAGCTTCACTTGACATTCTTCTGGTAACCCTTCAACGTCTACCTCCGACTCAGGTGCATTTAACATGTTTAGAGTCACCTCTGCCGATTTTCCCATTAGTCCTTGATTCCCTGATTGTTGCTTCGACACCTGTTGCTGTATAACTGAAGATGGTTGCGTTGTCTGTTGAGAAAGGATTTGTTGTCTCATAGGCACACCAGCCTCTTCAAATGCTTTCTTCTTCAATGTCGTTCGGATCTGCGAGCTATAAAGTGAAATCGTTCGATTAATTTTGTATCAAAACTGACGCAGGGAAATTGAGGAACAACCGTGGGCTCGATGTAGCCTTTTTTGTTAACTTACACCGTTCGCCCCTTGATGTGTTCACTTATTTTGTTCAAGTCTTCACTGAAAGTCTTTACCGAGTGACGGAGCATCTCAATTTCCTCGTCAGTCCATTTACTACAGATTATGCGACACAGAGTTATGTAAATTCGCAGCTAGCGATTTAATTTCTATAGCAAAGCGAACGTTAATGATCTTGCAGATAATGATTTTTCGTTAATTTTTAAATAATATTCGATAAAATCATAATATTTACATGCGTTTTACTTTTATAATATTTACTTTCATGCTTTAAATAAAAAGAGATTTATTCTAGTTACAGAGCCTAATTGGAATAATTTATATTTCGAGAAATTTAGTAAGATAACGGCACTACGTTTCTCATTGGTCAGTGAACGTTACCACGTGACATTCTCCCGCGTTTCTCTAACGTTTGTATATAATGTCATGTAAACTTGAACAAAAGCGATAGACATATAGGAATGATTCACAAAGAAAAAGCAATGATGATAATAATTTTTTCAATTACCCTGCTGGTGAATCTGTTGTTGGATGTAACTGCATAGTTAACTCTCCTAGTTTGTTAAATGCTGCTCCGGCTGCGGTGAAAATTTCACCAACCTAAAATAGTGTAATACAAATTATTTTGAACTGTCCAAACATTTTATTGATCGCCGGTATCTTCCGTTTCGTACAGATTCATTCTTTTACAATCAAATAGACTAACACAAACAAAGATTGGAATTAAAAAAGAGAAAAAACAATTTTTGTACAACATTCCTCATAACCTAACCTTATGTCCACTCACAGAAGCCATTGCTAGGAATACTCGAGGGTAAACGCACGTGACTCACGTTGAAAAAGAAAGACGAGCGGTGGGGAGGGGGAACGACCGTTAAGTGTTATATGGCGGGAAACTGCCTAAAAACGACGACATAGGTCGCCTTTTGCCTTACCTTACTCGCAGAGTTCATGTCACTTTATTCTGTATACACTTCGCCATCAGCCGAGCAAACGTACGCACGGTATTGCCATCTCGCGTCGTTCTCAGACTCAAACAATTATATCTTGTCCTTATACTTGCTTTAACTTCATTTTCTCATTACAATACACCATAAGGCATAAGGCTAACAATACACTCGGGTAACTCGGATAAGGTCGAGTTCCGTCCTCAGCATTTTTTACCAATACACGTTACGTATAGAAATACATATAGATCCGTATATATATATATATATATCTATTCCTAGTATTCCTACACTATATATGCTGTGATGCTTGCGTAATTAACTTAGTTACAAAATGAATATGAGATTTTTTTAATGCGTCGCCTAAGATTTTTCAGTACTAATGTAGATTATTGAACTTTTCTTTTTATTTGTAGTACAAAATTCTACAAATGCATCTTACGATATAAAAGGGAGTGTACATATATAATATTGTTTTTTCCAATACCCAGACTAAGAAGAAGTCATATTAACATTTCGAACGGCAGCCGTACAAAAGAAAAATAGTCGTTCCTTCACATTTGACGTCAATTATTGTACGGAAATACATTAATCCCGAGAGCGACTTCTCATGTCCTCTCATAAATTAATAGGCTCCGTTTCCACTCATTTTCCCCGGTAACAGTGACTCTTCGAAAATTACAAGATTCCGTCAATATCCGTTCGATGTGCACTGTCGGATCACCGGTAAACTTCAACGTCTTTAACAAAGGAAAATCCTCGCCTTTCGATCGTCTCAGTCTTCTAGAGGCATTTCTGTAACACTTCCACAGCTGTGGCTCGACCACGATCATATCCGTCATGGAGCAAACCTTTCGTAAAAATTTCACCAGTCCTTCGTCCCCGTGATTCAAATGAATCCACATTACAACCGAGAAGCAGAACACGACGTCGAAGCGTGACTTCTCGAATTGACGAAGGTACTCGGCTAGTGTCCAGTTACGATCCTCGTCCAGAAAATCCAGGCACTCGAAAATAATACGATCCGGCCGCAGATTGCGTTCCCGTGCCCGCTCGATTAAGATCGGATCGAGGTCCACGCCGAGCAAGCAAATCTCCTTCGGTTGATCGACCGATAAGGCGCTCTCGAGGAAATCGTGCAACGCGAATGTCAAGTCCTGGAATCATTAAATGCAGTTTCCGATTTTTACACGATTTTATACGATTTTCAATTAATTATTTTCGCTGAACGTCTTGATTATACGAGTTTTATCCAATACAGTGAGCGAAATTCCTAATTACAATGTATGTATTCGATCGAGTTCGATGTTATTATTGGAAAAAAGTAATAACGTTCTCTAAATTTAAGCGTAGGACGTTTGTAATTACGGAACACGGTTGACTCATCCTACATCGTCTGACAGCTGTTTCAGTCTTACCCCGGCGTTGCAGCCGATGTCTAGGACTACGTATTTCCGGTCCGGATGGGACGACCTCCACACGCCACGCGGAAGTTGGCGCACGCGTTCTTCCGCAGGATGGAATTGGTAATAATTTATGAAGTTCCCGTGTCTGCTAGCACCCGGATCCGTCTTATCTTCCTGTCTTTCCTCGGACGACGATTCCGGTTGTTCCCTCGACATTTCAGGAAATCTGAGAAACTGTAAGTCACTGATCAATGATCAATTAATTGTAGGACACTTTATTTGAAATGGGATAACTATGTAAAACTTAAGGTCTCTGTACTTCTAGCGTTTTCTAGTACAAAGTTGAAGCACTCTGCACTTTGATTATAGTACAGCGATTATTGTCAGTTTTATTAAAATCTTCTTTCCTTATCGACTAACAACAATATGTAATTCACTTATGATAAGCGATTAGTGTGGCGTGTAAACGTCGCCACCGTCCAGACAGTAGACAGTTTTATAAAAGTTTTCTNTCTGTACTTCTAGCGTTTTCTAGTACAAAGTTGAAGCACTCTGCACTTTGATTATAGTACAGTACTTTGATTATTGTCAGTTTTATTAAAATCTTCTTTCCTTATCGACTAACAACAATATTTAATTCACTTATGATAAGCGATTAGTGTGGCGTGTAAACGTCGCCACCGTCCAGACAGTAGACAGTTTCATAAAAGTTTTCAAGCATCCGTAGAAACAAAATACACATGTATCACTAGCTGCAAAGCGTCTATAAATACACGATAAAAGATTGATAATGGAGAGTGTAGAGAGAATGAGGGTCGCAGACGTTGTAAGAGCGGAAGGATCGTGGAGATAATTCGCCGATGTCCACGACCCAAATAAATATAGCCTTCGATCGTCTCGTACTCGCGCTCGGCCACGAGGAAAGCCTGAAGCGAGAAATCGATGATGCATTGTCTTGCCAATCGCGGAGAAACTCACTTTCGTACTACACTGTGTTGTTACTTCGAACAATTCTACTACATGGCATAATATTGTAGAACACGTAGTAAATAAAAAATAACAGTAATCCGTTCGAAAGTTGTTTGGGATTTTAATATTTGTAAGGAATTCCCGAGTGAAAATTTCGGGAGGGTCGAAGGTTGACCGTAAAATCCACAAAGCTCAAGTAACTAAAGGGTCTGCAACAGCACGAGCCTTGCTCCTTCGTCCCTTTTTTTACTCCTCTTCGGCCTGCGATCGATGCCACGGGGTACTCAACAAAGAAAGTGAAAGCAGGAAAGAAAGAGAGAAAAGTAGGAACGGAATAACTTACGGAGGCAGGTGTTAGCTGGGCATCGATCCACGAACACAAGGTCCATTCTCCACAGGCCTTCTCGCGGCAATTTCCTCTTTCTTCGATACGAACAGGGCAGATGTGCCCTGCAGCCTGATGTAGAGGCACGAAGCACGAGATAACCATGTAGGATTATACGGAGGATACCTTAGAGCAGGCAAGCTGCCAGGGACTATCGACTACACATGCCATGCTTTTCTCCGCTTGTCCACGACAGACCGCACCAGTGACCGAATATCAGAAAAAGTGTTCCACGCGAACACCACGGGATAGAATTTCCAGGGTCTAATGAATGGCAAAATGCCTCCTTTCAGATCGTTGTCGTTGTTCATGTTCCTGTCTTTCTTCGCAGAGGCGCTCGAGGGAAAAATATCTTATACCTATCTACGTTTATCGTCTTCTGTTACATTTTTTATGGAGATGCATTCTTGTTTTTTCTTCTAGGTATTTTAGTATGAATGTGCTATATATAGTTATTCGCATTAATATTCGGAAGGAAAGGTACTCCCTCCGTCTTTGAGTAACTTGTTCTATACACGTTCGTTACTTTCGTTCCACACACGTGTATTCGACCCAAAGGGATTTGGCAATAACACACCATAAGCGGCTTGAAGCCGATTTGGCAATTCGAACAGGAGTCAAACGTGCTCATCCAGGCTCGATATTTGCTAATAATCGTTTGCTTCGTGATGTTTTCCATAACGTTCGGGAACGCGCCAAGTAAAATACATTATATCGTTCAGTTTCACCCTTTTCTTGAACGATGAAAGAAACCGCAAATTCGTTTGCATTACTGATTGGTAGGATTCTCACATGATCGGTGCATAATTGAATGGCATAAAATAATTTATAAACGTTACTAACAGTACAGAATACATTAGAGAATCTTCTCTTATCTTCTGAATCATGACTTTATCCATAAAATAATTCGGATTTTGCGCGTGTCTCCAAATCCATTTTCTTTAGATTTCTCCACAATTTTTTTTAAATACATGAAATTGACCAATTTAAAAAAACTGTTCTTTTAAAAATGAACTGAGTTGAACTCACAATTTTGATTGACTGTGTAACGTGCTTTACCACCACGACATACGTATAACAGCTATTCGCTAATGTTATACCACAGTAATTAAAATTTTTAATTAAAACGATGTGATGGAAACGTAAACAGTCAGTTTTATTCATTATTGTCACATACATCATTCAAGAGGTTACTCAATGATAGCCTGAAGGTCGCGATTGAGTAACCCAGTTGTAAATGCTCAGTTTCATTAAAAGAAACTCATTGACATAGTTTTTGTGAAGTTCAATAATGTTTGTACAACGTTCTATCAAAATACATCAGAAGTTCTCTGCTCTATAGACTTGAATATTTTTCGAGGCGCGTAACTTCCGTAAAAGCCTTAGAAGTAGACAATTTTCAGAATCGAAGGACAACGAACTCATAAGTAGTTGTGTTTGATGATGCAGTTACTACGATTAGTCATCAGTGCTATCGTCATCTTCGATTCTGAAACGTGTAACGCTTTCAGGTAATGTATTCTGCAACATTCCCTGACTTATGTTCTTCGTACGATCACGTCATTGTGCCCAATGACAGTACTATCGTAAACAAATGTGTCAGTGTAATTGGAATTTGCTAGAAAAAGTAATAGAATAATTTCTGTAATTGATTTCGGGAAAGACCAATGATTGTTAAAGTTCATTTCATTCTTTGAAAAGTTATAGTTTAAAAAATTACTATTTCAACGAGTTGCCTTTATTTAAAATGAAATAATACGAAAAAATGCTTTTCCTTGAATGAAAACCTAACCACTGACGGACACAAATTATCTCTTACCAGCAGTTATATAATGTTAAAAAGACTGTAGTGAAAACTATTAGCTGATATTCCAGAAGCTACGAGAAATACTCAAGAGCTTATTGGAATTTAAAAAAATGCGAAGTACGAACAAAGTATGGACTTAAAACGGAGTGTTAAATTGACGTACGACAATTTTTGTTGTACACTAGAAGCGTAAATATTTTTCCGGCGCCTCGCAACTGAATGCGAATGGGGCGGGTGGGACAGCCGGCTTGTACATTTCTCCCCTTTATCCCTTTCCTTCCCATTCCCGAAAATATCCCGTTGAATCTCCGGTCAGGTAGGCGTTCAGCGGTCCCGGAAGTTGGTCGTAAGGCGATCCCCTCTCGCATCCGGCGCATTGATCGTCGTCGTTTTCCAAGCCGTGGAAATCCGCTTTTTCCGGATTTTCGTATCGGGCACAAAACGACGGCAAACTACAACGGTGACAAAAGGAGCCGGCGGAGGTGGCACGGCGTTTCTAAGCCGGTCGAAATCGCAGCGGGAGGAAACGGCAGGACAACTACATATTACTTACACACGCTTGTTAGACTGAAAGGCAACGAAAATCGACGTTGATCGCAAGCGGCGTGTGGCGTACGTGTTCGAACCAATTTCCCGGGGATTCTCCACAAACACGACTTCATTCGTGTTTGAGTTTCACCGCTTTTTGATGCATCAAAGACTTCGCTGTTCTGAATTTGTCCCGAGGATTAGGGCTTTCCTCCTCGATTCCGTACGGATTGGTCACAAAAATATTGAAACGTCTTAATAGATTTGGAGGAAATAGACTTTGTCTGGAACATACTTCAGTCTATGAATTATTTTCTTCAGCAGGGATAAAACAATCGGAATTATAATTTTAGTTATGACGCATACAAAAAATTTATCTAGAATGTCATTAAAATCGAGGAGTTCGATACAGGAATATACTGGACAAAGAACGTTATTCAAGGGAAATATCGTATGATGCGTCGTACGATTGCGACGGAAGTGCGTCTTATAAGTGGCACCGTCATATCCGGAATAAGAACCGAGGAATTCTAATTCAGTCGAGCTGGGTATGGTTTGAAATCTGTTTGCTCAGCCGCTTCTGCTCGTCCTTTTATGCTTATTGCCGACCACTATAATCCGACGCAAGTCCTCTCCCGACGTGGTCAATCACGAATGATTATTGGAAACGTGGGAATGTTCTGGCACGTTTGCGAGTACGCCGCTTATCATTTCCGCGACTGGTGCTGCGCCGTAATCTGACGCAATTTCTCGCGAAATCGATAACGCCGGTATTTTCGAGTTTATTGTTCTCTACACGGAACTGAAACCTCAATGTTCCTTTACGTCCGTACGATATACATAGGAATGTGACGTTTAAAGCCAATAGAATTTTATGTATTACTTAATGCTGACAACCTTCGTTAAAATGAACGATTAATTTTTACTGGACTGCAATAACGATTGCAAAAAATACCGCAATTATAAAATCAGCCTTCAAAATGAAAAAGTCACGAAACAAAGTTATCGGAAATTTATCATTTATGAGCGAAGTCTTATGCTAATTTGCAATTTACATTTTCATAGCGAGTTTATTCAGTGGCAACGTACGTTCAGTACGCAGTTAAAGCGTTCGTATCCGCGTATTTAAGAAATATTTCATACCAAACTCGCGAGCCACAAGTTATTATAAAAAGTTATTATATTATTTAACAGTCTATAACACAAAATACGAAATTAATTTATTTACATATACAGGAAACACATATGTGAATAAAATCGATTTCCAATTTTTACACTATCTGCGTTCATCTGTTTTTAATTGTCTCTTGGAAGAATATCTATTCCGTGTTATAAGTCTGTGCTACGCAAGATTTATTATCCGTTTTATGTAAACACGATACGAATTGCGGTAATAAGGATGCGCTTTAGTGTCGCGGTTTCTAGAACGTTTCCGTTTCCGTGTCAGTAATTCTAATACAGCTTGGGAGACCGTTTTCTCGTTCGAGAGAAACACACTTAAGATCCTATTACAGAAATGCATTGAATTCTCTTATATCTACTTATAGTTGATTAAGTGAGTTTACAATTTTATCAATATTTTTGTTTGGTAAGCATATTTACGTGAATTCGTAGAACAGGTTCCGCGTAGTTTAGAAATCCCGTGCATTGCATAAAAATGAATTGTAGGAAAATCCGGGTGAAAAATAAGAATCATTTTTATGAAACTATCGGTTTCTTGAATTAAGCTAATTGTACAGAAAAATAAATATCACTGTTTTTAATGCTTTTAAGAGAATTAAAATCTAACAATCCGTTGAACGTGAATCTTGGAAAGCGTAATATACAACAATGTAAAACATGATGACAGAAGCAAGAAGTCCCGTACGCGATTGCAATTTCCGTGGCTGCACGCTGCGGCAGCGAAACGTACATTGCATCCGGTTCGTCTCTAATTCGCCGTTGAAAGTCCCACGGTCCACAGGAAGAACGAGTAAAACTGGATCGTGGAGGAAGACACATTAGGTTCTTCACTAGGGGAAAGCATTACGTGTTTTTACGTACACGTTTGTTACTTAACGAATCAGAGTACGTATCTCCTTGGGAAGTGTTATGCTTGCCCCTGCCGTTCGCAACTGGTCTTGCGCGAAAAAAGAATATTTATGGATATCACTGTAGCTTGGCGCGTCTAGTGTAACCCTATTATTGACAAACATTTGAACATGAGGTACTTAATATTCACGGATGTATATGTCGTCCACTATCTCTACTGTCAATACAGATTCTCTCAATGGCCTTCAGTCGTACTCGATAAATTCTCGTACATACAATTCCAAGGGGTTCGAGCGTGTAACTGGGTCATCCCGACAAGGATACGTCGCGAATTCAATTTATTGAGTTTGTCTTTGAAACCACGAGGAAAACCTCGTACGATGTCAAGATCGGCTTGGAATTGTTCTCGTTGATTCATACGGAGATCATTTTCTCATTGTTAAGCTCATTTGATCTAATTTTACGGCCTAATTTCATTAAAAACCTTATCCATTTTTCATACATTTAAATTTGGTTTTTAGAAACAATGAATATCATTCTTATTAGTACTACATACAGTTAAGAACAAAATTGAACACACATTATTTAAATTTGAATAACTTTTCTAAAATCGAACCAAACGAGATTCTTCAGTAATTAGCTGAATTAATTTACTAATTAAACAATCAATGCATTTTGTACTCCGAGCGATAAATCCACTCTGTCA
The DNA here is from genome assembly GCA_019453355.1 of Ceratina japonica. Classification (NCBI taxonomy): domain Eukaryota; kingdom Metazoa; phylum Arthropoda; class Insecta; order Hymenoptera; family Apidae; genus Ceratina; species Ceratina japonica. The sequence continues at coordinate 158,460 of SMSR01016151.1, read as the reverse complement.
TTTTATTTTATTAATTGCAAAAATTCTGCTTCAATCATATTGTCTAATACTTAAAAAGTCCTCCTCTCTGCATTGCGCGTTTTTACTCCAAGGCATAAAGGACGCTTCGCTCCTTTCGAGCTCTTCATCTACCATTATCCAATCCACAATCATGACCCTGTGACTCGTGCGATGAAGCAAGAGTTCGTTAGCTCGGTTTAGAAACGTAAGATCGAGGCTCGACCTCGAAATCGATATTGCAAAGAACACGGTGACGCGGTCCTGGTCGGCCAAATCCAACCTGTGCGCCTGGGGAGACGAAGGTCGGTGCCGTAGAAAAAAGGTGGGATGATGCTTTTATCATGCGGAATGGTGTGCCGATCCTTGGCTGGTTGCGAAAGAACCGAGAGTCGCTTCGTGAAACGACGACCAGGGATTGGCTCGATTTCCTCACGTGCCACACCGCGAGCCGACCGATTGAGAAACGACCGTGATAACGAGATCCATAAAATCCATCGTTTCTCTCGCCTCCTGCCGGAGATCGTTCGTTTTTCATCATTGTGCCATTTGAAAATTCCATTTCGCCGCAATCTGATCTGATTCTGCAAATTTCTGACAATTATTTGAAGCAAACGTCTACTTTTCTTATCATATTTCTATCGATACTTTCTGCGAAATCTCTGAATCAATTAATTTCCTAGGCAGATCAAAATTATCTTTGTTGGTTCCACAATATAAGAAAGAGCATTGAGATAATGTTAGACAAACACGTGTGTAGTATGATATGACCCATTCGACGTAAATGAAGTGGAAGGGGGAGTCAGGAGGAAGGGGAAGAGAATTCCGAATATAAAATTTCAATTTTAGCTATTTATTAGTTTGTCACATACTAATAAGTATTTTACCCTTGCATGTGTACGAAGATGTGATTCATAAATTAAATGCGATCTAGTTAGAATTCAGAATTTAGATATTATTAACACAACGATCTTCACTGTAGTGATCATCTACTATCGATAATAGCAACATCGGTCTGAATATCCATAAAGCATAGGGTATCCCATTTTATAATCCTCCAACGAAGGTGATTCCATCATTGCAAATTCAGACACTGCATTCGCAGAATGTCGCATTCTATTGGTATCGTAATTTTTATTTCTTCACATCTCAGAAACTAATCGAAGCCCGGAGCTAAGATTTTATGTTCCATGTATCCTCCTGCTGTCCGCTATTTCACTTGTGATAGACTTTATTCTGATGAATGCGTCACATCGTACTTTATCCAATAATACGAGCGGCTCCGAGCTAGCGTATACGGTTTCGCAATAATCAATGAAACATATATAGCGTAATAACAGTTATTCATATTTTTGTTCTACTCGTCCGGTTGCATCAGCGTGTTGCGACAGCGAGTTCGTGCGAAACTCGCGTCAAAATCGCGTCTCGTCTCGCGTTGCTGAATGAACACGGCCAATATTCTTTCGTCTGGCGAAATTAATAACGTTCAAGGTAAACCTGGCTCGGGTACCAAATCGAGTAACGTGAAACGGCAACAAATTCAGTTTCTTGCTGTTCAAAACCACGTAATAAGAGCGAATGAAAAACTGCTGGATAGCAGACGAAAAGCGTAGGTTGGTGATAAAAATATGTGTAAACCATCGGAGCAGTTACAGTTCTTTTTTCCGAGCCGGTCTCGAAATAGAATTTTCACGAGTGAGGTAGTTTATATTCGAGGACAATCGGAGGATTGAACGTCTTCAATGACGCACGATTTACCAATCCTCCGCGCCTCTCGTTCGCTCTTTTTGCCTCTTGGTCGCCTCTCCTTCTGGCCTTCGTTCGGCCAGGTAAAACCTGCCAGACTAGCCAAGTTCAACGCGGGAATGAATGAGCGTACGATACGATACTACCTAAGAGACGATTGCAGCATGCTGCTTCCGGTATGTGTTTGAGCGTTTCGAAAGAAAACACGTTGGCGAACCCTTTGCTTGGGTGTGCTTTATAGTCACGTTTGAGGAACACCTTTTAGCGGCGATAGTGTAATCGGAGACCGGTCCCACCGATATAAAGATACTTTGGAGCTCGTTTGCATATTCTGATATTGCGGAATTGGCCGAAAAAAGAGCGGAGAAAGATTTAGCATTATATAAGCGGCGAACAGAATATTAAAAATCATAAATGAATGTTCCAAATATAAAAATAACATTTTCGTAATACGAGCCTTTCTGACGTACGAACTCTAATCCAGCAATTTATTTCTACGTAAACAATAATACCAAATATTTGACTGTGAGTATGTGTCTTTTTCTGAATCGTAATTGGCGTTATAGAGGTTGACACTCTTTCATACACGTGCCCGCTCGTTAAAAGGTGTTACGAAGCCGCCGGTGCAATTACGCGCCTGTCCGCTCGCTTGGTTGCGCGCGTGCGGTTGCGTTAGAAGTGTGTACACGTACAGACTTATCTAAAAAATAGTTCTCATTGAAACGAATAAAAAATGTCCCAGTAACTTGGATCTCAAAATTGACCGTAAAATTTATTTTATTTTACGATGACAATAAATCTTTCTTCCCGATGTTACGAGATCGCTTAATAATTATAGAAAAGGAATTGCGGCTAGCTGATCAGATTTTCCGCTCCCGTTGCATCACTTGTCGCGCACACGTATGTAGGTGTAAAAAGTGTTGTACTTATTTGACGTAATACACTGTGGCTACAAAAAGCATTGGCACGTGATCACGGCTCTGAACGAGACGCTCTCTAATGTTAATCGCACACTAAAAGCGATACATATTAATTTACACGAAACTCAATACCCTTGAATCTAGTTAATCGTGTATTTAAATGCTGAAAAAACGCAGCGGCGCGCCAATACTTTTTACAGCTACTGTATATTTAAACGGTTGCATAGACTCGTGTTCCTGAAGCGGTGGGGACTGTGCTGCGAAATACACGGCAATGCGAACCTCGAGCCGAGGTCGGCATTCTCTCATGACTGTCGTTTCGCTCGTTCTGTCGAGAGGAGTGTCCTCGAAAATCAACGAATCGAGCATTCATTGTCAGTACCTACTCTACTGGCCGGACTACCGGCAATATCGGCCTGCTGACTTTGAAACGCGCTGTTCCTCGGTTCCACTTCGTCCGCAGCAGTCATTAAACGCTGGATTCTAGCCAACGTAGAATTATCTTGCCTCCATCATTTTCTGGCAGTTTCAGCTTTGTTTCGATTGTAAATATCCTGATTTAACGATAGCGTAAGTCACAGTTCATTGTTCGATTTCGATTTGGTAAGAAGGGTATGAGTCACGCGAGTTAAAGATAGTTAAAGGTTGTGAATATTTTAAGTGTTAGTCTCGCGGTAGTCCGAGAAAGCATGTCACCAGAATAAAACTTAACTAACACAGTAAGTCATGTTGGTCATCATATTAAACAGTCATTTAATTGAGATAAACAACCTTTTGTGATTCGTTGTCAGAATATATATGATCACAAGTTAAATTTGGTACCGTGCTGGCGCCAACAGGATGCAAGAGGTTGCAATTAACTATTACAAAGACATAGAGCATTTGTTCAAAGAAAACTTTTCTTTAGTGTAGCATATCCGTAAACAATATTAGATTGATGCAAAAATTATTACTTATTATGTATACATATATATCTTTCATAAAATTAAATCTAGGAAGAATTCCCTTCGATCCTTTACCCTACAAAAAGCATGTTTTAAAATTTAAGCCCATTACTTTCTTCTTCGTAAGTCTGACTTATAGCAGTTTTTTTTTTAATTTGTTGTCATGCATCATATAGTAAATTAATCTTCCTAATATTCACAAAAAAAATTAACTCATTAGATCCAATATTAAAAGAGTTATCCAATTTTGAAACGTGTGCGAATATTTATAGACTTCACTGTGTGTATACGTAGACACGTATCGATATACTTGCATCAATGATTAGCAAATCGATCGGACGAAGTCATTCCTCCCCGGGCGAGCACGTGATCGGTATTGATCCGATCTTTTCCTTTCTTCTTTCAGTTTCTCATTTTTCCCTGTTCGTAGGTACCTTTTTTCAAAACCATAATCTAATGCAATCGCGATGGCTATTAGCGATAAAATCGTGATAGGTGTGTTCACTTGCTCACGATAAAATGATGTTTATTGTTGCCTATGAATCAGTGGGCGCATACCTGTGCAACAGTTTACACGTGGTACGAGCGTAACGATCGAATAGAAATAATAGAGGCGGAGGGAACGTCACAGAGACGCGTTACGGTGTCACTGAAACAGTCGGAATTTACGTAAGAATGTTCCTGCATGAAATCATAGCCCGTTACAATGGAAAGTTTACGTAGCAATAATGAATTGTAGATTTATCAGTGGTCTGTGAGTCGCGTTTGGATTTTTCCAGCGGGATTTCACGATGCAATAGAACTGGGAAAGGGGGATTTTCGGAACGGGAATTCGCTACAAAATCCATACCTTTATGATTCAAACTAAAACTGCTAGATGAAAACTCCCAAACTGGAATCATAAAATGATATAATAGTTTCCAGATAACTCATTGTAACAGAATTTAATCTTCGTGGGGTAATTACATGCATTCATTATTAAGTTGATACATATGAAATGTCATTGAACACGACAGACTTATTATAATTTCGTAATTTATCATGGACTTTGTTTAGATCAACATATCGATTACCTTTACACATTCTCAAATGATTACATAATTTCAGTATCCCAAATGTAATTGAAGATTCATTACCAAAAAAGAAACAATCAAGAACTTTAAAAATTGTACCTTTCACTGTCTTCTTCGCAAATCCAATCTATAACAAACCTTTTGCTATATATACTATAATTAACTAATCTCTCTAACGCCTAAAACAAATTACAATTAAGTCCAGTATTAAACAAGCTATTCGATTTTTTACATGCGTGCTAATATTTATGGACGTCAGTGTACATTGGATCTATTTGATCCCGAAGCAATGATACTATTCGTCAAAACTACAAAAGGGGGACAGAACATAGATACATTTCGCGTCGAAACGGATTTTCGAAAGGATACGCGCATCCTGCCCGGTTAGATTCCCTACTTTCCGTTGCACAGAGCAGCTGTACAAAGGGAACCGGACGAGGAGGAGGATACTGACGAGCGAGAAAGGCGGACAAGGGATCTAGCTCGTTTCACTTCGATTTAACCGCAACCCTATGGAAACGTGTGCCATCGGTGCGCACGTGGCACATTATTTTCGGTCTCGAAAGGAGTTTAGAGAATCCATCTGCTCCGAAGTATGTAAAGCTTCCCGTGGACCTATTATACATATTTGTATCGTTAGGGAGTTCCACGAAATCCTTGAGGAAGAAAAAAAGAAGCTTAATGATACTGACAAATATTTGAAGATGTGTCGTAGAATATTACAATACATCATTATACCCTAGTTGGACGGGGTGGTCCGTAAATGGTGATACAACCAGACAACCAGTTACTTGTATACATATTTCGGAGATCTTTGTTACAGATAATTTATGTAGCTATTCACTGTTTCGGTTTTAGTCTTATGCATATATGTATATTCGCCAGACGGTTGCAAAACAATCGGCAAGGTAACACAACAGTGTCTGCAAAAGGTTTCACAATGACCCGTGAAATATCGGGAGGAGATCAACGTGCACAGGCGAATTACGAAAAATGATCGATCGACCATTTTGTCGAGAGATAGAGAAAGCACGTCCCCCTCGATACGAAAAGGTCAAAGATCTCCTGCGGGATAAGCGATCGGCTTTTCCCGAAAGTCCACGGGAGAAAGCGTGATTGTAAGAAACTGTGTACTGTAGGAGACGGTTCGCGGTTCCGGGATCGATAAGTGGAAACCACGGCGCATCCATCGTGGAATGAAGCTGGGGATATCTTTCGATCTTATCTCGGTACCGCCTTTCCGTCGTTCGTGAGCCCCATTTACGCGTAGGAGGATCCGCGCATCCTTTCCCGAAGATCCTTCGCTCACGTCGTGACCATTTCGGGGACTTCAATTCGAGGTTATCTTTTTTTACACTGTAGAATGATTCCTAGCGGTGACTACTTAAGTATGTTCGGGCAAAAGTCAATTTTCTTTTTTTTTAATCTTACAAGTGTTAATTTAAATTGAATGTCCTTTATATGTGCTTGAAAACTGGATATTCATTACGGTATTAAATGTCGAGGTTTTCAACTTCAAAGTTGAACCGTTCAATGTGGGATCCTTACAGAGCTTATTAACAAGATACATTTTTATGAACAACATAATCATTGGTTCGTTCGTTATTAACATTAGATTGCCGGAGAGAGTCAACTGGACTCGTTGTTCAAGACTCAAAGTTCAAGTATCCATGCAAAAGAAATAGAAGTAGGGGCGTTTGTGCTAAATGTAATGAAAAATCTGCGGAAGATGTACTTTAGAAACAGAATATATATGTAAAACATATTTTGAATAATGTTTCCTTAAAATAAAATTTCGGCAACAAAAAACATCCGGCTATCTTTTATTAATAGCGGTTGGAGGAAAAAGTAGAAGAGGAAATTTTGACTCAGAATTTCATCCTGTTTGACACGTTTAGAGGAAAGTTATACATTCTGGGATCATCATATGTATTCTCTGACAAACACGCTAGACTTCGCATAAAAAGAGGAATTTCCTTCATAATTTTGTTTACCAAAAACTGGAGAGATTCTATCTTATCATCGTCAGTATGTATCTTTGGCAAAAAAAAGCGGAGTATCGATTCAGAACGTCCTCGTTCCCATCGTTGAAGCTGAGAGAACAGGCGTCGCGTCGTACANCTGGAGAGATTCTATCTTATCATCGTTAGTATGTATCTTTGGCAAAAAAAGCGGCGTATCGATTCAGAACGTCCTCGTTCCCATCGTTGAAGCTGAGAGAACAGGCGTCGCGTCGTACTCATTCTTGTACTTCTTCCTTGCTAGCTTCTTCCTTCGACTATTTATCGTTACTCGTGTATACCCTGGACACGAGTGAAAATACCGACGAACCGGTTCCAGAATTTTTCGTCAGGCTCCCAATCCCGGACTTTAGACCGGTATTCCTCCACGTTCGCAAGATGCGTAGGCCGTTTCGCGAAACGCCATTCCGGATATACCAGCGAATTCGTACCACGCGAATTCGTGTCACGAATACATACTTGCATCCGCTCGTCTACTATGNAGACCGGTATTCCTCCACGTTCGCAAGATGCGTAGGCCGTTTCGCGAAACACCATTCCGGATATACCAGCGAATTCGTACCACGCGAATTCGTGTCACGAATACATACTTGCATCCGCTCGTCTACTATACGCACGTTGCACGTCGAATAGGCGACGTAAATCGATCTTTTGAACCTGATCAGTGAAAATCCCTACTAAGAAAAGATGGAAACAAAAAAATAGCATGTGCGTCTACAGACTTATCGTGTTATCTTTGATAGTGACCTTCGCATTCCACTGATGTTTACATATTAATATTTGTATACGATCATATTTCCCGCCACTTTATTTTTTTAACGTTTGATACACTCCAAAAAATACTCGTGACATACTGATCAGCACTTATCAAGTTATAATCGGTTGAGCTGGTTTTAAGTTATACTTACACAAGCAGACACTGTTCGATAATCTTTCGTTTTAAAACACGATGGATTTCTCCTGTCCCGAAAAGAACAATGATCGCGGCGGGAATCCCAAAATTTCATGTTTCGCGGTGTAATTCCATATTATACCACGTGATTATATCGCAACAGGCCTTCCGATCGAAATCTTTCGTAAGACGAACATATCGTAATCCTTATCTATGAAGTAGGTAACATTGAAGCAATAATGGAAGCAATTCATGGAATCTGGAGCTCTTATCGGTTGCACATTCAAAGCAAACTTGCATTCTCGATTTCCTTCAAGCATCACTTCTAAATACTTAAGTTATTACTAATAGTTAAGTTCCATTAATATTCGAATACCATTTAAAGTATAATGACTTCTTAAAAATTGGATCGAAAAAACTTCATTTTCTTGAAGACATTAGAAGGCATAGTTTATTGGATAATGTGTAAAGAAAATTGTTATTGGTTCGAATCATGTAGAAAAATGTAAGCAACGATATTTAACTTCTATATTTTTTTTGTCGTTTTGAAATGCATCCACATGTTAATACGAACCATAGTAATTTGACACACTAAGAATGAAATGTCGCACGAAAAGTCAGTGACACAATTATTCATTTTTCATGAAATTGTGACTATCAAGTATCTATGTCGATCGAAATAATCAAATCGAGTATTTGAAATATATTTTACATCATTTTTTTCGGACACAAATGCATGTTGCGCAATGCAGACGCTACAACGATACTTTTTGATCGATCTCAATGCCAGTGTATCTCCATGTGCGCGCGCGTGAGACTGGCCAGCATGCTTTTCGATATTGGATAAATCAATAACAAAGCTTAAAATGGTAAGATTAGTATAATGATAAAACTTGATTTAACTCGATGCATTTTAAATTCAAATACTGGAAAATAAAGGTTAGGCTTCCTAACGGCGAGTCCTTTTTAAGGACGAAAGTGTCTAGGCCACTACATAAGGCACGTGCGGCCTAGTTCTTAACAATTGTCAATATTCGAAACCTTATGTCTGTCAAAGAACAGATATATTGTAGATATCATTAGCCGATGATTGCCAGTAGAAGCGCGGAGAGTATTGAAAGTCGCGACTGAAGCGATACCATAAAAAAAATTCGTGTCGCAGTTGATAGTTTGAAGTTACGGTGCAGCACATGATACGTCTATTATAATAAAAGTGTTCTGTTACTTTCCATCCTTCACTTGTATATCTATACCGACGTTATTTAGTTGTATATCAAAGAAGAAAAAAACAAAAACTTTTTATATTAAAAAACTTCTTTGGCCTTGAATGATATGATAATAAATTACGAATTCTAATTTTACGTAGAATGATTTCTCCACTTATCACCGTTAACTTGCAATTTAATTCTAATTTTACTTTCATTGATAAGTACCACTTAGTAGCTAATTTTAATTAGTCAGTAATGTGCACAAACTAGAAAATTATTTAAAAAAAAAACAGTACCACAATCAACCAGTAGAAAAATATTGAAAAGGATCTTCGTTTTTTAACTTATCCATTCGTATTTGTGTCAATAAGCGCAATCTTCTTTCGTTGCATCTTGTATTTCCAAAAGCAGACACGATTAATCCCGTTTAACCCGGAAACACAGAATGATAATTCCGAACAATGTAGAAAAAGGTGAACTCGACAGAAGGATCAAGTCCGAAACGCGAACATGGGACAGATAATCTTAGCTTAGGTATATTCCGTAAGTGTCCCCGCTTCAAAGTCCACGGATGTTACAGTGAATGGACGTCGGTTTCATTGTCGAATGTCGCAATCCACCTCGAGCGAGGTCGTTCACGAGGTTTCGAGGTCCGCCTGTCCTTTGATTCCTCACAAAGATGCAGCTGGTTGACGGAGGTAATGCTGCCGCCCGAGCATAATCGTATTTATACGTGGTTCTCTTTGACCTGCGCGCTGATCGGCTTTTCCAAAATTCCCTTGTTTGTTGATCGGATATTTTTAGAAAACGCAAGAAGCAGTAAACACACAAACAGTAATTACACTGCAGTGTTACTAAAATATCCATCGACATTTATTTTTGTTATTAAATTAATTTTCTACTTCATTATCAATTTAATCTATCAAGGAAAAACGACACGGTGCTCACTCGAATCTACTGAGATGTTTATGGAGTATTCACTCAATGGCAGAAGAGTGAAATTCAATCCAATATAATGAAGAATTAAGTTAATGTGGTGATTGAGAAATTAAGAGCTATTTCACTTTATTTCCAAAGATAGTTTCAGATGTAGCAATATGCATTAAGAAGTCATTGACCCCGAATAGACTAAGCAATCGAACATATTGACACTTTGAAGTACATACCAGTATATCCACTTCAAACGATAGAGAAAACGTAGAAGAATTTGTCGCAATTGTCGTTGCGACAAATCAAAAGCCTCGTTACAACATGTCTGTCTCATCTCCCGAACGATCAACAGATAAGGGGTAAAAAAGATTTTCGTTTACTTTGCTCCAATAAGTTAAGTACATACATATTTTCCTTTGTCTCCCGGCAGAAGACGTAGACTTATCGTCTTATCGACGAATTTTTTTCTCGAAAACCTGATCGTGAGGCAATATTCACGGGTGATAAAATGTTCGCATTTTTCATGGAGAGATCCTGCAACTATCTTGCTATTAACAGATAAGAAGACGCGATACCCCGCGGTTTTGCAATTTGTATATCGTCAACGAGGTCACGCACTATCGTTCGTTAAATGAAAATTGCTTTTAGAGAAATCGTCAATTTATGTACGAATATACATAAATCGAATGTAGTATCGAATGAGCTTAAAAAGTGATGCGGTAATCTAGGTAAAGAATACATGAAGTTATTCTTGAAAATCTACACAATAACATATTTTAATTTCAAACTTANGTTTATGGAGTATTCACTCAATGGCAGAAGAGTGAAATTCAATCCAATATAATGAAGAATTAAGTTAATGTGGTGATTGAGAAATTAAGAGCTATTTCACTTTATTTCCAAAGATAGTTTCAGATGTAGCAATATGCATTAAGAAGTCATTGACCCCGAATAGACTAAGCAATCGAACATATTGACACTTTGAAGTACATACCAGTATATCCACTTCAAACGATAGAGAAAACGTAGAAGAATTTGTCGCAATTGTCGTTGCGACAAATCAAAAGCCTCGTTACAACATGTCTGTCTCATCTCCCGAACGATCAACAGATAAGGGGTAAAAAAGATTTTCGTTTACTTTGCTCCAATAAGTTAAGTACATACATATTTTCCTTTGTCTCCCGGCAGAAGACGTAGACTTATCGTCTTATCGACGAATTTTTTTCTCGAAAACCTGATCGTGAGGCAATATTCACGGGTGATAAAATGTTCGCATTTTTCATGGAGAGATCCTGCAACTATCTTGCTATTAACAGATAAGAAGACGCGATACCCCGCGGTTTTGCAATTTGTATATCGTCAACGAGGTCACGCACTATCGTTCGTTAAATGAAAATTGCTTTTAGAGAAATCGTCAATTTATGTACGAATATACATAAATCGAATGTAGTATCGAATGAGCTTAAAAAGTGATGCGGTAATCTAGGTAAAGAATACATGAAGTTATTCTTGAAAATCTACACAATAACATATTTTAATTTCAAACTTAAATACATAAGTAAAAGAAAACTTCCGGCGTGAGACAGATAAGGTAGTCCATATCACCGGAAACGCAACCATATACTGAGCGGAGACTTCCGCGGTTAAGTTCCTGTTCCTAAGGATTACTATCGGGGACAGATAATACCGTTTGTTTGCGATGGGTCTCAGGTCTCGGGCCCGCCGTTGAGACGTTTAGGTACCATTATAATCCCTTTGAAGGCAGACAAACTCGGAACGGAAGTTGCCGCAACCATCGTCATCCTTAGCAAGTTTAATTGAGGAAACGTGACCATTTCCAAATCCGTAACTCGCAGAGACATGATCGTTTAGTATTGTATGTATATGTATATGTATATTTTTTGTTAAGTCCTTGGCCCTTAAAGAGACCTTAATCATAAATCTTGCGAATTTAGAAATTGTTAAGTAGACTTTTAAGGGAAACTAACCAATTTTAATATCAGATTTGAAAACATACAATGCAACCAGAAATATTGAGTTGCTTCATTTGAAAGGATGGAAACAATTCCGAAATAAATGTAACTGTCAATTATCCTCGAGGAATAATAATATCGGAACAAATCGCTATTAAGTAAAAAAATGTGCTCATTAAGGAAATTCTTGTACCCCTGAATTTATGTACGATTTTCAGTACTTCCTTGAGACCATCTGTTTTTCCAAATTAACAGTTCCGAATTGACGATTGTCATCATTAGTACGATTTCCATTTATATACTGAGATATAACCAACGTTCGAATGAACTGTATCACAGGTTACACACTTACTCACACATACACACACTTACACGTTATACATGTGGACCGTGATGCAATCGCAGACCTCTAGGTAGAAAAGCAGTATTCAAATCGACACGTGGAGGCCTTTTCTTCAAGAATAATACGCTTCGAAAAGGAGAAGCCGTGTTTCATAAACCGTTATGTTGTAACATAATCGGAATACTGTGTTACACGAACTTAACATTGAAACAATTTGTAATATCTCATCAATTTTTATCAACAAAGATAAGATTGTTCTGGCTATAAAATAGTGACACATGTTTGAAATTTTACAAATAAATAGTTCTTATATAGGAAAAGGAAATTAAAAAACTCGTTTCCTAGTTATATCAATTTGAAATTAACATGTGTTATGAAATTTAGTCAAACGGAGTTACATCAAGTTATACAAATTTTTATTTAGTAGTTAAACGACTTTAATAATTATTTTATCACATTCCAATAAAAAAATATATATTAACTGGAATAACAAAAACACTACATAATGTTTTGCGGAGGTTCTAAAGCTAAAACAATTTTTATTCTTCAATCGTGAAAATGACATCGCCTCAATGCAATAACACTCATATATGATGGTTATAACCAAAATAATATTACGAACCGATCGTATATTTCGATTTTGATCGACGAATCGCGCGTTCTTTCGTTTAACCTGAAATATGATAGATAAATCCCAGTTGATAAACCGAAGCTCGCAATTTGGTGCAATACCAGGTGACTAATAAACGTGTAATTATGATGTATATTATCGACCCCGTGAAAATTTATATCAGACATTGCATTCATAAGAATGATGCAAGGTGGGGCAATAATTGTGTGGAAATAACCCAAGTAGAGGGTTTGCAAAAATTTATATTTCATTACATCAAGTCACGTAATTAAAAAACTTTATAATTTACTTATTTATTTAATTGACGGGCATGTTTATATTATTGTATTAGAAATGAATATACATGCACGTATACGGTACTCGCGCTCGCTTACTGCCCATTTGTACAGAGAATGTTGCGCTCACGGTTACGAAAAAGCGAAATGATACGATTCAGTGGAATCGGATATCTGAAAGCAAGTTTTTGTAATCAGGTGCAATCCGAATTGATTAAACGAGACGTTGCACCATGACACAACTTGTTCCCTCTTACGAAAAGCACGACTCATGTTGTGGGAGCGATACGCTACGTCACCTTGATGCAATTCACGCAAATCGATGGGAAACAGGAGTACAGTAACTCTTTATTAAAAGTAGAAATTCATAAACAGCTTGTAGCATAAAATTCGAGAAAGAGGGTTAGTCCACTCGTCTCACAAATGACAGTCTTGCATGACGAACGTGTCACTGGGTGTATAACATGTCCATGTGTTGGTATNACGTCACCTTGATGCAATTCACGCAAATCGATGGGAAACAGGAGTACAGTCACTCTTTATTAAAAGTAGAAATTCATAAACAGCTTGTAGCATAAAATTCGAGAAAGAGGGTTCAGAGAAGAGAGTCCACTCGTCTCACAAATGACAGTCTTGCATGACGAACGTGTCACTGGGTGTATAACATGTCCATGTGTTGGTACCTATATATTACTCACAGTTTATTGAATAGGGCAGTCATAATAGACGGGGAGTGTTCTTAAGTTCGGCAGGAGATTAGCAAGTGTGACTAATTGTGGCCCATTTTAAATTCGTGCGATTAATTATACTTCGTAGCTGATAGCAACAGTGCAGGAGACAACGGTGCATGCCGCGTGGCACGTACGCGACGAGGTGCGTAGTTCAAACAGCCCGTACCTTCGATATTTTATCATTTTACAGTTTCTTTACATTGTTTTGCATCGTTACACAATTTTGTATGTCGTTGCAAGCGTCACCGTCGTTCGCGTTAATTCTTTTCTCGTGATTTATAACGAGCGTAGAACGGAAAAGTCACGAGTGTCTCCTCGAATACGAAATGGTCGCACCACTTGTGCGTTTGTTTTATAAAATAGATACATACTTCTATACATTCCTTCGCAGTTGTAATAAGAATGCTTCTTTTTTCATAATTACGTAGACACCTATAAATATTCATAGAACGTAATGAATTTATAGATATTTTTTATAGATTTTATTTAGAGAGATTAAATCCAATATTAAAAAAATTACTTAATTCTGAAATCTATATGAATTTTTTGGACTTATATTACTATCGTTTGCATATTTGTTGTTCTTTTTTTAAATGATTACGTTATTGTTGTACGATAAAATTTGAGATATCTTTGCATGTGTTTTGGTTGTTAATATGACAGATAGAGACATTCTTTAATTTATAATCAACTTTCGTGTTTGGTGAACTATTCGTTAAGTGGGTGTACACGAATATCATGAATAAATGAAGATTGTTTGACGTTCGCCTTCTTTACATTTTTCATTAGTAAACACTTACATTAGTATGTATCTGCTTTTCGTATATTCTACATTTTGATACTGCATTATGGATAAAGATAAGAAAATATTGACTACAAGCATGGCAAATATTTCTTCTCTATTAAAAAAATCTCAATGTCTTATTCCATTGATCAATATACATTTTTGCCGGTATCGTTTCCTAATTCGCGTCTTACTAATTTAAGATTAACATCAACCATTAGCTTAAGTTGAACGACGAAACCCTGTGGGATCGTAATCGCCGGAAGTAACAATTTTTGACAACGATTGCCTGCGTCATTACTTTTTTCCTCCACAACAGGCCGTCTCGTGAGGCATCCGCAAAAATAGTTTCGGCCGTGAGCGTAATCGTACATCCGGTTCGTTTACCACGAGAATACCCGTTGGGTCGCAGTCCGCAGCTGGCTAACCGTTGCGTTTATGTCAGTCCATTACGAAAAAATCTCACGGAAAGTCGCGAAACAATGATTGTCGTGAAACTCTCGATGTGATTGCTGACAACAACGAGTCTTTGGAGACAAAGATTTAATAGGAGGATGAAGGAGAATTTTATATTACTGAATCCCATTGTATTGGCTTACTGCATATGAAACATTTTTCTTCCCTTAAATTTTAATTTTGAAAATCACCTGCTATGTTCTGTTTTATTGCCTATATTCTCAATCAAATTGAACGTGGAATAATTTAATCAGAGATGATTTATATTTCATCAAGTTTCGTAAAAAACAAATTGCATTTGTATTAGAAGATGCAACATAATTATTGATCAATATGATAATTGGAACGTTTATTCTTGAAATCTGAACGAACTGAATAAATCAAAAAGCTTTTCCAATGAAAGAAAATAGAAATAAAATGAAGTGCGGCATCAAATCTTACGTAATTTCGGATAGAATCTCTCCTTAGTAAGATGCAATACGAGACCGTATTTGCATCAACTCGAACACAGATAAACTTTATCACGGATTTTATAAATGTTTTCCCTAATTTCATTAATCTACATATACACATCTTATTTTTCATATTCGCATAGAGTATCTCCATATTGATAATAAGATGCAATACGAAATCATATGTGCCCTTAATTATGAAAGTGGTCTAAGTCAGAATTAAAAAAAAAAGAATTTATTAGTTATTTCATTCATATTCATAATGTGGTGTGAAATACCTGATAAACTTATATTTTTTTTAATTCTGACTTAGACCACTTTCATAATTATGGGCACATATTTACATCAACCCAAACACAGATAAACTTTGTCACGAACGCTGGCGACTATAGCAAAATCTCCGTTATGTGAACACCTATCGTGTGAATTCTATTTTATGAAACTCTGTTATCTGAATATTCTACGATATGATCAGTATATTTTCTATTATAATACCATACGCAAATATACTAACAGTTTACACATCTGCTTGCCTACGATAAAGCTATTTAACAATTTATATATGTATGTATATATGTATAGTATGAAAGAAGCATAATTCATACTTAGAACATTATATAAAGCAGTAAAAATAAATTATTAGCATTTTTCATGAACAGGCGTAGTCGAAATTATGTAGTGTCACTTTTCGGCCTTGACTTCACATTTATCAACAAAATACTGCATGTGAGAAATCATCGTTTTACTTAATTTCGTTTTAACTATATTTTTAGTGCGAATCTCTGTTGTTCTATTGTACGTATGTATATGTTCTTGTATGATAACGTTTACCCCCAGTTAATTCATACAACGACGGTTCTACTGTACTAATGTTATTTATCGATGTAAGAACAAAAATCCAAACACTACGTAGAAAGTTCTCGTTTATTAAGGAATCTAGCTCGTTTTATCTATGTGCGACAATCAACCTCTGATGTCATTGGAAGAATTACGATTAGTCACTATTCTCGGGATGCAAACTCCTCGCGCCATACCGGAAGTCACTAACAATTGAAAACATTTTGTTGCGTTAATATTCAAAATAAAAATAAATAGTCAGTATTTTCATTGATGATAATAAAATTAACATTCTTTCAATGAAAATGTCGGTAATTTCAAAGCGGAAGTTATTCACTTGTTGCATGAATTCTCCGAATCTTTCGTGTTCGACAAAATTTTGAATCACCCCTCACATAATACTATACTTGTTACCTTGTTCTATTGTTTTCGTAAAACGAGTCAGCAACTCATGCATACTGATGAATAATTGTTAAAGAGTAGGCAATCGAGTCAGGCAAATCTTTCAGGCGCGTGAATGACTCGGGGCAAAAGTACACCTACGATACGATACGAAAGATGTTCAGGAAATTGGTGACAGCATGACGCGCGTCACGTATACCCGGCCAATGTTTTTCCCATCTGCCCATGGATGATTATCAGTCCAGTCAGTCAGTGACCTCACGTTTACTATGTCATCATCAAAAACTCTTTTTCGTCTGGAGATGTACTTTCTGCTCTCCGTTGACGAAATTATGCATTTTAAAATTTTTGCTTCAGCAGAATACTTGAACGAGATGAATTTTATTATCTTATCTCTTAAAGAGAAATACATTGGTCGNTTTCCAATGAAAGAAAATAGAAATAAAATGAAGTGCGGCATCAAATCTTACGTAATTTCGGATAGAATCTCTCCTTAGTAAGATGCAACACGAGACCGTATTTGCATCAACTCGAACACAGATAAACTTTATCACGGATTTTATAAATGTTTTCCCTAATTTCATTAATCTACATACACACATCTTATTTTTCATATTCGCATAGAGTGTCTCCATATTGATAATAAGATGCAATACGAAATCATATTTACATCAACCCAAACANACCTATATATTACTCACAGTTTATTGAATAGGGCAGTCATAATAGACGGGAGTGTTCTTAAGTTCGGCAGGAGATTAGCAAGTGTGACTAATTGTGGCCCATTTTAAATTCGTGCGATTAATTATACTTCGTAGCTGGNAAGCTATTTAACAATTTATATATGTATGTATATATGTATAGTATGAAAGAAGCATAATTCATACTTAGAACATTATATAAAGCAGTAAAAATAAATTATTAGCATTTTTCATGAACAGGCGTAGTCGAAATTTTGTAGTGACACTTTTCGGCCTTGACTTCACATTTATCAACAAAATACTGCATGTGAGAAATCATCGTTTTACTTAATTTCGTTTTAACTATATTTTTAGTGCGAATCTCTGTTGTTCTATTGTACGTATGTATATGTTCTTGTATGATAACGTTTACCCCCAGTTAATTCATACAACGACGGTTCTACTGTACTAATGTTATTTATCGATGTAAGAACAAAAATCCAAACACTACGTAGAAAGTTCTCGTTTATTAAGGAATCTAGCTCGTTTTATCTATGTGCGACAATCAACCTCTGATGTCATTGGAAGAATTACGATTAGTCACTATTCTCGGGATGCAAACTCCTCGCGCCATACCGGAAGTCACTAACGATTGAAAACATTTTGTTGCGTTAATATTGAAAATAAAAATAAATAGTCAGTATTTTCATTGATGATAATAAAATTAACATTCTTTCAATGAAAATGTCGGTAATTTCAAAGCGGAAGTTATTCACTTGTTGCATGAATTCTCCGAATCTTTCGTCTTTGACAAAATTTTGAATCACCCCTCACATAATACTATACTTGTTACCTTGCTCTATTGTTTTCGTGAAACGAGTCAGCAACTCATGTTTACTGATGAATAATTGTTAAAGAGTAGGCAATCGAGTCAGGCAATTGAGTCAGGCAAATCTTTCAGGCGCGTGAATGACTCGGGGCAAAAGTACACCTACGATACGAAAGATGTTCAGGAAATTGGTGACAGCATGACGCGCGTCACGTATACCCGGCCAATGTTTTTCCCATCTGCCCATGGATGATTATCAGTCCAGTCAGTCAGTGACCTCACGTTTACTATGTCATCATCAAAAACTCTTTTTCGTCTGGAGATGTACTTTCTGCTCTCCGTTGACGAAATTATGCATTTTAAAATTTTTGCTTCAGCAGAATACTTGAACGAGATGAATTTTATTATCTTATCTCTTAAAGAGAAATACATTGGTCGAATATATCTTTATGAACGACAACGCGAAAAGAGTGACATGAGTTAGAAAAAAAATCATTATTGGAGAACGAAGGATATCGAGTTTTTTTGTATCGAATCAAATATAGTTTTTCGTAACCACGTTCAGTCGTATCATTATATATCATGATGGTATACGGAATCTATTCGTACATGTCTGCTTTATTTATGGGTCCTTCGTTTACGATAGATACAAAATTAAATGTCATGCATACGGATTTTATCAGTGTTCCCGTTTTAGCTCTACTAACGAGAACAATGATTGCACCTTGAATAAAAAGCATTCGACTTTCGCGAAACGATCAAAATCATCTGTCCTCGGTTATCTACGCAATAAAACAACGTGCCATGGCACGAAACGTTTTTGGAGAATATGACGATAAGAGATAAACGATAAGAGAATCAACTGATACGCGCCACAGGCAAAAACATGGTCATGTATTTAAAATTATTTACCGGAAATCGACAATAGCACCGGAAAACAGATAAGAGAAGGCACTCGTAGCAAACACGGAAAGAAGAGAATCTAAAAAAGTGTACTATACATATATCAATTCCTAAGAATAAGATACAAAAAATTAGAGACAGTTTATCGGAATACTATCAGAATTATATCCGTGAAGTGCGTAGCGGTCAGCCTTGAGGCTACTTTAGGCCGCTGTATGACGAAATTTTTGCGGCAATATCTGACAAAAAGATCGTGCGCGTGAATTGAGAAAAAAATGATTTTGATATCATCGTTAGAAATAGGATAAAACGAATTCATTCATGGTTAATCGAGTTTAAATTTGATTAGACATTTCCACTTTTAGTCTGACCTGCCGCGACGACGTGGAAAAATTCGCTCCTTACTTCGATAGATGCAAAACAATTATCAGTCCTTTACGATTCTTTTTATCGACATCAGTTGCATCTGATCGAATGATAACTGAATCGAAAACGTGTACATTAATAATAATACAAAGAGTGTGGCGGTTTTATTTAATTACTTCGTGTTATAAATTATAATTTTTTTTAAATTACATTCATATACATATGTATAATAAAATGATCTATACAAACGAGTTTCCCCTAAGCTTGTCCTGACTGTAAATTAAAGTAGTGAATTTTTTTCACTTCTTTTTATTAAAATATCAGATAATTGGCACTATTGTCTCTCAGTTTCTCGAATACATCGTACCACGAGTTTTGTTGACATACATGGTCGGCTTGAATCATCGGAACGCGAAACGAAGCAACCGGCACCCACGTAAGTGGCAGAATCGAGTGTGTTAAAAAAAAGCATTAGGTTGGCCAATATCCGGTCTGGGGCCAAGCTCATTTGGAAATTCGAAGGCCTGCTCGGGCTCGGCCCCACGGATCCACGTAATTCACGTCGTATCTTTCCTTTTACATATCCACAAATATAGATTGTATAATAAATATTTCGTACAATGTAATTGTTCCAATAAAGTATTATTATCTAGTAAAATTATCAGAATGTTTTAACATTTTTATCAATTTTACGATAAACTCATTTTCCTACTTAAAAAGATAAATTATTTAAATTACATAACAGAAAACTGACATTTTTATTGTAAACTTTATATGTAGGATTTCTAGTTTCGGTATGTGATTTATTACTAGTAACCAATTAAATTCATATTAATTAAAACAATGAGAAATAATTACAAACAGAAGAATTGATTTGTTTATTTGAAAATTATGTAAATTCTGTAATTTATTATCGTTTCGCTGGCATTCACATTTATTACGTTCACAAAAAAGAGGAAAACCGCGAAGCTAAATGTATTTCTAGAAATGACCAGAGAATACCGCCATACCCCTGGTTTTTACAACAAAAAGAAATGCGTACAATCAACGATGATACGTTTTCTCACGGTCATAGCGGAGTACGTGGGTGAGGTTACGTGCCCTTAGTTGCCACCGATTGTTTAAAGCGTGCCTCCCGCGGTTGCTAAGGAACGTTAAGGTAGGTCAAGGGCACGTTATTAATGTGAAACGAATGTCTCGAAACAGTCGACTCCCTGTCGAATGCCTTTTTTCGATTATGAAAGAAACCAAAATCGTGTGACCTCGCAGATCAACTTTTATTCAAAGTTATTGCAGTAGAATGTACACTTTTAATGATCGAATACGATTTGGTGTCGGAAGGTGAAAAATATTAAAGGAAACTTTGCTACTGCGTAATTAATAATAATAAGAGGCACATGATCTAATGTACATAGAGGTAGGTAATTAGTATCGCGGGACTGTTTGCTGTAAATATACAATAATTTACATGTATGACCGCGTGTCACGGTTTAGTATGCCCACGTACGCACTGATGTGGCCAGTGGCGCATCTTCGACACACCAGGCCCCTTATCGCATTATTCTTAAAAAGACTAATCCCGCGGAATCCTTTCAGTATTATGTTCCGTCATCACTCACTGACGAAAATTATATATGTGTACGTGAATCAAGAGTATGATGCAAAACACGTAAATGGTAGATACACTGGAACATTGAATCAATGACGCGATTGATACGGTGAACTGAACGATGAAATCATCGTAATCATAGTCTTATCCGATTTTGAAAATTATACGTTTCTTTTGGTAAAAATTAATTAATACGCTTCGATGTTCACGATAAAAAACTCTCCCCTTTTTGGAAGAAGATAATAACCGGTTCGTTCGAATCCGATTCATATACTGATGTTCGATGAATAAGAAAAAATAAAAACTTACGTAGGAAGCAAAATGGTTCGTCCTTCGTACAATCCTGGCCCTCGGAAATTTGAATCACGTTTTTACGAACGAGGGAAGCACATAAAAGGAACCGGTAAGTGTGATTCTCTTGTGCCGATACTGCTGAGAGCATAGAAAACGCATGCGCAATTAGTCGTCACCCCCCACCAAATGACCACCGATTCGCATCGGGTGAAGCCGAGGCGGTGACTGTGGCTTCGTTTCGTTCGGTTTCAGTCGTTTGCTGCACAATGGCGCGATCGGTCTGTGCTTGTTCGTTCTGCTGCCGCCGTCGTTTCTGAGCGGAGGGCCGGCCCAAAACGTTGGACCGTCCGTTGCGCGGGATACAAATCTCACCGCCTCAGTCTCCCGCACGTTTCGTGAACCGCTCAGCTTTCCAAGTTTTCCTGTTTCTCTTCAGTTGTCCTACGCGACGAAGGAGAAACAGTAACAACGACGGCTGGTCGGGAAACAAATCGCCGAGAACCGAGAAAAAACAGTCGGAAGAAGACCACCTCTCTCGACTACCTACCGACGATCATCCCAGGTAGTGCCGATTAGAAGAAAAGGCCAGGTTTTATCCGAAGCTATTCGAAAAACCGATACATCCGGTGGAGACCATCGGGAGTAATACGTTTTTCGAGCACGGCGGTTTATCAACAACGTCTTTGGGGGAAAACTACGGATTACGTCTGATAGTTTCTCCGCCCCAGCCTCCCGTTCAGGAACGCACGGCGACAACAGGAAGAACATACAAAGGTAATCCCCTTGCGTGTTCATCCCACAATGGTCTACATACGAATATTGTACATATAGGGAGAAAATAGAGGATACATCGCGAAGTGTGTGTGTACATATATTTTGCGTATCAGCCTCGCGCAAGTATAGTGCAAAGTGCAGTGATTATTACCGACACGTACCGGATCGATGTCAGCTTCGTCGTCCTATCGTATATTTACTTTGGTGCGCTTGCCCCTGGTATCAGTGTATGCACCCCTAGCTAGCCTCCTCCGGTCGTTTACTCGTCGCGATTGTACGATTATAATCGATAGACAGTACAGTACTTTTCTACNAATTATCAGAATGTTTTAACATTTTTATCAATTTTACGATAAACTCATTTTCCTACTTAAAAAGATAAATTATTTAAATTACATAACAGANTATATTTTGCGTATCAGCCTCGCGCAAGTATAGTGCAAAGTGCAGTGATTATTACCGACACGTACCGGATCGATGTCAGCTTCGTCGTCCTATCGTATATTTACTTTGGTGCGCTTGCCCCTGGTATCAGTGTATGCACCCCTAGCTAGCCTCCTCCGGTCGTTTACTCGTCGCGATTGTACGATTATAATCGATAGACAGTACAGTACTTTTCTACGAAAAGTTCATAGACATCTCATTTCAATTTTCATTACATTTGTGCAAAAAGCGCTAGGGTTTTCATCACTATGAACTCGAGGTGGTCGTTCGTACAATTAGATTAGGCTTCGATTGATCACTTTCTTTCAATATACTATTACAAACTATTAAGTTTACTTTTTATTTATTAAATCAAAGATGGAGGAAGTCCGATTGATTTTATTGTAGAATACAAAATGAGACGTAAAGCAGTTTGTAAAAAATTTCATAACCGAGATCAGACACCGTCGTGACAACAATGAATTGAGTTATTGTCGAGGCAAATCCACGCAAACAAACATCTTGATAAGTTGCAGCATTAAACTTGTGCACCAACACCCGAACCAAGAGATTGTTATCGAGGATTGCGATTCGTTGTTATCATGCGGTTTCTTCCTCGTTCTTGTCGACAGTCGTTCAAAGAAAACAGTTGTCACGACCCATCGACGTAAAATCATGAACTGCGTGAGCGGACGTATTAGGCAATTTATTTCGCTGGATTGCGTCACATTTGCGCGTGCTATTAATGCAACCGGTGCCCGCAATATTGCCGTGACAACTGTGGAACTCCGCCATTTTGACCTTACCGAAGGATATCTGCTATCTACACCTTAGTGTGCGTGCGAGCGTGTTCGTGTACGCGTTTCGGCACGCAGCTATCGTGTACACGCAATCCTTCGCTAATTACGAGTCAGCTATTTCGTCAGATTCTCGTTCATTCAATAAACGTGGGCATAAGGGACACATTACATTTACACTGTACGTCAGTATCCAGGACCGGGGCTCCCGCACTTGTCGCTACGTTATTAACTTTAAGTTATAGTTCTTAATCGAAATATGTGATTCCGTTGGCTATTCCAAAAGTTTGGCTTCAGAATGTAAATTTGTCAGAATACAGAAGGAAAGAGATCTTATTAAATATAAATTCGAATATTAATTCTGAAATTACTAAAAGTAAATAATCTAATATCAGGTAATAAACACAATAAATACTAATACTCCGTGGTTGCAGACAAATCATGCAATTCAGAAATAAATAAATGAAATTGTCACTATTTTAACATTGACTGCTCCAAACTATTCAATATTAATTGCCACTGAGACAATAGTCCGAACTGAATCAATCAATTTTGTTGAATATATTTAACTTCTTGATAGGCTCTATGGTATAAATTATTGATATAATCGCGTCTGGTCATTCGCTTACGTTTGACTAGCCGAAGCGTCTACTCACATATCCCGATACGCACGTTCCTGACTTTTGGAATTGGTATTAGATTTGCGCAAGTGCGTAGATATATATCGTAATGGCGCGTTTTCGCTAGCATCGATACTCTGTATTTCTGTAGAAGCAAATTAAAAATTCGAATCTCTGATTACCAACCGATATCATATTTTCTATTTACGACGTTAACTTTTCTTGAGCGCACTAGTTCAGAATTTGAAATATACGTGTTGCGAAGAGTAAACGCGGGTCTACATCCTGGAATATTGTTTTCATTTCAAGCACAAGTGTGATGTACAGAGTCCGATCGAATGACATGTACAAATAGTTATTGGTTCTCTATGAAGAAATAAGGAAGGGAATAGAATAATATTCCGAGGCATCGCTTTCGAGAAAGTCGAGATTAAAAATTCGGTCTTGTCCACCATTTTTTTTTTTTTTACTTACTGAAATGATCAATTAACATGAAGAGAATACGTTGAACCGATCCGGATTTTAAATGACTGTAACGGTTAATTATTATGCTACCATTCGTTATTACCGCGAACATTTTCCTGGAAAGAACACAGTGGCAGTCACCGAGCACTGTTTACAAACAGAATAAGTGTTATGTGCATGTCACGCGGCGAATCGAATTCTACGAGAAGTCGAATTAAAACTGAACGGATTTTCAAATTTGATTAACGTCAAGAATTGTCTGTCTCCGATTGCAAGCGTCAAGGACATTGAATTTACATATTGCTCAGTTTCGTCAATCGTATTCTACACATAATAATTTGAAAACCAATCCTTGCGCACAGAATGTCACATTTCGGAATTATAATTGTTTGAAAGAACTCGTTGTGATAGAACGGCATGACATTAAATCTAGAACTGTTTTTTGACAATTTTGTAATCACCAAAACGTAATGAAAAGAGGAAGGTCGAGCAAAATTCACATATNCAGTCAACAGGCGACGAGCTACGAGACGAGCTCTGTGCCACCGGTTGTCTTCCCTAGTTATGAACCAGTGCCTACCGATCATCACGGTCCGACCATTCTCGCCGATCGGTATTTACTCCTTGGGCCGGCTGAAGGAAGCACTCTCTATCGATGTGTCGATGTTCACACTGGCCAACATCTCGTCGCAAAGGTAAACTTTCCTATAATAAGTTCCAACCGATTCTTCAATTATTTTNTAATGCCCTCGAGATTTTCTTGCATTACGTTTCATCATTTTTCTGCGACTCGGTTTCCTTTGCTGGACAAGAACCGAACGTGCAGCGCAACGGCCGCCTTACACACAGCGATATCCCTGACCTTACTGTTGTCCCCTTCTCTATAGAAATTGCGCACGAGCCAGGACGAGTGTCGAAATATCGTCGTCTTTTGAAATGATCCGTGAATCACATAGAGTTAATGAACGGAATCCTATTACGAACCCGTATGATTCAACGATGTTATATTTTCTCAGAATTTAAGTACGTTTTATAGCAATTATCGCGGAATGTTACATTTACCGTTTTTAACGACATATTTAACGCGTCCTACACCATTGTTTGCGAGCAGTTTTTTGCGGGTACACTTAAATTTTGATTTTAGTCTGGTATAAACAAATGCATATCCTCCTTACTTGTACGTGACTAGCGAAGATTGACTTCAATGAGTTCAACAAAATGCTGTTGTGTAGTTTCGTTTCACGTAAGTCATATTTGTCTTTATTGTTTGTCGCAGAGCTTTCTCGTAAAGAGTGATCGACTGTCACCCACGAAGATCTCCGTCCAAGGACCCAGCGGTAAACGAAGCAACGCTGCGTGGGCCCGAGCACAAGTGATATTCTTACCTAAATATTAATTAAATACGTAGTTATACACGTCGTGTTTGTATTACCGATAGAGCTTAAAGAAAGCGTGCAAATCGGCCCCTTATTACAATCCGATAAATCGTCGCAGCCGACCGTGTTCGGTAAATCTTGTGACGTGAAAGTGTGTTCAAAAAGAAAACAAAAATAAAAAGCTTCTCTGCTTTAACGGTCCACTGACAATAACTACGAGTAATTTTTAAGAATTTTGATTTATCGAATTCAGTGCTTTATGCGACGCGTCTGATACCACGCTCCCCGGTGAACGCTGTTTCGAAAAGGAAGAAGGTAACGGAAAGCCAGGCGCGAAGTGTTATCACGAGTGTAAAACGCAGTGCGTGTGTGAAAACGGCACAATATGAGAGTGACGGCCGCCGTCAGGCAACAGCATTCTTTTCATCAGCAAGTGGCTCGTTCCAACAATGGAAAGTTCCTGTTCAGTCCGAACAATAATCAGGACATCAGTCAACAGCCGACGAGCGACGAGACGAGCTCTGTGCCACCGGTTGTCTTCCCTAGTTATGAACCAGTGCCTACCGATCATCACGGTCCGACCATTCTCGCCGATCGGTATTTACTCCTTGGGCCGGCTGAAGGAAGTACTCTCTATCGATGTGTCGATGTTCACACTGGCCAACATCTCGTCGCAAAGGTAAACTTTCCTATAATAAGTTCCAACCGATTCTTCAATTATTTTGATATAGAATTAGACGTCATATTTTATACATTATTATGCTTAACGCTTCAGGTAGAATAAACATTGAACATTTTTTTGTTCTACCGTCAGGTGTTGGTTTTTTATACCTTCAGGTCACGGCTTTTACGTTTCTTTGATACTGTACGTTCACTCGCAAAAAGTCACTTTTTACTAAACGTTGACAGTCGAAGTTCGACTTATCTTGTAATATGATACTCTGCATTGGTGTGTGTGAACTAAAGAACGAGATAAGGAAAGCCTACGACCTACGGTGTATGAAGCCACAAAATCATAGTCCCATACGACGTATCTAGGCCGTGCTTACAGAATTAATGACGCTTCAATTTATTAATATATAATTATAATAAAGTCTAATTTTTTCGAATTCATTTGATTTATTCATAGCTCTTGGGAATTTATAGAAAACGATATGTACATAATCTTAAACTCTTGACTAACTTGATCTACGTTATGTAAGAATCGTAACGTAATACGGTATGATAAAAGTGTTACGTAGTTAAAAGTTGTAACCTTTTTCATTCAATCGATACAAACGTTTTATTAGAAATTCGGATCACTTGTTTTATCTGCATCATTGCAACACGTACAAGTAAACCGGAGTAAATGGAAGTAACGCAAGCGGCTAAAAATTGTTATCCGTATCATTTCGTGCTAACGTAAAGACACAACAGTAACGCAATCACGAACAATAGAATGTGATATGCCATCAGGGACATATCCAGTTTCTGCAGCAAAAAAGAAATAAGCATCTATGGCATTGAATCATCTTTTTTTTATGTATGAATTAATGAACAATGTAAGACGTGCGATCACAATTTGTCCAAATCATCAAATTAAATGGTGACGATGAAAAGTTGAACCGAAGTAGGATTTCGGTGTAATCGCGAAATCAACATGCATTCCAAATGACATCGTATCCCAATGCGCGAGATTTCTCGAGACGCGGTTGACGAAGAAAAAAGAGTCGTGAAGCCGATTTCGAAACGCGTTTGGTCATTTTATCCTTGACGAAACAAACGCATCCTTCCTCCAGGATATGTGTCACGTAAGACTCTCGGAGGCAGGTGTGCAATAACGTGCAGAAACACGTTCAATAAAAGTTTACACGGTTGTATCGATGAAAATCACCTTTCTAAACTGTCGCTCGCGGGCTTATTTCGTCTTCGATTCATGTCGAATGTGAGCGGTTCAAAGCATTATTGGTCGATGCCACCGATTCGTAATACTAGATCGCAATATATAATTTGTTTCGTATTATTGATTTTTAATGAAAAGATGTCCGTACGGTATTATTTAATACACGATACACGCGTCAACACGTTTAGGAATCAATGCCAATCACATAGTAATAAATAATCGTGGTTTTTTAACGTTTGTAACCTGTTGTAATAGTAACAATTAGACGAAGAAACGTTCAATGACATTCGGAAGTAATCTTGCAAAATAATTTTTACATATAGCATATTCTGTTTTTTAAATACATTTTCCGCAGATTTTTTTATTAAATTTAGCATAGACGTCCTTAATTCTGTCTTTTCTTTCTTTTGTATGATACTTGAACTGCGAGTCTTGAATAATGAGTCAAATTCACTCGGGCCGGCGATCTAATGTTAAATGAATTGAAGAAAAGAAAATATGGAATCTAATCAAGAAGCGAGTACCATGTTTGAATATACGATGAGCGCGAAATTCTCATAAATGCTTCTAATAAATAAAAATAATAATCATATATAAATATGTATACTGTGCTTTTGGCATCGATTCTTTTTATAGCAATGATCAAGCAAATGAAATGCACCACTTATTTGGAGTTTGTTTTCAAATAAGCAGGAAAATCATCAACTTTCAAAATGTGTTTTTACGAATACGCTCGCTACGTGTATACTAGTGGCTTTGCGAAAAATGATATCGAGAACAGCTAGTGACAATTACGTATTTTCTGCAGAGAGATCATACTTTTTAGAGCGTGTCTGTAGATACGGTCTGCAGGAAAAAGTAGCGGATCCTCTCCAGTATCCGGTGTTTCTTCTCGCGGGACGAGCAACTGTTATTTCCATTGTCATTGAATTGCAATAAGATTCATTGGTAGGAACGCGTGTGTCACTCTCTGAGAAAAGTTGTACAGAAAATGTTCTTGCATCAACCTTCACCGCATTTCTCGCAATTAAATCCCATAGTTGTTGCATTTCTAATGAACGTTGCCCGTTTTAAGAACGCGAATCTCGGCGTTCACGTTGCAAAACGTATCACCTTTGAAACGTATTATTATTATTTCAGACTCGAAAAGGACTTTGAAGTCTCCGGGGATATTCTAACCGGTCTCTTGAATCATCGGTATCGCGATATGTTACTACTCGTTTCGACAATACCGTCAATAGTTTGTCTTTGCTAAAAAACAAGAACGATCGTAGGTAATTCAAGGATACTTATCAAATACATATATACTATATGTATAAGAAAGAAGCGATCGCGTAGATATTATTTGCATAGCTAATTTATCGCAATATTTTCTCGTGAAGGATGTATGTTCAACATAAATGTCAAGTGTTAATTCATGTCAATTTAATCTGCACCATGATTGAAACAGCTCCGATTCCCAGTGTGCAGCTAATATTCCATTCTATTGTACTCTGCATGAATTCTTTGTACTCGTAAACCCTGAAGGTATCATGAAAGTATTTACACCTGTCGAAGCGATCTTTTTCTCTACGTAAACTTTTGTGACTTAGTTGGCGATGACATGAGTCGTAAATAAGACAACGTTGATGGATCACTGTTAGCATTTCCTGTACTCTATTAATCCTTTAAGACTTAGTTAGTATCTTAAGCGGTTGTAAGCTTTGTTGTAATCATACACAATGGCCTTTATAAAATCTTGCAATCGCTCATGGTATTAACGATCTCGGAATCGCAAAGGTCGTACGTTTACGTCCCTGCTGAACGAAAAAGGACTGAGAGTGCAAGAGAATTTCCACGAAAGATTTCTGAATCGTTACTAAAAATTACGTGGAGTTCGCACCGTGCGAATACAAGCAATTTTTTCAAGGCTCAACAATTCTTTCATGCACGTTCCAGTGTAGACGAGAAAGGAATACTTTATATTGCGCTGAGAACCACTGTTTTAGACAACACGTTGCACGTAACCGATCATGCAACCGTTGCTTCCGCTATATATATAAAACTGTCTGAGGTTGTTGCCGTAACTCGTTGCTATAATTCGAAGTAATTTATTTGAGGTTTTCGTGCATTTTGTTATGCGACCAATCTTCCGGGTAGCGTTAGGTATACATAGCGTGCGACGTAAAAACGGTGCGCGCTAGAAATTTCAATTGAATTACTTATCGCGTTAGAAAGTGTTGAGATCGCGTGCTTGGAAAATGTGGATTGCTCAGCATTTATTATCTTCTGCACAGTTAAAACGAGATAAAAAGATTTTGCCATTATAACGTCAAGAAAAGATAGACATAGCGCAACAAGGTTGGCCACATGTTAAAATAATAGCAAATCTTTGAAATTCTTTGAATAACCAGTTATCAAATTAAACTCGCGCGTAACAGTTAGTATACGGATCATTTTTTTCAGAGGTTGTACAGCCAGGATAGTCTTAAGATTTTGCGTATAATCTATTTTCAAAGAGGGTCAATTTATCATCTATTTATAACAGAATCAGCGTACTATTCTCGTTTTCGACGCGTATCAATAGTGCCGGTTGTCGAAGGGATTAGATAACGAGGCATTAAAACAATCTATTACAGATTAATGTATGTGGGAGCGTAGGCACGTAAATAGCATGAATGAAAAATACCTTTGTTAAGGAGTGTTGTTAGAATAACGGTTACCGGAACAACGGCATACGTAGACGGTACAGTTGCCTGAATTCTTCCAGCAGAACAACCGCTTTTTTCTTCTACNGAACGTTGCCCGTTTTAAGAACGCGAATCTCGGCGTTCACGTTGCAAAACGTATCACCTTTGAAACGTATTATTATTATTTCAGACTCGAAAAGGACTTTGAAGTCTCCGGGGATATTCTAACCGGTCTCTTGAATCATCGGTATCGCGATATGTTACTACTCGTTTCGACAATACCGTCAATAGTTTGTCTTTGCTAAAAAACAAGAACGATCGTAGGTAATTCAAGGATACTTATCAAATACATATATACTATATGTATAAGAAAGAAGCGATCGCGTAGATATTATTTGCATAGCTAATTTATCGCAATATTTTCTCGTGAAGGATGTATGTTCAACATAAATGTCAAGTGTTAATTCATGTCAATTTAATCTGCACCATGATTGAAACAGCTCCGATTCCCAGTGTGCAGCTAATATTCCATTCTATTGTACTCTGCATGAATTCTTTGTACTCGTAAACCCTGAAGGTATCATGAAAGTATTTACACCTGTCGAAGCGATCTTTTTCTCTACGTAAACTTTTGTGACTTAGTTGGCGATGACATGAGTCGTAAATAAGACAACGTTGATGGATCACTGTTAGCATTTCCTGTACTCTATTAATCCTTTAAGACTTAGTTAGTATCTTAAGCGGTTGTAAGCTTTGTTGTAATCATACACAATGGCCTTTATAAAATCTTGCAATCGCTCATGGTATTAACGATCTCGGAATCGCAAAGGTCGTACGTTTACGTCCCTGCTGAACGAAAAAGGACTGAGAGTGCAAGAGAATTTCCACGAAAGATTTCTGAATCGTTACTAAAAATTACGTGGAGTTCGCACCGTGCGAATACAAGCAATTTTTTCAAGGCTCAACAATTCTTTCATGCACGTTCCAGTGTAGACGAGAAAGGAATACTTTATATTGCGCTGAGAACCACTGTTTTAGACAACACGTTGCACGTAACCGATCATGCAACCGTTGCTTCCGCTATATATATAAAACTGTCTGAGGTTGTTGCCGTAACTCGTTGCTATAATTCGAAGTAATTTATTTGAGGTTTTCGTGCATTTTGTTATGCGACCAATCTTCCGGGTAGCGTTAGGTATACATAGCGTGCGACGTAAAAACGGTGCGCGCTAGAAATTTCAATTGAATTACTTATCGCGTTAGAAAGTGTTGAGATCGCGTGCTTGGAAAATGTGGATTGCTCAGCATTTATTATCTTCTGCACAGTTAAAACGAGATAAAAAGATTTTGCTATTATAACGTCAAGAAAAGATAGACATAGCGCAACAAGGTTGGCCACATGTTAAAATAATAGCAAATCTTTGAAATTTGCAATTCAGTTAGTATACGGATCATTTTTTTCAGAGGTTGTACAGCCAGGATAGTCTTAAGATTTTGCGTATAATCTATTTTCAAATAGGGTCAATTTATCATCTATTTATAACAGAATCAGCGTACTATTCTCGTTTTCGACGCGTATCAATAGTGCTGGTTGTCGAAGGGATTAGATAACGAGGCATTAAAACAATCTATTAGAGATTAATGTATGTGGGAGCGTAGGCACGTAAATAGCATGAATGAAAAATACCTTTGTTAAGGAGTGTTGTTAGAATAACGGTTACCGGAACAACGGCATACGTAGACGGTACAGTTGCCTGAATTCTTCCAGCAGAACAACCGCTTTTTTCTTCTACACGGCAATTATTTTGCAATACAGTATTTTTTACGTGATTAGCTTGTACATATTACATTGTTTGCTTCAGTGTCATATGTAGGCGTATATTATTTCTAACGGTTCGCTAATGTTCGAGGTCGTCGAAGCGTCCACAATTGTCGACGAGGTCATCGACGTAATTGATTTCCACAAAGTTCTCTTTTCCTATACGTCTAAAGACAGTAGTCTAATTCATAAACACGTAATTCATAAGTAAGCTCATGTCATTGTTTGCTGCAAGCGTGTCACAATCAGTATCAATATCTTTATCTCTCTTCCCAGAAATAATCGTAGACAGTGTCGCGACAGTGGTTGTACGCGGAAATCGCGCATGGATCCTCTAATAATCGCGACGTTCAACAGACGAAAAGGCGCCGCGTAAACCTTTAGGTATACGAAGAGAGGTGCGAGGAGAGCAGCAGCTGCTTCGTTTCCATTAACATTTTACAATCGTCACGTTATACAATGTGCCGCTTACATCACCGAGCAAACAAACACAACATCGCACCTTGCCTCACCTCGCCGTTATTAGCTATA